>OX465095.1:1095771-1285771 GCA_949987625.1 Chalcis sispes
AAAAACATATAAAAGATAAAAATTATTATTTATTTTGAAATAATAAACTCTTAATTCAATAAATCTTAACACTTATTTTAATTTGTATTATAAATATTTAGAATAAAAATTGAAAAAATTTAGATTTTATATCCGTCACAGAATAATAAAAAATGAATTTTAATAATAGATTTAAACTTAATCAAGTGCGAATGAATTTCGAACATTTTATTAAAATTTCTAAAACGTAAACATCTGAAGCAGACGAGCATAATATTACAAGGAAGATCGAACACGGAATTTTTCGAAATTTTATTTTTTTTTTTTTTTTATGCATCGAAAAGTGAGCGAATTTAAAATTTCTAGCCGACGGATAAACAATGAGAAGCGAAAGGAGGCGCATCGGAGCTCACCTATTGTCTCGCTATCGTCCGTGAATTCAGGATCCAATTTCTCGGTGCATTCCTCGGTGCATTCCTCGGTACGAGCGCGTCGAGTCTCGGGGGAGGGCCGCGGCGGCCGCTCAGGAAAGCCGAGGCAACGCCGGAGGCAGCAACGGCATACGAATGTAAAAAATGAAACTAAAAAAAGTCTCCGGAAGCTCTTGCCTCTCTGTCGCTCAACTCCGTCGTCGCTAAGAGTCGCGCGCGGATACAAGAGGATCGATCGTTACATAGCGGCTATCAAGGAAAAAAACGGCGGGATAGAGAACGAGAGCGAAAGAGAACAGTTGGGAGAGCTCGAGCGCATCCGTGCGACTCGCTCATCGACGGTGAACTACTGCTCCGCTGCTCGTCGTCGACTCTCGCATAGGTAGCTCTCTCGCATAGGTGTGCGTATGTACTGTACTCGACGCAGCCCGTTAGACGGACAGAGAGAGAGAGAGAGAGAGAGAGAGAGAGAGAGAGAGAGAGAGAGAGAGAGAGAGAGAAAGAGAGAGGAGGCCAGCATGAATGTATATATATACATATGTATATATATGTACAATACGGGAGGGCTGCAACGCGCGCGCATTCGTGACAGCGATCCCTCCTTCTCCTTCGCTTTAAACTCGGCTATGCACCCCCGCCGGCTTCGATCCTGAATGTGCACCGACGGCGGGAGCGCCGTTAACGCGCGCTTCTTTGATAAAAATGCCCCTCCCCGAGTCCGTGCAGCAAAGTCCCCTCCTGCCCCCCGGGTCGCTCTTCCTCGTCCATTGATTCCCGCGAGCGTTCGCGATTTTATTAATCGCGCGAGAAACGTAGAGGGAAGGATTCGCTCTAACCTGCGCGCTCCAAGCGTTATCGCGCGAATGCGGCCCTGCGATTTTATGAGTGAGTTGTTATGCGCTTGTCGTACGCAAGCGATATGTATGTCGACTCTAGAATGGTCCGCGCGCTAAAGTTACGATTCATTCATGTACGACACCGATTCACCGTTCGGCTTCACCGTTCGGCGTTTCGTATCGCTTCCCTCGCTAAACCATTAGCTTTCTTCGTTTATCAAATTCTTAAAGGCTTCTTTAAACCTTCTTCTTTTACATTGTTAGTTCCTTTATAGGTAGAAATATTCCAACCGCGGCATTTGACATTAATTAGTCGATATTGGCTAAAATTATCAATTGAAAAAATAAAACTTTGATGGTTTATTTTTGATAGTTTATATTGCTTTATGCATCGATTCCTTTTCATGCCAGAAATTAATAGTTTTATGACTTATTGTGTTTGCAAAAAAAAAAAAAAAAAAAAAAAAAAAGCTAAAGCGGAAAAACTCAAAAATAAAGGGTATATTTTTAGAAGAATAAAAAGTATGTCGAGTACTCGTTGTGCATAATTAGTTATTGTACGCATATGTATAAATTTATACAGGTCGTTAATGTCACGCAATAAAAAATATCGTTGACATAAAAGATATTTTATTGGAAATTTTGCTGTTGTTTTAATTATTCGTGATAAATCTTGTACTTTAGCTTTAAATAATATGCGTTGAAGTTGCTTATTAAAAAATGTGTAGCAATGGATTTTTTTATTCCAAATATGTTTTTTTTTTTTAACGGTATACTTATTTCAAAATTAAATTAAATAAAAAGAAAAATTGTAAAAGCAAACTGTTAAACTGTTATTTTGAAAAATGTATGCTCATCAATGTACATTATTGTTTATTTATTTAATCAACGTGCAAATTAACTTTAACATTTTCAAAATTTTCGTTCTAGTGATATTTCGCATTATCTAGTAATTTTTAAGATGCATACTCCACGTGTAAAAAACTCTTAAGTATCCTAGTACGTATTTTCTCCGTAAGAGGTGCTGCCCCTCGAAGGGATATCAGTAATAACTAAATTTCTGTGAGCAAAACACATACCGGTGATTTTTCAAGGTAATCGTTTAATTTATTGATATGCGTATGAAAAGTATACAAACTATTAAGGCTATTAGGTTATTAGAGTATATCAATGCTGCGATATACTTAAAGTTTTTGGGAGCTTTTTATTTCGTAAAATATGCGTTTATTAACGATACTTTTACGTAATAAATGATATTATTCTTTATTTCCTTTTATTTTTTTTTTTTTTTTTTTAATCTTTGTATTTGTCGTTGATTCTTTGTGTAAAAAAAAAAGAAAACAATATAATCTTGTAACACGTCGAACGCGAATCGATAATTTATTTTAAAAGAAAATAATTTTGT
The DNA here is from genome assembly GCA_949987625.1 of Chalcis sispes. Classification (NCBI taxonomy): domain Eukaryota; kingdom Metazoa; phylum Arthropoda; class Insecta; order Hymenoptera; family Chalcididae; genus Chalcis; species Chalcis sispes. Next base: position 1,098,423 of record OX465095.1, read on the forward strand.
AAAAACAATAACGAAACAATCGAATTACTTCATTCGCATTATAGTACGACCTTCGCAAGTTGTTAGAAGCCGGTCTCTTTCGTTTACGAAAACGTTCTCTTTTTCTCTCTCTCTCTCTCTCTCTCTCTCTCTCTCGACGTAACATGTGCACAAAAACACATGTTTCCCGGCTTCGTTGGTTATATTTCGGTGCGAAACGCGGACGGGCAAAAATAGCGGTTGCGCGTGCAACGTTCAAGGCGTCGGCAGCTCCGGCTTCGGAATAACGCGTCCGTCCGTGCTACTTGCCGTTGGATGATAAAAGAGACAGCCCGTCCGTTCCCTCCTCTGCTCGAAAACTTGCCAGGAAAACCGATTCTTTCGCCCTCTCTCTCTCTCTCTCGTATGAAAATGGCGAACGATTGTCGCGAGCAAGCGCGCGCGCGCGATGCCTCTCCGTTTGGCGAACGGCGTCCCGGTGATTGTCGCGCGCAAGCTCGCGAGCGATCGATACGCGCGCCGTCCTCGCGACGAACGGCTCCTTACCTTCGACAATGCTTTATGCAAGCGCACTATGCGTTCACATTATTTTTACATGGGGTATTTTTGGGCTTGTAACGAAATTCTTTTTACTTTAATTATTTATGCTTTATTTTATATAGATATCGCGAATTTGAATTTAACGAAAACTACGAGTGCTTTTGACTTTGGAAACGATACCATTTTCGATGCTCAATAGTTTTATTTTGAACTTTTAATAAAATTTTGCACGGGTATTTTTAACACAAGCAAGGGTAAAGGTGCATAAAAAATCCAATAATAATAATTATTGTTATACGTATATTTTTTATTTTATTTAACGTCGTGTTTTTAATTTGATTTCCTTTTTCGATTAATTACCAAAGATATACACGATAAATTATTTAAATTTTAAAGTTAATATTTAAAAATCATAATGCTATATTTTATTATGTATGGTAAAAAAATTAAATCTTTTCTAAAATGATGTTTAAAAAAAATTGATGTAGAATTTAAACAAGTAAATTATACTTTTTTGTTAATCGTTATCATAGGTGGCTACATACATAAATTTCAATACGATTCCTTTAACTTTTAAAAATCTGTATTAGTAAGGCGGTACTCAATTTTCATAGTTTACCGCAGGTGTAATTAATAATAAATTATAAGGAAAATGCTTAAAAGAAAACATTTCAACGGAAAAGAAGAGAGAATATTCGTTTTTAATAAGCCGTAGGCTTTCAGCCTATATAAAACCCAACGAAATAACCAAGGATGCAGAAATATTAGATTTTTTCCCACGCGCAAACCAATGCGATATTGTAGTCCTCGAGTGCCACCGGTCTATATACGATTATACAGCCGAGGTTGTTGGGGGGTTGTGCCGTGTGTCGCCATGCCTACACCAACACCGTACGTTGTTTACCCGCGTATAAAAGGCTATTCTCGCCTTATTTTATCACGTGCGTTTAATAATAATAATAATATCGTAGCGCGTGTTGTACTATTATAAGCTTAAATATACACAAAATTTTCCTCACTCTCTCTCTCTCTCTCTCTCTTTCTTTGCTTTTATTTCTCTTTTCCTCTAACTATATTATTTGTTTCTATCCCGTGTTCGTGCTGTAGCTTTATACTCACGCCGAGTCGTCCTCACGCGTACATATACACACGCATAAACGCATACCGGAAAGGTGGCTTTAAAAAATTTATAACAGGTGTCTAGAGCTTAATTTTAATATTTTACCATAACGCAGCTAATGGCTACTATGGTAAATCTCTTTGGATTATTTATCAATTTTATTATTTTTATCATTTTATGAGCTATTCCCGCTCTTTTTAACTTTATCATTCATTTATAAGCAGAGTTAAAACCAGACACATCGTTTAAAGATATTTAACTGCAAAGATAATAAATTTGATATTCTTCGTCTCTATATGTTATACATGGTTCTAAAAATACATGCAAAGCGTTATAATTTTGAAACGTTCTTTAAAAAATTTGATTATTTGTGCGTATTCTTATAAAGCCATACGGGCAAAATTTATTAATTTTTAATTAATAATTTTATTTGGTTTATCTATCGGTTTACATGTAGCATTTTACGTAATCAAAAGGTATTAATTTCCCAGGGTAAAATGCATTGCATAATCTATAAACTGGCTATTAGTATCAACGGCGAATAAAATTTATCTGTATGGTTAAAACGTAAACGTCATCTTTCTTTATCCATAAACTCAAGCTTTTCTTTTTTATATACACGTAATTGGAATATAATATTAGTAGTTATATTTATCGAATTTAGTTAAATAAATTAAAAATAACATTCACGGTGGCGATAGAATTTATATTTAACGAAAATAATTGTAAAATTTTTTTGTTTCATTGTATAAATAATATTGCTTTTTGGTTAATATTTTTGTCATTGTTTTATACGTAAAAATGTAAAACTTTTGTATATAATAATGGTTAAAATAAAGATGATCTGAAAAACATGAATGAAAAAGAAAAACAACGAGCCTCTTTTTAACGGCGCACGCAGTTTCATTCATACGCAAAAACATCGGTAGGAGCAACAGCGGCATAAGGTAACAGCAGCCGCGGCATTCGCAACCTCGAAGCTCGTCCCCGTTTTCATTCAATCCCGGGACGACGATATTTCGAAGGCCAACGCGACTCAAGGAATCTCTTTGGCAGTATAACCGCCCGGCCTGTCGCGCTAACTTCATTCTTAACGAATCAATCGTTGTGAACGAAAAACGAATGGGATAGAAAAAAAAAAAAAAAAAAAAAAAAAAAAAAGGGAAAAATACATATAGTGAGAATAAGTTTTGCAAGTATTAAAAATTACACATACACGCATATACACGCGGGCGCATATTTATGCTTTGAAGCGAGAAAGAGCAAAGCGCGCATGTGCGGGATCTCTCGAAAGCTGCCTCCATTGAGAGGGTGACTGGCCATTCGTAGATCCAAGAGAGCACCGGAGGACAGGGGAGGGGGGAGGGAGGGAGGAGAGCGCTTGTGCCAAGGCTACAGAGAAAGAGAGCCTAGCGCGGCTCTCTTCCAACGGGCAGACGTAGAGAGAACGAGAGGGAGAGAGAGAGAGAGTGAGAAAGAGCGCGCAACTGTCGCGGCTCTTTCATTGAGCGTCGGCTCGCATCCGCTTTCCGTTCATGTGGCCTCATTCTGCCTTCCCCTTCCTCCCTTGCTTCTCTTTCCCCTTGTTCCTTCCTTCCTTCCGTTCTCCCGCTGTAACCGACGCCCCTCTGACCCTTACATTACGCTCCCTCTCTCGCTCTTTCTCTCTCTCTCTCTCTCTCTCTCTCTTTTCCTTCCTTTGTAAAATACGTTTACGCGTATAACTTTTTTTTTTTAAACGTTGCCTTCTCCCTACTTCCTCTTTTTCGCTTTTGTTTTACTTACCGTACCGTAAGCTCTGTAACTGCCTAAAAAAATAAGCTAAAAATATAAAAATTTATAAATCGTCAATTTTTTATTGTCCATTAAAAAAACGTGAAAATTTTATATACAGGAGAGGCTCGGCGAACATATTCTATTAAAAAGCTTTCGATTATTTATTTTCTATAACGACCGAAATGTAAATTTAATCAACTTACAATATTTTATTCGTTCAACGAAATTCAACATTACAACTTTTTTTTTATACATGGAAACAACGTCATACGCGTTATATGTAGGTGTACCATCATTCGATCGTAAAATTTCGAGGAGTGGAAATAAAAGCTTTTTCGAACGAAGGAGTAAATTTGAAAAACAAAAAAAAAACCTTATCGCGACCACTCGCAGTCTATATTCTCGAAACGTAAAACTCAAACAACGCACGAATGTCAATGCGAGGCAAGGCGAGGCGAGGCGAGGAACGAACGTTTGCTCGTATCCTCCCGATAAAAGGAGTAGTTTAGCCATCGTTCCATCCCTCTTTCCTTCTTCCGGCTTCCGGTTTTCGTTTTTAAATAAGGAACACCGCACAGTAGCGCGACGAGTTCTCTTCTTCAAAAACGACGGAACGACGTTTCTTCGCTCGGCTGCAAACGTTCTCGATCCTACGGGCTGCGGCTTTGTGCTCGTTGCAACGAGAATCGGACTAAAACGGGGAAAAAAGATAGCCCGCTGGGCTTCGTTCATGGATTGAATTGATTTCTTTTTTTTTATGTTATCGGTGCTGCTACTGCTACTGCTGTTGTTTGGAGAAAATAGCGAGACGCGGGCAAAAGCTCTGTAAATTGTGTCCGCATTTTGAGATAAGGCACAGAAAACGTTTTTATCGCAGCAAGATTTATCGTCCACCTTTTAAACGCTCTCTTTTTGATCTATGAGTTTTCGACGACTTCAAAGCGTAAACGGTTATATAGATATATCTAGTAGAGCTCGAGTGAAAATGGGCTGGCTTATCGTACGACGTAATAATCCATTTTTGACGCTTCGCTATCGAATGTCTTTCTTAGATAAAATTAAATAGTGCTTATCGACGTATAAAAAATTAAAATATAAGTCAAAATAAAAGTTAAATAATTTTTTTAAAAGTACAATCTGATGCATAAAACAATTTCAAATGCAATTTATTTAGATTGTATGAGCTTGGGTTTTGAAATAAACATTTTGTCGGCTAAATTGAAGCTAATGAATTAAGAAAACTTTCATTCATGCTTATACGTAATAACGTATGAATGGGATATTCATTCAAATTGAAGTACCGCGGCTACGAAGGACACATCGTTCGTAAACACGAGTATTACGAAAGCCAATATAGACTTAACGCTCTTCCGAAATAATCTATAAATTATATAAATTTTTAAATAATAATAATAAAGTTTTGTATAAAAAAAATGATCAATTTGATTCAATTTATAAAAAAAAAAAAAAAATGGAAAAATGGAAAAATTTAATTGTATCGAGTACGGAAGAAAGCGAGATTTTTCAAAAGATGGCGTTGTTTAAAGAAGACAGACTCGAGAACGTAAAAAATAAAAAAAAAAAAAAAAAAACGTAAAAAACATTGCAAAAAGAAAGAGAAACAGGAGCAACGGTTGAGGCGCTCCTGGCAAAAAGAAAATCGGAGCGGCGGCTTTTGAATGAGAAATGGCCTTCGACGGCGGGACATTGGGAGGGGAGGGGCTGCTCAGCACTTACACGTACACACATAGTCGATGACCCAATTCAGCTGAGTGTACTGCCCCCGAAACCGATGACGTCGTCGCGCGGGAATAGCGGGCCACCGCGAAAACGGGACGAAGGAGGAGAGCAAGAGCAAATTGCACTGCTGTAGAACGAGGGAGTTGGGAGAGAGATTGGGCGATTCGTCGACGAGAAATCCGAGAGTATCGCGTACGTGGATTGCGTGGGTGCCGCTGGATTGCTTGGCGATCTAATTTACTTGTTTTCTTTTATTTTAGCAAAAAAAAAAAAATAAAAAATTGTTTGCGACGAAAATTATTGTTTTGTACCGCGAAGGAAGAATAAAATTATGTTTAGATCCAAGATGAAATTTTATTATTATTATTTTTTTTTTTTTTTTTTTTTTTTTTTTTTTATGTTATCGGTGTACTGACTAATGACTTTCAGGCATTTCTTTTTTAAATTATATAATAGCGTTATTTATTGAAGAATTAATGAGTTTAAAATAATAAATTTTTGAAAATTTACTCACAGCAATAAAATTTTAACAAATAATTCATTTCAATTCTCGAGCAATAGAAAAATCAAAATTATATACGTCAAAATATTATTAATTATTTTAATCTTACTTCATCCCCGTTATAAAGAACATACATATACATGCATTATGTATACGAATGAGAGGCGTATATCGAGAAAAAAAGTAAGAAGAACGGCAGCAGCGAGCGTTCACCCTTCGTGGATGGAAAGAGAGAGAAGATAGGAAAGAAGAGGGGAGGGAAAGAGCTCCGGTAAGCCCTGGAGAACTGAAACTCTGACACGGAGGGGTAGATATAGAGAGCTCTATGAAAACTAGGTCGTCCTCGCTCTCTCTCTCTCTCTCTCTCTTTTCCTCAACGTGTGGGCCGTTCGAATGGGTCAACACTGCGACCCCATCGCAACAACCGTCGATTGATCTCTCTCTTTCTCTCTCTCTCTTGTTTCCTTATTTCCAGAGCTTCCTTCCTTTCCACATATCTTCTATTCGTTTCTCTTCCTTTCTTCCTTCCGCTTTCTCTCTCTTTCTTTACTTTACCGGTTTTCTTCGTCTACAGACTCTTAATATATACCACGGTCTCCGTCTCGGTCGACACGGGACTTCCGGTCGTTTAGCGCGGCTAAGATATACGTTACTTCCGGCCCTAAGTTGAGCATTCGATTGCACGTGTCCAACGTACTCAATCCCTCGCGTGTGACTTTCGTGTAAATGCGTATAGCGAAGAGGGAGGGAGGCCATTTCTCCGTTTTTCTTGACGTTTCGAGGAAATTTCTCTCTCTCTCTCTCTCTCTCTGTCTATCGGCCGGTTAGCCGGATGGGTTCTATTATTCCGTGCGAGAATCCTAATTCGATTCGATGCAGAAAACCTGAGCGTCGCCGTAACGCAACCGAGCGAGACGCTTTTGCTTTCCTTTTATAGCTGACTATTGAGACGCGATTCGGCGGGGCGCTCGACGACAATGTATTTCTCATTTTAATTTTTCCTTTTAAATTTTTCACAAATTGTAAGAAACTTATACGGAGAGAAAACAAGTGTTTGCGCTAAAAATAATCTTTTTACTTTAATAAAAATGAGCGAACTAAAGAAATTTAAAAAAAAAGAATACCTATTATCGGCGAGTTAAACTGCTTTCCTTTTAAAGCCTAATTAACAAGGTCTTGAGTAACTCTTTTTAATAAAGCCGACTTTTGAGTAGGTATAACATCCCGTGCTTATAAATAATAATAAGTTACTTGACCGATTTGCAAGAAAATTTTTACGAGTATAAAAAGCATGATCGTCACGCAAGAATTCGATTAAAAGATAGACTTAACGGATTGATGATTAATTTATCGTTTTAACGAAGTAACAAGGAAAAACCGCGAGGCGTGCGAGGATATTGTGACGTTGCGTCATAATGCACCATTAGCTGAGCGATAATTGTCGAGAGAAAGGCATTATTAGCGCAATATTCCACGTTGTAATAATTCCACGTTGTAATGATATTCTACGCGTTGTGTATCAACGCGTAGTTGAAACATCATTCATATTGGCGAGAGAACCGCGAAAAATACGCGCCATCGATGAGCTTCAAAATGTCCAGTTACACACACACACACACACACACGCGCGCGCGCGCGAGCGCGCGCACAAACACATACCTATACATATTCTCTAAGCGAAAGAAAGAATAGGGGTCAGGGCGGGATGAAGCGCGGCGCAAGGCGCAACCTTGACGGAGAAGAATCCCATTGAAGCGGACGCTCTCGGAGGGGGGGGGGATGGGACAAAAAGACACGTAGGCCGTGATGTTTGTCCTCGTTGTTCGTAGGGGAGCGACGGGGAGCTGCTTCGTTGTTTTCCCGGTGGCAGTGTGCGGGCGCGCGCGTTTGCCCAAACGCCCACGCGGCGTTCTTCCAACTAGCCTCGGACTTTTTCATCGCGTACGTCTGCTCTGTATGCGCTTGTACGAGTAAGCGTGCCGAAGATCGAGGTCGAACGAAATATGTAATAAAAAAAAGATAAAGAGACATTGTTTGTTAATAGTTTCAACAAATTAACAATCGCTATCAATTTAATTTTAATCCAAATTTTTGTCGGTTTCTTGTTTTTTTTTTTTTTTTTTTTTTATTGTTACCAGGATAATGCAACGAATAAATTGTATTTACAAGATTATTCGAAATATTAAAATCCTTAATTTGCACAATTGGCAATAATTGATTGTTTACAAATAGTTTTTCTGTTTTTTATACGTTTTATTTTTTAAAATAAATTAACGATGTTAATTTCTAATCATACTGTACCATGCTGTCTTAGAAAAAAATACTTGGCTGTAATTTCAATGAGTTCTAAGGTATACAAAAAAATGTAATTAATGTTTTAAATTCGCCGGAAATCGGATACTTAATAGTATATTCACTGCTCAACTTTACAAATTCGATTACCAAAGTCTACGAGAACAATTATTTTATAAAAGGAAACATTAAATACTAACACGAATTATAGTCTACTATCATGTCGATATAGCAAAAGGAAGCTTTAATAAATTTAAAAATTTTACAAGGTGTAGTAAATTCTCTTTGATAATTTATGTTTTTAAAAATAAATCCTTACATGATATAAATATACACGTTATTTAAAACATTAACGATTATTGTACAAATTTAATGCCTTTGGCACACTATAAGAGTTACCAACTAGATTTGATTTTAAAAAAATTTTATAAATATATAAATTTAATAATAATAATGTTGCAATGCGTTGATTAAAATATTCGTTTAAAATATTTTGACCAAAAACTGAATTTTGAGAAAATCCGATCAACTCCAAAGCAGTTAAATTCTGAAATAACTTAATATAATAGCTAGAGAAATTTTAATACAATTTGAAAAAAATCGAAATATGATTGGAAATGTGTCCTAAAAAATTTACGTTTTTACTCATAAAATAAATCCGTAGAGGAGAAAAAATTCGAGTATGGGGCAAGGCAGTAACGTCATCGCAGGGAGGCGTTGACGAAATGTTCATCGCGTATCGAGACAGAGAGGAGAAGGTGAGAGTGAGAAAGAAGGAAAGAAGGTGAGAGTAAGAGAGAAATACAGAGAAATACAGAGAGAGAGAGAGAGAGAGAGAGAAAGGATCGAGTAGGTGTTAGGCGGGGAGGGAAATGGGAAGCTCCTCGTCCCGGTGACCCAATTTGATGGAAGCTGCGGCCTGGGGGTTGAATGAACGCGTGCGCGACTTTCCTACGTCAACGGCGTCCTTGTTTCCGGTTAGCGTCCTCTCGCTTCGTGCCCCAGAGAGCAAGAGAGAATCACGGTAGACGCAAGCCCGCTCGCTCGTCCTCTTGACCCAAAAGCAAAACGTGAATCGAATGGCCCGTTCGTTCATGTATTCGCTCTTTCGTACCTATTCTCCTCTGTCTTCCTCCCCCTTCTTTCTTTCTCTTTCGCTACTCTTTCCGCGATGCATACACCGATGACCCAGCGCTTATAACCCGCGCGCGGGCTCAGACTAGAATTAGGACTCATCTTGGATGACGTCATTCTATGGATGATTCTCGAAAATTTGCGAGATTTCGGATCAAATGGCACGACAGCGCCGCGTGACAAGTATGGGTATTAAAAGCCACGAAACGCGCCACACGACCTTCATACTTTAAAAATGAACAAGGGTGTAAAAATTTATTGCTAAAAATATCATTTTATGAATAAAAAACTTAAGTAAAGATTATACTATTTTATTATAATTTTAGTTCTTGTACGCTTACAAAAAATTCTAGCTTTCTTCACCCCGCCATTGCCGAGATACAAGCTACAGTTTCAAACTTTAGTGCTCCCTGTTTCGATTTTCGTTTCTCCGTTCAGTCGCTATTATGATTATTTTACATTATCATTATAATTATTTGGTGAGATGCTTTATAGCGCGCATGCGCGCTATGAAAAACAATTTTTAAAAACCGTCACTGACCTTTTATTTTTAATTATACGTAGATAATTTTTAACTTCCTGCAGTAATCCTTATTTAAAAAATTTATAATTGAATATTATTGTAAAAAATTATCATAGTTTATTATTTTTATCTAGAAACAAATTGATATTCACCCTTGATTAATTTCGAAAATTTATTTGATTTTGGTTAATAAATAGAAATAATGAAGGTCACCATACATAAATAGCGAGATGGAATCACAAGGTAACCCAATTCACAAAAAAGTTCTCGCATTTTCATTGCAAAGTTTCATTTTGAAAACAGTCAATCCAAGAAAATGTATAAAGCCATCGTAAAAATTCAAAAATAAATTAATGTATAGATATAAAAGTGATGTAGTTATATAATTGTATTAATATATAATTTATGCAGAGAATTTGTTGATATGGCCCTAGGACTGTCCATGTATTATAAAAAAAAGTATCTTGAAAATTAAAGAAACATACTTGACAATACATAATATATTTCAATATTTTCGTGTGTTTGAAATTGTTTGAAAATAATATAATTTACATCTGCGTCAAGTTTTATTAATATTTTATAGTTATAAGAAGTTATTAAACAAGTATTGAAAGATTCTATAATAATTAAGTTATTGCCAGCTACAACTCATACTTGCTTGCTAAATATTTTTCTTTTGTAATAAAAGGTTGTCATGTCATTAATTATTTACAATATGCTCTTTAATCCAATAAAATTATTTATGGATTATTTATTACAATTAAATTAAATTTATTACGATAAAATGTATTTTTATAATTGATTTAAATATCAAGGGGCGCGGTAGCGCCCCGCTGGCAAATAGAAGTCTACGATACCGGCACGGGCGTGAGCAACTTATATACAGCTCATTTACTTTTTTTATAACCTCGCTTTTTTTTTTTTTAATATTGAAGCCAAAATATTTTAATACCATTCATAATAGAATCTTTATATATCTATATATTTAATGACTACAAAAAGTTTGATGAAAAACGTGTCTTTTTACGATAAATCATTACTTTTTTCTTACTATGTATATCTATATATATGGTTTTCTAATTTTTACTTTATAATTTCTTCGTCTCCTTCCTGTTTCTTCTCTTCCCTAACGTCACTTCCTTTATATATATATATATATAATGTGTGTAAATAAGTGCGTTAAGGCGAGCGTGCCTGCGCGTAACGTGCGCGACTTGTATTCTGCTAGCATACTGCTAGTTTACCTTATTATAACCTCGTCGTTTCTCGTTTTTTAATAAAAATTTAATATATATATATAGATATATATATAGATTTGAAAGGGTACGATGTTAAATATTCTAATCATATACAAAATTGATGAATCTTTTAATATAAAGAAGACATTAATTTAGTAATTGTTAAAATAAAATCTTGATTGGATTCATAATGCATCGGAGTCTACTAAAGAATAAATGCCTGCAACTGGAATTCTGTTGCATATGTATAAAATGTTACTTCTGAAGATTTATATAATAAATTAAATCAATTTATTTAAGCTGCTTATATGTACTAGGATCTAAATTGGAACGTATGCAGCAATTATTAGTTATGGAAATCTGGAATCAGATACCGAAGACAAATGTGTACTACAGAAATTAAAAGGAATTCTGTTGTTGTTACCAATTAAACTTTTTTAAAAAGTGTCGAGCAAAGTTTAATAAGAAAAAGTGAAGTGATTAACAATAAATGCTGAATGATGGATTAATATAAAATGTATAAATATGTTATGTAATTTGTACAATATATTTGAGTATGTTTGGTAAGATGAGTGCGGATTGCTGTATTAATAAAAAATAGATGCAAGTCAAAAGAACGCTTGAGGATTGCACAAAAAATGGTTACAGGATATCAAATTGATAGAGATACTATGGTAGAGTACGAAGTATAATGAAAATCAATGATATAAGGTGACAACAAGTGAAAACAATTATTGGCTGGAATCAGATATTGAAGACAAATGTGTAATACAGAAATTAAAAGGAATTTTTTTGTTATTACCAATTAAACTTTTTTTAAAAGTATCAAGCAAAGTTTAATAAGAAAAAATGAAGTTATTAACAATCTCTTGAAAAAAAAACCTTTTACAAAATGTAGAATGTTGGCAAGTAGAAGTTATTTTGTATCTCATTTTAAAAACATTATTTTTCAATTTTTCAAACATACAATTTATAAATAAAAAATTTGTATAATTTTAATATGACCATATTTTTAAAACTGCTTTTTATTTTTTACATATTTGTACTATTTCATCTTTCATTAATTAATTGTATATTTACAAACTTAATGTCGTAACATTTTTTATAAAAGATTGATTTCATAAAAAATGTTTAAATAATACAGTTGTTCTTTTGACTAATACAGTTTCACAGATCACTTGGATTTATAAAAACTTATATTTTACATTTTTCCTTAATTGATGATAAAATTATGGCTGCTTTGTGAATTTATTTTTAGAGCTTTATGTATAATTTTATAATTTCACCTACAGAAAGTTGTGAAATCAAAAAAATTATCAAGTATTTGTTTTCTTTGTTTCACATTTTGCACATTGTACCGTGTATTACGTAACTTTATTTATACGATCCGGCTTCCGAATTTTAATTATAATTAATGAAATAATCTATTTACTATTTATTTGCAAGAATTTCTAATGTAAGTGAAGCAAAGTAATGAAATTTTACCATTACCAAAATTCAAATTTCAGCTAAAGAAGATTGTGAAATCTATAATAAAAAAAATTGTCAAGTATTTCGATTTGCTTTTTTCTTTAGATCGAAAAATTGATGTATGTAATATAGATTTACTATAGATAAGCTATTTCATTTACTAAAAACATATTTAGACAAAAAGTCTATGCAACTTATCAATAATTATATCGATAGCTGATAAATAATTAATAGATATATGTAGATTTTTACATTAAAAAAACATACAATAAAGAGTTTACATACATTACTATTTAAATACATACTTGGCGGACCCGTCGTTAGGTAGTACATCGGTGAATAAATATCTTCTAGAATAAATGTTTGTAAATAAATATGCAATTGCATTGATATTAGAATTTAATCACAGTTTCATTATTAACCCCTTGGCTACTGTGGGCGCCTATAGGCGCTTAGAAATTTTGCGTTTGTGATACTGAGAGCGCCTTTAGGCGCCCGGCGCAGTTTGTTATTTAGACATTGATTATTAGATATTTATGCGAGGTCAGGTTCAAGGAAATAAATAATATTGTTTTAATGTAGTAAAATTCAGTTTTTTGATTATTGAAATATGTTTTCACAAAAATGCATCCCTACCCAAAAATTCGCCATTCTTGGCGCACATCGTAACACAATCCCTGCCGTATGGTACGATCGGTGCGTAACAAAGTGTGCCGTAGTCAAAGGGTTAAGACGCATAATGATAAATATAAAAATATGGAAAATCTTTGACTACAATTGTTTTAAATAATTTACACGCATTGGTATATAATTTATAATTATTTTTTTTTATAAAACTTTATTTAAATAATATAACTTAGGCATTTCAAATAAAACTTTTAATAAAAATTTTTGTCAATTAAATTAATTTTGTTTTTAAGTTTTATAAAATACTAAAACAAAATTTTAAAATTAGAATATTTCACTGTCAAAACTCTTTAATACAGTAACAAAGAATTTTTTTTTAATGTTTTCATATACGAATGGTAAAATGTTTTTCTCATTTTTAGAATCAATTATTTTTAATGATTTTATTTAAATATTATTTATAATATTGGAAACGAAAATTTTTAAGATGTTTTTGTTTGTGAATTATTAAGTATAATCACCAAATTGTTTTATTAAGATTACGGTATGAGAGGTAAAATGTGCGTTAAAAGCTTTCACCTTGGATATTTTCGTATGTTTGAAATTGTTTGAAAATAATATAATTTATATATGCGTCAAGTTTTATTAATATTTTATAGTTATAAGAAGTTATTGAACAAATATTGAAAGTTTCTATAATAATTAAGTTATTGTCAGCTACAACTCATACTTGCTTACTAAATATTTTTATTTTGTAAAAAAAGGTTGTCATGTCATTAATTATTTACAATATGCTCTTTAATTCAATAAAATTATTTATCTATTATTTATTACAATTAAAATGTATTTATAATTCATTTAAATATTCTATTTCGTTCAAAAAAAAAAAAAAAAGGTACAATGACGAGTCGATCATTTGTTTTTGTCTTTTTTGCTTAATTGTAAAACTTTATATAAAAAAATAACGTAAATCGCTATTGAAAATTATCGTTACTTATATTTATTTGCTTGAGAAAAAGTTTTTGGCGAATTTCGGTGCCAGCATGATCAAGTCGAATCCAGTTTTAAACAAATCCAAATCGGTCTTGACTTTTTCTTTGACAATATTCAAACGCTATTCAAGCTCTTAGACATCAGGTTTTGACTTCTAGTTAGTTTAATCGCCTTAATACGTTGATTAATGTTCTGTAGAAAATTTAATAAATTTTTTATTGTTTTATATATAATTTATTTTGAAGATATGTATATTGTATTATTTAATGCTTAATAATTTCTATTCAATAATAATTTTATTTTAGAATTAAAATTTAAATTATCAATCTCGTCATTTTTAGTGTTCGGAAGAAAAAAAAAACAAAAGCAAAACTATGATCTTACGGTACCTGTAATTGAAAATTCATCTGATTCAGTCTGTCTAAAAGGTTGTGTGATTGTTTTGAGAAAGTTTTGGTACTTTTTTCGGTAACGGCGAAATCGTTATACGACTAGAATTAAAAGAATAATAGAATAATTTTTTTTTATTTTTTTTGTATTTACAACTTTTACAATTACTGAAAATTAATCGTATGTAATTTCGTTGAACTTACTTTGATCGCCGCATTTTTCGCTTTCGTATCGATATAGTAGCCCTAAAATGTTTTTAAATTTATTTAAACAATTGAAACTTTTCAAAGTTTAAAAACATTAATAAAATTGAGAAAAAATTTCCTAGAATAATAGTTTTACCGTGCACTAGATTAAAATCAAAATAAATTATTGAACAAAGCTAAGCAAAAATATAATATACTTTTTTACAATTTCAAATGTAAATTAAATTGTAAATATTTTAATAAAAATATAAATTTAATTAAATTTTTGTCCACCAAAGTTCAATTAAAACAACTAAATATTGGCTACTGCGAATAATGCATCTGTTCTAAGCAATAAAAAATTTTACATTTTAAAGGATAGAAATTATAAAATAAATAATAATAATAATAATAATAATAACCAAAATCATAAATATTAAATATAAATATTATCAATTTTAATTTTAATTATTTGTCGTGCAAAAAATTAACGACTCACCATAGCAAGTGTGCAACAAGCTAAAACGAGAAGCGCGATTTTGAATGCCATTTTTTTTTCCAACTTTTTTCAACGAGGATAAAAACTCCGTTACCAAAATATAAATTCCAACTCGAATTGATCCATTGTGTTGAGCGCTGAAATTCTCGGTGTATTTATATCAAAAAAACGGTCTATAAATTAATTATACACAATAGATAACAACCACATTTTGACTATCAGAATAAAATTTTATTTACGAACAATAATAATCTCGTCTAAATATATGTTACGAAAAAATAACACATATATTCTTATTTACCGTATGACGGAAGAGCCAATACGAATCGGTTAAGATTATTATTTTGTACAGTACTTGAGTTGGAAAAGTTTGACGCGTGTCTATCAAAAGGCGCAAAGGCACCACTTGGTAGGTATGAATATTATAAACCACGTGCCATTAGCCTAGACATTTATATACTTAAAAAATGCGAGCTCAAAAATTTATTCATAAAAATATATTTTTATCCATATAAAAATTAAATTTTATATCTTTTATATTTATATATAAATTTTTTATTACAGCCGCTGATAATACGTTTATTTTTCATTTTATACCAAAACGTTAACGGAATAAACTATACTTGACGAACGTCAAGTATATACTTTACAAAGTTTTTTAGTTAAAATAAACGTGTTTGCGCATTTCTTACAAAAAATATATAGTATATATATATATATATACACATATATAGATTTGATTTTATTAAATAGATTATATTCTATAGATATTAAAAATCAAAAGCAGGAATTTTTGAGTCAAATAAATTATTGGAATTAGCTTGAGGTTTTAAATAAACGCGCCGATGGACAATTGTTTAACAACAATACATATATAAAACTCTTTATCATGAATAATTCTTCTATGTACACTACCGTTCAAAAGTTTGGAAACACTATGGTAATTTAAGTCATGATTTATTACGCTTAAATCTTAATCAAACGTTAGATTAACATTTAGTTAAAAATATTCAGTAAAAATAAATGCAAAAATAATATGTCTCATTACCTTTGTGGTCATAAAACACGTGTGCCGGTCTATTTTTATGATAAGGAATAACTGCTAAGAAATAAGTAATTTTGTTCATTATTGTTACAAGCACGGAATTCATAATAATGAATGAACTTCAATAATAACGTGTTTATTTTAAGATTTGTTTACGGTATTTTTTTTTAATCTAAGAAAAATCGGGTGTTTCCAAACTTTTGAACGGTAGTGTATATATTGTCTAAGACTTGGAATGCAACTGGCGAACTTGGTCCAAGTTCGGCAGAACAATGACTCATAGATTTTAGCTAAGAGTCATAGATCGGCATCGTAAACATATATTTTATACGTAAATACTTTAGACTAAATTGAATTTATTGGATAAAAACCATTTTTTTTTTTTTTTTTTTTTTTTTTTTTCAACTATATTGTAATAGGCATCATAACTACGCATATTCTATTGCCAAGTTATTGACATAGCAATTAGTAGTATATAAAATTAAGTTTCCTCGATTTTAACGCATATTAATTTAGTTACCCAACAAAAATGTGTTGATTGTCTTTCCAATGAATATCGTCACGTTTGCCTTATTTACTCATGAATACATTATTATTTTTAGTGTCACTGTCTATTACATTTGTCAAAGCTTTATTCTAATAGCGTTTGATTATCGGGTAAGGAAAACACGTTTATATTTTATATCTTCTTTATTTTCTTTCAAGTTCCTGTACAATGACATACCAATCTTTTGTTAACGAAAAAAAAATATTTGACAAGTGGAGGTAGGTCTTGTTTAATAACATGTTGTAACTATAAAATACTAATAAAACTTGACACAGATGTAAATTATGTTATTTTTAAACTAATTTACACACACGAAAGTATCGAAATGTATTATTTCTATAATGTTATGTAGTACAATAATTAAGTTATTAAACAAGCTCCACCCCTAACTTGTTAAATATCTTTCTTTCGTTAAAAAAACTAAATAAGGCAAACGTGGCGATATTCGTTCGATAGACAGTAAACACATTTTTGTTAGGCAACTAAATTAATATGCGTTGAAATCTAGGAAACTTAATTTTATATACTACTAATTGCTGTGTCATCGTGAAACTTGGCAATTATGCGTAGTTATGATGCCTATATAATATGATCGAAAAAAAAAAAAATAAAACTCATAATGATAAAAAAAAAAAAAAAAAAAAGCAATAAATTATATTGTTAGTTTAAAAAAACAAAATAATACGCTTTTACAAGTGTAATACTGAACAACAAAAAAAAGAAAAATTATTTAATGATTTAATAAAAAAATTAAAGAAAAAGCATTTATAAATATAACACTATGAAATAAAAACTAATAAATAATGAGCTATTAATTGTCTACCCTGTAAGAGCCTTAGTATAAGACCTGGTAGTAATTAAGTTATTAAGATTAAAAGCGTAAGACAGTTTTTCTGTAAAAAAAATTAATGTTTTTATGACCACAAAGGTAATGAGACATATTATTTTTGCATTTATTTTTACTGAATATTTTTAACTAAATGTTAATCTAACGTTTGATTAAGATTTAAGCGTAATAAATCATGACTTAAATTACCATAGTGTTTCCAAACTTTTGAACGGTAGTGTACATAGAAGAATTATTCATGATAAAGAGTTTTATATATGTATTGTTGTTAAACAATTGTCCATCGGCGCGTTTATTTAAAACCTCAAGCTAATTCCAATAATTTATTTGACTCAAAAATTCCTGCTTTTGATTTTTAATATCTATAGAATATAATCTATTTAATAAAATCAAATCTATATATGTGTATATATATATATATATACTATATATTTTTTGTAAGAAATGCGCAAACACGTTTATTTTAACTAAAAAACTTTGTAAAGTATATACTTGACGTTCGTCAAGTATAGTTTATTCCGTTAACGTTTTGGTATAAAATGAAAAATAAACGTATTATCAGCGGCTGTAATAAAAAATTTATATATAAATATAAAAGATATAAAATTTAATTTTTATATGGATAAAAATATATTTTTATGAATAAATTTTTGAGCTCGCATTTTTTAAGTATATAAATGTCTAGGCTAATGGCACGTGGTTTATAATATTCATACCTACCAAGTGGTGCCTTTGCGCCTTTTGATAGACACGCGTCAAACTTTTCCAACTCAAGTACTGTACAAAATAATAATCTTAACCGATTCGTATTGGCTCTTCCGTCATACGGTAAATAAGAATATATGTGTTATTTTTTCGTAACATATATTTAGACGAGATTATTATTGTTCGTAAATAAAATTTTATTCTGATAGTCAAAATGTGGTTGTTATCTATTGTGTATAATTAATTTATAGACCGTTTTTTTGATATAAATACACCGAGAATTTCAGCGCTCAACACAATGGATCAATTCGAGTTGGAATTTATATTTTGGTAACGGAGTTTTTATCCTCGTTGAAAAAAGTTGGAAAAAAAAATGGCATTCAAAATCGCGCTTCTCGTTTTAGCTTGTTGCACACTTGCTATGGTGAGTCGTTAATTTTTTGCACGACAAATAATTAAAATTAAAATTGATAATATTTATATTTAATATTTATGATTTTGGTTATTATTATTATTATTATTATTATTTATTTTATAATTTCTATCCTTTAAAATGTAAAATTTTTTATTGCTTAGAACAGATGCATTATTCGCAGTAGCCAATATTTAGTTGTTTTAATTGAACTTTGGTGGACAAAAATTTAATTAAATTTATATTTTTATTAAAATATTTACAATTTAATTTACATTTGAAATTGTAAAAAAGTATATTATATTTTTGCTTAGCTTTGTTCAATAATTTATTTTGATTTTAATCTAGTGCACGGTAAAACTATTATTCTAGGAAATTTTTTCTCAATTTTATTAATGTTTTTAAACTTTGAAAAGTTTCAATTGTTTAAATAAATTTAAAAACATTTTAGGGCTACTATATCGATACGAAAGCGAAAAATGCGGCGATCAAAGTAAGTTCAACGAAATTACATACGATTAATTTTCAGTAATTGTAAAAGTTGTAAATACAAAAAAAATAAAAAAAAATTATTCTATTATTCTTTTAATTCTAGTCGTATAACGATTTCGCCGTTACCGAAAAAAGTACCAAAACTTTCTCAAAACAATCACACAACCTTTTAGACAGACTGAATCAGATGAATTTTCAATTACAGGTACCGTAAGATCATAGTTTTGCTTTTGTTTTTTTTTTCTTCCGAACACTAAAAATGACGAGATTGATAATTTAAATTTTAATTCTAAAATAAAATTATTATTGAATAGAAATTATTAAGCATTAAATAATACAATATACATATCTTCAAAATAAATTATATATAAAACAATAAAAAATTTATTAAATTTTCTACAGAACATTAATCAACGTATTAAGGCGATTAAACTAACTAGAAGTCAAAACCTGATGTCTAAGAGCTTGAATAGCGTTTGAATATTGTCAAAGAAAAAGTCAAGACCGATTTGGATTTGTTTAAAACTGGATTCGACTTGATCATGCTGGCACCGAAATTCGCCAAAAACTTTTTCTCAAGCAAATAAATATAAGTAACGATAATTTTCAATAGCGATTTACGTTATTTTTTTATATAAAGTTTTACAATTAAGCAAAAAAGACAAAAACAAATGATCGACTCGTCATTGTACCTTTTTTTTTTTTTTTTGAACGAAATAGAATATTTAAATGAATTATAAATACATTTTAATTGTAATAAATAATAGATAAATAATTTTATTGAATTAAAGAGCATATTGTAAATAATTAATGACATGACAACCTTTTTTTACAAAATAAAAATATTTAGTAAGCAAGTATGAGTTGTAGCTGACAATAACTTAATTATTATAGAAACTTTCAATATTTGTTCAATAACTTCTTATAACTATAAAATATTAATAAAACTTGACGCATATATAAATTATATTATTTTCAAACAATTTCAAACACACGAAAATATTGAAATATATTATGTATTGTCAAGTATGTTTCTTTAATTTTCAAGATACTTTTTTTTATAATACATGAACAGTCCTGCGGCGTAGCTATTAGCAATATTCTATGCATTGCATGCTTAACCGCAAACTTATAAAATTACATTTTTACAATTGGAAAAAAAGAAAAGAAAAAATAAATAATTAAAGCTTGTTAGTGTATGCGTACAAGAAAAATGTAATGAATGTTAATTGTTTTGTAGCACTTGAATTAGCGTTACCCACAGTATACGTACAATCAACTTGAATATTTTTTGAAATTCTTTTACTTTTAATTTCATTAACGGTATAAAAATATTCATCATAGAAGTTGAAAATGGCATTAACCGTATTTTAAACTTTAATTAGTTTATAATTGATAAGCTTATAGGTCGACGCGTGTCGATACTCAATAAAATGAGTATAAAAATACCGAAACGTGAAAGCATAAATTGCGCTGTTGCGTACAATATCGTGCATTTATAAAAAATAATTGAACAATATTTTATTCGATGTCGTGATGCTCGCGTATTAATTGATTATATAAGCATTTTACGACTGCGTATCAAAGATAAAGAAAATTTATTGCATATTGCAGTTTATATCGGTGACGCGTCTTCCAATTGTCGGATCACATTTACGAGGTGTCGAAATATATACATATATGCGTATCGAGAAACAAGTAGCGCAGCAGAGGCCAAGATCACGGCGAAAGATCAACGTATCGTATTACAAACTTTGGCACACGGCACCAAAATTAATCCTGCATCGGCTTCTTCTTCGCTTGCGACGATTAAGCGAGCGCGAAAAACAATTACGATAGTCTCGCTCGATTCTCGATTTCGAGATCGTCCGAGCACTTTGTTAATTTGTCCGCGTTGCAGCCAAGACGATGGAGTTTTTGAGCTTCGACGCGCCCAAGAAGAGCTTGACGTTGAAAAAGGCGCCTATACCAAAACCCGCAGCCGATGAGCTTTTGATCAAAGTTGCCTACGCCGGTATTTGCGGCACCGATCTCCACATCCTTGAGGTTTGACCCAATACATTTTTGTTATTTTTTCTTTTTTTTTTTTTTTTTTTTTTTTCAATAACATTGTTCAATCTAAATAATTAAATTATTCGCGTTTATATTGCGCTTAAAAATAAAATTATTTCGACCGCGTTGTGATAAAATAACGATATAGAAGATAAATTTTATTTTACTTTACGTAATAATTTATTATAAAATCGTTAAACATTATTGTTATTTAA
Source organism: Chalcis sispes (assembly GCA_949987625.1). Lineage (NCBI taxonomy): Eukaryota > Metazoa > Arthropoda > Insecta > Hymenoptera > Chalcididae > Chalcis > Chalcis sispes. The sequence continues at coordinate 1,119,746 of OX465095.1, forward strand.
TATTAAAGTGACGATTTGCTAGATTTCGATAAAGTTTATTATTATTAAAAAAATTCAATTATTTATATTTTTGAATTTGATAACGACGTTCATAGTGAACATGATAAACACGTTTTTCTTATCGAACTTGTGAAATATCATTTTTATGAATGCGCGATTAGATAAAAGGACGCTATGATTTCAAAATTTTTATAATGTTCAAATAAAACAAAACGATGAAGATAAATTAATATTTTTAATTAAACGTTTAGGGATCGTTTCCGTGCAAGGAAACCGAACCATTAACCTTGGGCCACGAGTTTGCCGGTACCGTCGAAGCTCTCGGCGTGAACGTGAAAAATTTCAAAGTCGGTCAAAGAGTCACAGTCGATCCAAACAGTGGATGCAACTTATGTAACGACTGTCATACGGGATGTTATCATCTTTGCTTGAACGGCGGTGTCAACAGCACTATTGGAATCTTCAAAAATGGAGGATGGGCAACTCACGTTGTTGTTCCCGAAACCCAGGTGAGTTTATTTTAAGATAAGAATCCTTTTTTTTTTTTTATCTTCATACATATACATACATATTTCCTTTTTTTTTTTAACCATCGATTATAATTTTTATTGGTAAAAAAAAAAAAAAAAAAAAAAAAAAAAAAATTTTTAAATTAAAAATTCGTCGATAATAAATTTTGTCAACGATTATAAAAATTTAAAAATGAAACAGGTGTACCTTGTACCCGATGAAGTAGAAATGCCTCAAGCAGCTCTGAGCGAGCCTCTTTCCTGTCTGGCGCACGGTTGGGATAAGGCGAGTCCCATTCACGTCGGTCAAAAGGTACTCGTACTGGGAGCTGGTATTATTGGCCTACTCTGGGCTTGTCTCCTTCACTTACACGGTCTGCGGAAGACGGTGACTCTTTCCGAGCCACAGGAAAAGAGGAAGGACATGGTCCGAAAACTCGGTAACTATATCATCTACTTCAATTGACTCATCTACTTCAATTGACTACACGCATGTATCTCGAACGATTGCACATATACACACACACACACATGTAATTTAATAATGTGTGAATCTAATAATTAGTCGCACTAAATCTAATCAATAAAATTAATATAAAAGTTGAACAATAATTATATTTTAATTATTTATTTGATAATAAAAGATAAATAAAACGATTAAGAATCATATTATTATTAAAAAAATATAATGTTTATTGTATTTTTAGGTTTGAACTATGAACCACTGAGTCCAGGAGATCTGAAAGGCAAAGAATTCGATGTAATAGTCGATTGCAGCGGATCTGGTCCTGCTATGGAATCGGCGATACCTTTACTGGCTCGAGGTGGCAAATTTTGCGTTTTTGGTGTCGCCGATCCAAAAGCCAAAATCTCTTTTGAACCTTATCAGGTAAGCATGCCAACAGCCATATCCTTGACATTAAAGTAACAATAATAATATCGATAAAAAAAAAAAAAAAAAAAATAAATAATCTAATTGCCTTTCGTTTTAAAAATTTTTCAGATGTATAAAAAAGAATTGAAAATTTTTGGAGTTAATATTAATCCATTCACATTCCCAAAGGGTATTGGTTTGCTACAAGCTATGTCTAATACTTATTTACAATACGAGAAATTAGGAATAAAAACTTTCAAGCTTTCTGAATACGAGGAAGCGTTGGATGCATTGAGAAAGGGAATCATAAGCAAGGCTGTATTTAAATTTTAAAAACTAATGGCATTTTTAATTGTACTAAAAATATATACATATATATATATATAAAAAAAAACAACATGATTTTTTTTTTAATGCTAATAGTCATGTATTAAAATTCTTGTCTTAACCGTTAAACGGGTATAAAAATCTAATCTAGTATTGTAAAAATTTCATTGAAAAAAGTGACGCTGAGCTTATCGAGATTCTACTCGTAATATAATTCCAATAAGATATGTCGATAAAAACGATGAACGATGTTAGAGTATAAAAGTCATGGTCCATCAAATTCGTTGCTTAAGTCACTAACTATTGCTTATTATGTCGATTCGACGTTAATCGCATGTCGGTATAAAATTGTCGGCTATGCGATTCTAATATCTTGTTCCTTGAGATTCTAAAGTAACAAATCGTTGAATCGTATAGATCCAACTTTGGAGGGAATGTATAATCAATTCAATCGGTATATATAATTGTGATTGAACTGTATCTTATGCTTAGTTGTTCTCAAATTTTATCAAATTAACTTGAGAGTACTCTAAGTAAAATATTGTGTAACAACTGCTGCACTTACTGAAGTGATAAATAAGCATTTTGATGCTAAGTGTCGCTCACTTGCTCCCCATAGTAATCCTGGATAGTTAATGTTTGGTACTGAGACTTCTGCAAAAAAGTAGAGATAAATCAACAATCGATATCATGATTAACAATTTTACATCTTTTTTTCCAAATTAACTTAGACAATCTAACTATAACATACAAATATTCTCACATAAACTTAAATAACTCATACGATCATACTCTAAATAAAACATACAAACATTCTCACATAAATTTACCTTATAATTGAGGCTATAACTAAGACAATGGCCAACATTGGCCCAGAAGATAATGGTATTACACCGGCTGCATAATATGCTTGACCACAAGCAGGCGGACATACAGGTATAATGGTTTCTGCACAAAAAAGGAGGAAAAACAAACTATGGCATGCTATCTACTCATACTCAAAATAAGTAATCTATCGATGTAAATATTTAAACATTTTTAAATAGTCACATGCAAATAAGATAATTTTGTACTGTATAATCGAGCATTTTTTTTATAACAAAACTTACCGAATAGTTCAACGCGAGCTTCGGCTGTACCAAGTTTATTAGCAGCCTTACACACATATTCCCCAAATTGTTTCTTTTCAATGGTGATTACACGAAGCGTAGTATCGGTATACTCATCAGCGGTAGCAAAGTGAGATATACTGTAATGTTGATTATTTGATAACTGAACTTCATCTTTATGCCAAGTAATACCTGGTGGCGGATACGCTTCTACGTGACATTCTAAATCCATATCATATTGCAAAGCTTGACCAAGTCTTGGACGAGGTACGGTTATCACTGGTGCAAATTCAATTTCTAAATTAATATTTCTTCTAGCTCCACGACCGACACCATTTTCGGCAACACAATAATATATTCCACGATCTTCTTTGTGGGCTGATGAAATTTTTAAAGTATTACCTCTGAAACAATATATAATTGTAACCTTATCATTCATGTTAATAAATAAATAAAAAAAAAAAAAAAAAAAAAAAGGGAATTTACCGATAAATTGATCCACCAGTTGGTAAAACTGCATTGTTTTCTCTACGCCATGTAATTTTTGGAACTGGAAATCCACCAGCATAACACTCTAATTGGACAGGTTGTCCTTCGCTAATAACTAAAGATCTTGTGGAATTATCGCTAATAATTGGTGGTCTACGAACCTGAAGTTCAACTTCGGCTGAAATTTTACTACTTGTAGAAATCAAGATTTGACATAAATAAAATCCTGCATCTGTTTCTTGAATATCTTTTATCTAAAATTATTTTTTTTTTATACATTAGTGACATATGTAATAAAAATTTACATTGAAGAGTTTTTAAAATATTATATTTTACCTGTAACGTGTATGTAGAAGAAGACGAATCAGATCGCAAAGCAAATCTACTGTCACGAATAATTAAAGCAGTATTTGTGGAAATTGGTAATTGGTCTTCTCTATTTTTATCAACTTTTATCCATAATACTGGATAATCTTGACTGTATTGAACTGAACACACAAACTCAACGGTTCCTCCAATATCTTTAATTTGTTCTTGTGATATATGTGATATTGTGGGAGTCCTTTGAGAAAAACCTAGAGAATATTAATGAAATTAGTAAATTAATGCTTATATTAAATATACAAATAAGTAAAAATACACAGAATTGCCTTAACAATTTTAAAACAAATAATAAAGAATATAAAAATAAATAAAAACATGGATATTTGGTTTCAAATATGAAAAAAACATAAAAAATCTCAACTGCAAATTTAAAAAATTTTAAACTAAAATAGAATAACAAAAACATTTATTCATTATTATGAAAATCAATATATTATGCTAATTAAATTACATTTTATGAATATTCAATTAAGTATACAAGAAACAAGTCAACTAAAAATAATTGTTATATAAATAAGAAATATTTTCAAAATCCAACTGTTGCATTTAAAAATGAAATACAGTAATTTAGAACGGTTGCTCTACTCTGTTTAGATCACGGTTCTCTCGTTATAACGGGAACGCATCTTTTTAACCTTCGTAGTTGAGTGAATTTTACTCCAACATCAGTTTAAACGCATTATGCGCTTGCGCGGGAACCATATACATTTTGTAGAAAATTATGAATTTTTCGTGTAAAGAATAAAGTAGAAAAATATGAAAATAATGCGCAAATTTTCTCACCTGTGTGCAGCACACCAAGAATAAATATCACGCCCAAAAACTTCATCTTCCTATTCCTGTTCTGTTGACAGGTTAAACGCATTCAAAATCTGCGTCTGCTTCTGAGGTTTCCACTTTGGGATTTCTGATCGTGCTAAAGTAAAATGATTTATTAAAATTTTAATGTAAATTATCGAGCCAAGATAATTCAACAACTGAGTAACTTACAAAAGTGGACGTTAATTCGATGACGAATTCACAGCGGCCGACGCGCCCAAGACACAGAAAGTGGTAGGGGAAAGCAACTTATACCTACCTGTCCAGTTCTCGACTCCGCCACTCGCAGCCACCGCGTCGTTTTCCCTCTCTCTTCAATGCATTTTCTCACATTGTAAACCGCAGTGCCGCGTTAGCGTTACTTGTCTCGCCTCTAAAATGATAGATGCGCGCGTCTTCCGATGAACTTTACAATCGTGCGCGCACACCTGCACGAATGCATTGCTTCGTCAAATTTTTTTGCAAGGATTTTTGCGAACACAAATTTTAACGGTCATTTGAAAAATTATTGCAATTACTTTTTTGTTTAGTCGTACTTATTTATTTATTTGTTTTTTTTTTTTTTTTTTTTTTATCGAATACTTTAATTTTAATAATTATATTATTTTAATGATAAACGGTAAATGTTAAAATATTAATTCTAAAGTAATTTTAAAGAAGGTAAAAATTATAAAATGTCATTGTTATATCGAGCTAGATTATTTTAGTTTTCTATTTTATTTTCGTAAAAAATAAAATTATATATAAAAGGTAATTTTTCATTTCAAATACTTTTTTAGATCATTGCATGATGGATTTTTCTCAGATAACCAAAACTGACATATATTTAATCTTTGTGTACTAATTTTATATTATCATTATAACCGAATGTCTATCTATTCCGTTATAGATTTTCATATTTTATTCTAACAAGCAACGAAGACGTAATAAACTTGTTGATTACCTCGTGGGTGATCTTCCATCTTATCAAAATTCGAAATCACTCTCATACGAGTATGTTCAATAATACGCGTGTGTAATGCCAATCGATATTTACTCGTCGGCTATTTCCTATTCAATAAACTGCAAAGTGCGTTAGTAAAGGCACATACACACATGAAAAATATTGAACTTAACTGATTGTCTTAATGGGCATCGTTTATTTGTACGTACACACGTATGAACTCAATAATTCTAACTTGAATGTTGTTGATGATAAAAATAATTTTACGTTTTTGATATAAAAAATTATATAGTTAATGAAGAATTCAAAATATGCACTGTTGGTACTTATAAATTTTATCTTAAAAATATTATTATATAAATTTTTTAATAATAACTGTATACTGAAATTTTATCAAAAAGATTTTGAAATACATTAAATATTTTTTAAAATTATATTGATCCTATGTATTGCACTGAAATTTTAGTACTTTCTAAAATCCTTCTTAATAAAATTGTCTAAAAACATTAGTAAAATAGAGTGTATTAGAAACGTGAAATTTTTATTAAAAAAATGAGTAAATTACAAGTAAAAAAATCTATAAAAAGAAGGTACAAGAAATTGACCTCATTAATTTTTGATTCATGTAAAGCTACTATTACGTTAATAATCGCAAATCTGTTTAAAGATTTACAACTTTTTTACGATTCTTTAACTTTATGTTATGGTCAATATATATATATACATATACATATAGTGGTAAGATTTTTTATTATAATTAATTGATGTACAAAAAGCAAATGTCTTCAAAACTCCATCAATTTATTTAAAATTAGTTTTTATTTTTTAAAACAAAATCATTACTCGATAATAGGAAGGCTCAATTTTTCAATATTTAGATAAGATAAAATTACATATCAAGATCAATGGTAAAAGCTATAAATCGTTTAGAAGTTTTATAAAAAAATCTTTGTTCATATAATTACGTAACAGAGAATCAACGCGACAAAGTCTTTTCATTGTAGAATATGCAACCGATCGTTGAATTATCATATTTGAACAATTGCCAGAATCGGCATAATCGCGGGATGCAAAAAATGTCAACGGGAATGAATCGCCGAGGATGAAATAGCAGTCGTGCACGCGATTTCTTCCCGACAATGCGCAGAGTAGCTTGCGAGGGCAATTCGAAACGACATCAATAGGCCCGCTACTAAGAAGGCGGACACTTGCAAGAGACAAGCACGTGTTTTGGTTGACCTGTAACCATAGCGATTTCACACTATGTGTATATCGTGTATTATCGGTGCATCGCGTATTAGTAGAGCTTCAACTTTGTTTCGTGGAGCCCGAGGTTCGTGTGACACGTGCTGTACTTTTACAAAAGTCCGGTATTTCTTTTGCCATCCTCGCGTAGCCGCATAAATATATAAAAACAAAATATCGATTATTTCAAATTATTTACGTGGATTTATTAATCTGTTCCCTTAAACATTGCAAACAATGTTATTTTTAGTTATAATTTTAATTGTCAACATTTATTCAAACATACAGATGAAAGCTAATTTTTATTTATTAGTAGTTGTTTTTTTTCATTTTCAAGAATTTGCTTAAAAATTCAATCCATCTTATTTAAAGTATCAATATATCGTTATTATATAATCTTTTAATGAACATTGAGTTTACTTTCTCGTAAATAAACCGTTACATAATAAATGCAAAAATTGACGGGAAGTAATTGAAGATTTTTTATTAATAATTGTCAGTTTTATTAACAAATATGATAAATTTTAAGAGATTTTTTATATTTTTAAACATAATCGTCATATAACATAAATTACGATCATAATCAGTTTTATCAAATAATAAGAAAAAGAAAAAGAAAAAAAAAAAAAAAAAAAATGAGGAAACGCAGAGAAAAATTTATATTAATATACATTACCATAGCATAATTTTGTTCAAAGTTTGCGCGTATAATAATAATAATATAGAAACGCGCGTGTAAATAAATAAAAATGTCGCGCGTACAAAGCGCGTTCACCGAGCAATAGCGCCCAGTCGGTTGTGCGCTTGCGGGCTAGGAGCGCGAAACTATCGCGAGTAAAACACGCGAAAGCGAGAGGCTCGTATTACGGAATTGGACGACAGTAGTAACGCGGCAGTGGTTGCCGCCGCGACGAGACATCGCTCGCACTTTGCGACACTCGACTCTTCGCGTAACACAAGAGCGCGCTTCCTTCCTTCTCTTTTGCATTTGCGCGCCTAATGTTAAAGAAATATTATCGTTTGATCGGCATCGATTGTTGCACATCCGTTATTAGCCAAACAAAGTTTAAACGATTGATCGACAAAGAAAAATAAACTAAAGAGTATAATATAAGAGTCGGTGTAAAAAACAAGTGTTTATCGCGCGCCGATGGTGTAGTATTCTGAAATATGTTCAACTTGGTGATGCGCGGGGTGTCGAATGCCCCTTTGTTTGAAAATTCAACCGAGGCATATCTCGCTCGCATCCAATAATAAAGCGACGATCCAGTCATTCTACTTAAAAGTAAAGACTCAACGACGTCAAAGGAAAGTTTGAAACTTCTTCATTCTTCATTCGTACTCGCTATCGATGCAAAGCGGCGTAAAATTTTTATCGCATTTTTAAATCGACGTCGTTAAGCTTTACTTTTGAATAGTTTAGTAAAATTTAAAATTATTTTTACTTCGTAAGATAAATTAATGAAAGCTTTAAAAAAGGTATAACCAACGCGTAAAAAAAAAAAAAAAAAAAAAAGAAAAAAAAGGAAGAAAAGGAAGTAATCTCGGTAAAAATTATACCTTTAAGGCAAACAACGTTCTTACACTTAAAAGTATAAACGAATTAATAATCGATATTGCAAAGTTCATCAAGGATTATCCAACAAGTTGAAAGAAGCATGAGAAATCAAGAAAGCTATTTTAACGATAGCCATTGAACTTTAAAATAAACGAAATAGAAAAAATCCATTTAGTCGTTCGAAAGGACTTGGAAAGGTGAGCCAGAAATGGGCCGCTCGAAAAATAGCAGGCATCGTTTTCACCGACAATATTTTACCGCGTATAAGAGAGAAGGATAGACCGCGACGTCTTAGGGGTAGTTGTATATCGTCATTGTCGCGCTTGATCGGCAACGGCCAAGGCTGCGCGGCCCTTGATTCATAATAAACGAATAACATACCCACACACAGAGTGTCTACACAGAAAGAGAAAGAGAGAGAGAGAGAGAGAGAGAGATACACGGCATCACCGTTCTAAAGACTTTTAGCTAATAAGCGCGACGAGGATCATCGATTCGCCTCGATTTAGTAACCATGCACCGGGACATCGGGCTCTCGTTTCTTTTGGACGCTTTGGACGTCCAACGAATACTTCGAAGTGCGTTTTCCTGCTACATCCATGCTTGTCTCATCCAATATGCGCACTTTCGAGACGACGCAACGTGAAAGGGGCTGAAATTATCGCTAAATTGCGCGCGTCGCTTTTGACGTGCTTATCTCGAATGTTTTCTTCATTTTAATTGCTCATAACGATTGCTTTATTATTAAGTTTACACTTATTTTGTGTATCGTTATATCCGCGGGTGCAATGCTTAAGAGGCGCGCAAAATTTACATTTGTTTGCAAACCGAATGCTTCAATTACACAATGTACTTTAAATACCCAAAAGATTTTCGTATAATAGTTTACAAAATAATTGGTATATAGAGAAAAAAATCAAGCACAAGTGAAATGTCTGCGAGTATAAGCTAATCGAAACAAGCTGAAAATTGCAAAAAAAAAAAATTACAAAACACCGGGATTAATAAAGCAGGCATCACGGCGAAACGCAAGATAAAAAGAAAATTAAAAATGGGAGACATCGAAAGAGACCAGAAGCTGCTTCAGGTCGAGGATGAACAACTCGGTTTGGAGGATAATTCAAAGACTCAAGATGAGCGGGCGGATTCGCCATCGAGCGTCGTCGGTTCGATCGCCTCGGCGGATGCTTCGGCTTCCTCGGTCGCCTCCTCCTCCTCCTCCTCCTCCTCCTCGTTGTCGTTGAGCCAGGAGACGGAGGAGCAGCAAGATTCGCAGTTCTCGAGGGTCGTGGCCTCGGCGGTGAAAGCCATTTCCACGTACGATGTGGTGCGACGGTGCAGCATCCATCGGGACGTGAGCAAGAGCAGCATCGGCTACGAGAACGGACTCTTGGTGCTGCCCCCATCGCAGCGGTACGAGATAAACGGTAGCGATCAAGAGGAAGAAGAGATGCAGATGGAGAAGCCGCAATCGGGGGTCAACCGGAAACTTTCCTCTAGGACGAGCATACATCCATCGAGAGTTTCTACGATTTCCAGAGAAGCCTTTGGTAATTTATTATATTTTTTTTTCCCCGATCGCATAAACAATTATTCTCGCTTAATACGCTATTTTTGTTAATCGATGAAAATTAAAGAAATTTTGTAAAATATATTATAATTATCTAAAATTAACATTATTTTTACAACGCATTAATTTAATGTTGCAGTTTTTTTGTAAAGAAAAAAATAAATTACATAGGTGATTTTCTATCGTCATGTGTTTTAATTATAATCAGACTTAAAAATTAATTTAAAAAAAAAAAAAAAAAAAAAAAAAAATTGTTCTTCCTTTATATTCTGTAATATATATATTACAAACGGTACTATTCATACTTTACCTTATATGTATATAAAACAAAAAAAAAGTTTAATTAATATTTAAAGGTATATAATATATAAATCTTTAATGTTTTAAAAATAATATTATTTTAGGAACAAAATTGTCAAAAGTATATGAACGATAAAATATTGTTGAAAAGAATGTCATAAAGAAAATAACAGCGCAGAATTTTGTGAGACAACGGACGCGTTAGATTATCACGTATTCATTAATGTAGATATCAATACACACTCATTGATTTTGTGACTTGGCTTTATTTATTTATTTATTTATTTATTTATTTTTTTGGTTTATTTTTTCTATTTTCGTTTTAATTTGAAATATTAATGCTTTGTGTGAATAATGCAATGATTAGTGAGTGACGTTTTCAAAATAAAAAATCAAAATAAAAATCGCGTAGTTATATTATTGCATGGAAAATATAAATCAATTAATCAATTAAAATTTCCACTTAAAATGTATAACAATCTTTTTATAAGCAGTCTTCTTCCACTTACTTAATAATTACATCGCCGTACAACAACATTCGATTCGATTAGCCCAACGCGAACGGCGCTAGTCACAAGCGTACTAACGAGCCGCGTCGTTCAAACTAGAAGCTTAATTAACTTTCCAGGTTAGTCCCCGTCGTCGTAATAATCCGCATCGGGCACGCATAATCGACCCCGTCCATCGAACGAATCGTGCTCGCCGATGACGCGAAGCGACTATAGAAAATAAAATAAAAATTAATAAAAAGAAAAAGAAAAAGAAAAAAGGAAAAAAAAAAAAAAAAAAAAAGAACAAGAGTACGTCCTTGCGTGCACAGGATCGTCCGGACGATCGATGTGGCGACAACCCATAGCGTACCATCGACTAGCTGCGATGTCTACCTTGAACCACGCGTGCCACATTAATTTACGCCTTTGTTTACCTATACGCCTTTCTTTCCTTCTTCTTTTTTTTTTATCTGCCTCTTCCAATAGACCAACTCGACCGATTAATCTTAACGATCGCTTCTTTTTATACTGCATATATGTATTTTTAGCCGATGCTAAATTATATTATCAATCGTTTACAAAAATCCTTCCGCCGTGTACATTTTCTTTTAGTTGTTCATTGCTCGCGTATATTTTCCGCGAGCTTTTATTTATTGAATATTAGCATCGCTAACTTAATAATAATTATATAAGTAAATTTCCGCTTACATGAATAACTTAAGTAAAATTTCGTCACATTATTACCGCGCAGCTGAACTTTTTAAGGTAATTAGAATTAATTAATCAACAAAACAATGAGAGCATTATTGGTTTTTAATTTAATTGAAAAATTATCTTTTTAAATTACTCTTTTTAGAAAGAATAAAAATTTAACATATAATTAAATGATTGTATACCAAATTCGTTAATAAATTTATCACATTAAATCACTAAATGAATCTGAAGTCTTCAAAAAAAAAAAAAAAAAAAAAAAAAAAAAAAAAAAAAAAAAAAAAAAAAAAAAAAAGAAGTTGATAAGACGTAATTGAAGTTTACTATAGGTACACACGTGTTAATAATTGTTTAAGACTCTTTCTTTGGTTAAATATTAATTTATTACTTATAGAAAACGTGTGAAACACGAAGTGAATTTTATTTATTTTCATCGTTGATAAATGTACATACTAGTAGATAAAGCAATCAGTCGTAAAAAACGATTATTAATTATTTGATAAGCTTAAATAAATTGTATTAAAGAACGTTAGGCATACAAGTGCAATAATCAATACACCCGTATATTGATTATTATTATAAAATCTAGCAATCAATTTTTTCAATAAATAAATAAATAAATAAATAAATAAATAAGTAAAGTTTAATCGATCCGACCAAAATTGAAGTAAGAAAGAGGTTATTTTGAGTTATATTTTTAGCCGAGAACCGTTTTATTTACCAAGTATGATTCTACATTTAGAAGAGTATCGGTTATAGAATTGCAGAAAGAGTACAATATTTATTGCAAAATCGACTAGCGTGCTTTTTATGAACGAAAATCATATTGCGCGAAAGGACGCGTGCAGCTTGATAATTGAATCCGGTTTTATATACTATACGTGCGTTCTCGCGAAATGTAATACAAAAGATAGGTATGTATATATATATAACAATAGAAGCACGTACAACCAAATGACAGAAGCAGGTTTTTTTATTCTACTTCTACTACTTGTACTAATTCTTTTTCTTTTTCTTTTTCTTCTTCTTCTTTCTTCGACGTGGTTCTGAAAATAAAAGAAAGTCATCGAATCTCAAGCGACAAGTATAGTCGCCTGTTGCTTCGAAAGAAACCGCCATTGAGACGAGCTCACACATCGGGATTATTAAAATCATTTTTCTTATCGCGCTCTCGACATCGCGATTTTATCTCGCGAATTCACGAAAGCACTTGAAATATGGCCGGTCTTAATCGGTGCTCTTACAAACCTGTTGCACTCGTCGATTATAATTGCTCTTACGGGATATAACCACAGACGTTTCTTTTTACTTTTTTCTAACTTATCAATTATACAATTTTATATTATTAAAATTTATTCGTTTTCTTTTATTGGAGTTTAGCATGTTTACTTTGACTCAAACATCAATCGACTCATTATAATTAAAAAAGAATATTAAGATAAATTAATAAACGCTATAATACATTTTAATTTTTTCAAATTGCATTTTGTTATTTTATTTATTTATTTTTATATTTATTTATTTAATTTTTTTTTTTTTTTTTTTTTTTTTTTTTTTTAATAAATTTTAATATTAATTAATTATATTTTCTTAAGTCGTCGTTGATCTTGAAAAATTATCGCGAAATTAAAAATAATACCGTGTCTTTTACGAAAAAGTTAAAATACTAAACTTAATTTACGGTAATTAAACTATTAGTCGTTAATGACAGCAATAATACTGTACATAGTATTTTCATGTGAAAAATTTGCAAGTAATAATTTAAAAGTTTCGTGTACATTATTTATCGAAATACTTGATATGAATTCTTAATAATATAGTATTAAAGTTATCTCATTTTTCTGTCATACGAAATATATTCATATTCTCATTTTCAATGAAATTTTTCATTCCAACGATTGAAATGTAATATATTACATTTGCCGTTTGGTAAGATTTCTCTTACTTGACATTCAATTGATTTGTCACCCTTGTGCGTCAAAGTAATTTATCTTTTCAAAGTACAAAATCGATACATTACTTAAAAAATGTAGAATCGTATGTACAATCGATTGAGAAATACATAAATTTTGTAGTAAAATTCTAATTAAAAAATTATTAAATATATATAATAGAATATGAATTTTTAGCATAAAGGAATTGAAATATTTAAGCCAAATATGAGTAAGGAGTTAAAAAAAAAGTTATTATTATGTAACTAAATTAAATTTTCTACTTTTACAATTTTTCTTTTTTTTTTTTTTTTTTTTTTTTTATACGTTTCTTTGATAATTATAGTGTCGAAAGTTTAAGATTTTTTAAACAGTATATATAAGTTTATAACAACAGTGTATATGTTTAGTTGGATAATTTGCATTACGGAGAAATTTTAAAATTCAACAATTATATAACATACGCTTTAGAGGGAGGGGTGGGGTGGGGTGGGGTGGGGGGTGAGGGTGAGCAGGGGGCAAAAAAATGCAATGAATAAAAAAAAAACGAAGAGAGAGAGAGAGAGAGAGAGAGAGAGAGAGAGATAAAATCGATGAATGCCGATGCGTTGGGATTTGTGCATTTATTATTAATGGAAATCGAGGTAGATTGCTCACGCGGGCAGGTGGGCGTGCGCACCCGCGATAAATACCTTTGTACGTATAACACGTATAAACCTTATAATACGTGATTCTCTCTCTCTGTCTCTGTCTCTCTCTCTCTCTCTCGGTCTTTTGTGAGTACGCAGGTAGGAGAACGCGCGCACGTATTCCGTCGGCTTCGCTCGTTAATGAACTTGCAAGTTCAAGCGACTGCAGTCCGAGATGATTGGGCGGGCAAAGTACATAAAGGCTCGCTCGCGCGCTCTAACTCTCTTACTCTTTGTTAAACTTTATTTTATTTTTATTTCTTCTTATATTAATCGTTTTTTCTCAAACGAGCCGTTAAAAATCACGCGTCGTTGTTGCACTTTATTCGATTCTGTTCGATTGCTTTGACGACCGTTTAAAAAAATCGCTTTGCCTTGGTCAGACTTTTTTTTTTTCTCTTCTTTTTTATTCGTCTTATTTACTATGTAAGTTAACGAAGTAAGCTTTCGAATTTCAATTGATAACTATACGCTCGGAGTGATTGAAAAAAAAAAAAAAAAAAAAAAAAAAGAAAAAGTTTTAACAACACTCGGTTTATCCTTGCGATGTATTGCTGATTTGAAATTGCATGTATTAAAATAAAGTTTTTACTCATGGAGTTGCTGTTTAAACGCATCGTGGTGTTATAACGACGATGCCCGGAGGCTAGTAAATTTAATTTACTGCATTGTAAAACAAACTTATTTTATATTTATTATTACAATAACAACTTATTCGTTTTAATTTTATAATTTTCATGAAAAAAAGAAGTTATCTCTTTATAATAACTCATTTTTATTAATTAATGCTTTATAACAATTAAATTAATTTCTCGATATAATAGAATAAATAAACTTGAGGTTTTAATAGAGTTGAATGTAAATTATTCCCATAGGTATTCGGTTATAAAGTTACATCCAGCGCTAATTGAAGCACATTGAAACGATAAAATTATAAAGGACCAATGACTGCTTTTATATCGTTATGAATTGATCGAGTTATCATTTATAAGGTAAAAATTAAAAATGCTCGTCGTGTCGTAACGCAGGTCCAAAGCTGGGCTCATTGGACGGCTCCTTGTCCGCGTCGCACACGACGATATTCCCGGGATCCGAAGAGGGCGAGTTCGAAAAGACCGGCGACTTCAACTGCGTCAGTCCGACTACTTCCGCTCTTCTCGCACCTCATGCCAAAGATGCCGAAGGAGAGTTCCCCGAGAATTACGAATACGATACGCTTTATTTTCGGTACGTTCACTTTTCATTTTAAATGACTCGTAGTATAACATTTTTTTGTCCTTTTTTTCCATTTTTATACGAGAGCTTTTATTTTCAGAAAAATATTTTCAAAGAGATATAAAAATTGATTTTTTTTCGAGTTAAAACTTTACGGGTACAATTAAAAAAATCGATGTGAAAAAAGTAAATGTATATAAAAAAAAAAAGAACAAATAACGTTGTACATAATCGCGCTTTATTTTATCTAATACAATGACATTAAGAGTGACCTAGAACTTTCTGACAAGTTAAAAAATGATCGTATCGGCCGATACCGAAACAACGGACGTCCTAAAAAGATTTTTATCGCAGCGATAGAAAATTTATGTTTGCGTTAATATTTCCGCGCGTGCTGCTTCATGCCTTTAATTAAGACGTAGAAAAAAACAAATACAATTAAATTAGACGATAACTTGCAAACTTTTTCAACTTTTTGTCAAACAATAATTTATAAAAATATGGAGAAAGAGGAAAGAAAAGAAAAGAAAAAAAAAAAAAAAAATGAAAAGACATCAACGTCATCATACAGTCATTAAAAATATTTTATTCAGCCCGTTCCACTTTTCCGCGCACTCATGCATACGTCACACAATCGTTCTACACACGCGTTGATGTAGGTATATATACGTAAGCGAGACATTACTGTGACGCTAATTGATTAGAGAAAAATGAAAATCCTTTTCCAATTTCCAATCCGTTTTAATATAACGGAACGTTTAATGAAAAAAAAAAAATAAAAAAAAAAAAAAAAAAAAAAAAAAAAAACAATCCAGGGATGGACGACGGAGAATCGACATGGTGCTGGTTTACCGGGACGACAACGAGGGCGTGATGACGGAAGTGGACGCGCGTCATCGCGAGCAGCGTCGGGTCTTCGAGCAGAATCTCCTGAAGGAAGGACTCCAAATGGAGCTAGAGCCGAAGGAGACGTCCTTCGACGGAAAAACCAATTTCCTCAAGCTTCATATACCCTGGAAGGTCAAGGTCCAGTACGCCGAAGTCATGAACCTGAAGCTACCCACAAAGAGGCTCATCACCATTTCCGTCAAGGCGTGGGTATGCCCGTGTCCTTTAACCGTTCTTGCATTATGCATTAATGTAGACCTCTTTCTTTGTATACTTTGAGTTTTCGCGATATTTCATTGATTAAAAATTCAAACGAGGGTAGCTCGCGTTATAGGCTCGAATTGCAATTTTACTTTGATTTTAATTGTCGAAAAGTCTAAGTATATTTAAATATTAATAGCATATTTTTTATAAATTAAATTATGTCTTTATAGCTCGTGCACATTACAGGCTGATAAGCTCAGCCACTTTTATTAATGTTGAAACGTGTTTATAAAGTTTTCATTAGCCAATCGAAAAGCGTCAAAATCCCGAAGCGATTTTTTTTATTCATTTAATAATTTAATAATTTAAATAAGCAGTTAATCAATAAAAATTTTATAATATCTCATTGAAATTGAAAAATTTGTTGTTAATGAAAAAAGTAAGAGTATAATAAAATTAATTGAAAGAGCTTGTAATGACAAATAGATAGATAAACCTCCTTAATTACCCGTACGGGATAATAAATACCTTACCTAAATAAAGGGCAAAATATGGATAACCGAATCGATCGAGAGAATGATCGAGCATTATATGTATACATAAAAAGTAATAATTTGCGTAAACTGAAAACCAATCATCGCGATAAACGCAAACATGCATACTCACACGAACGCTTACACATACGATGTATTTGTAGATATCGAAAGCTTACTTTCGTTGCACGATCGCTTCACCCGCTTGTATAAATAGTTCGGCATAGATCGCGAGACCTCGTGTACACGCGCACGTCATCTTACGCGCTAGAGTGGAAATCGATGAGACAAATTACATAGCCCTATAGCGTACATATACACTTATACATACATTTATACATCTATATACATCTATATATATATATATAAATATGGTATATATATATATATATATATATATATATATATATATATATAATCGTGATTATTCCTTGCGAATTTTTCTTTGCAGCGATCGAATGATCTTCATATCGCTTATGTACAGACTACCTTGTTATTTAAATAATCGTCTCGCGAATAGCTTTGTTTCATTACAGCGGCCTTTTTTTTATAGCTTCGACATTTCTTTTACAACGTTTATCATTGTTTACTATTTCCCTTGACTTTTTAAACTTTAACAAATGGTCGCTGCTAAACGCTGATCAATTATTGGTTTGTAAAAGACAATTTTTTATTGTTTATAAAATTAAATTTTTCAGAAATTATAGCGCGATATATTAGGCCAAAACCGATTTTATTATCCTATGAGATTCGTTGGGTAATTTAATTATTAAAAATTATATTCCGTTTGATGTTTAATGGAGTAGAAATTCTATTTTTTTTTTTTTTTCAATTATCTACGATTGTTTATAGATAAGAAAAATTTGACCACTTGAAAATGAAAAAGTTACAACGAGTAAAATGTAAAAAAAAACATAAAGATCGTATATTAATGATAGGACACATCTTATCATCGCAATATCAATACTTTATGTTAATAACTATTAATAGCAAATAAATTAATATTATCTATGAAAAAAGCTACGCATATAATCCGTAAAGTATGTCAAATCCGATCAAAAGCATACGATAAAGATAATTGACGCGTATAGTTAGTTGTTTATTATAAAAACGATGGAAGGGAAACGTCAAAAAAAAAAAAAAAAAAAAAAAAAAAAAAATCAATGCTTGTTTATTTATGTTTTCACGCGGTATGGAAAGGACGAGGAGAACGCAAAAGGCAAGGGCAAGTCATGGAAACGATGGATGAGCTGGTTCGAGTGGTTCCGCAGCATATACTTATGGGACACGAGCAAGTATCCGGAGGAGCCGAGCTTTTACGAGAGTACCGATTCCGGCGACAGGGAGGAGAGGTAACCCTATGTCCTCTTCCTTTTTACTCCCTTATCTACTTTCGCTCTTTCGATTTCACCCGCTCGAATTGTATTGGAAATATCGGATTGCGCGAGACGAACTCGGAGGAAGATTGACTCTCGAATGCGAGCTCTTATTATTATTGCGCGAATGCTCATTTATTATTATTATTATTATTATTATTATTATTATTATTATTATTATTATTCTCGATTTTCGTTATAAATGAAAAATTATTGTTCCGAAGCAAGAAAAACTCGTGGCTTGTTCTCCGATATCTTTTCAATTTTTAATTAAATCTGAAATTTTATTGTTCGAATAAACAATTAATCGGATAAATAATAAACATTGTACGTAGGTAAGAAAGGTATAATAAATTACTCGTCTAACGAATAAAGAACAAAAAAAAAAAAAAAATGACGCGTAAAAATAAAGGACGATCGTGACATTGAAGAATCGAAGCGTACGCTCGACCGGTAGCTAAATCGGTTGCGCTACGGTGCAGCATTATATGTAATTGCCCTCATTTAATATGAATAAGAAAGGCCTACTTTCGCGGTAAAGTTATATTTAGTATGTGTAAAGACGACGTCGTTGAGAATCCCCTTCTCGTATGTCGTACGACGTTGCTTTAAAATGTTATGCAACGAATTGATTCGAAAACCATGAATAAAGGATACGAGAATTATTGCATAAAGATTATTTATAATTGCGTTGAAAAATTTTTACGACGATGGCTAAAAAAACAAAGTTTTAAGTTTGTATGTTTTTTTTTTTTTTTTTTCAAAAAATATCGCGTAAGCGAGAGTAGGAATCGACGTTGAAAAATATCGGAGATAAAAATGAATAATTATAGCGGAAAAAACATTTTCAAAACGATTATTTTCAAATCAATACAATGTGTATAGTCAAATATAATTTAGACAAAAAAAATTGACAAATTTTAAATATATTATCGTTATGCGAAAGACGGAAATTTTTTTTTTTTTTTTTTTTTTTTTTTTTTTTTCCATACAATGGTAATCGATCGAACCTGTTGCGCAACTTGTAAAATAATTCTATATGCTTGAACTTGAACGTTTTTACACCACGCCGATGCGTAAAATATACGCGGCGAAGGGAAGTAAAAAAAAAAAAAAAAAAATTAATATAAAAAATGTCAACTCGCAAAATAAAATCGTTATGACATAATTTTCTGGATACTTAGATTCGTGGTGAAAGATCGAGACACGGCGTTCACTCCGGCGCAAAGATCCCTGATAGTGATGCAGATACTTTTGCGAGCGAGGTACGACGAGGTTCACGAAAAATCCGGGATAAGGAGACTCCTCGCCGATGGATCTTACGTCGATTGCTTTTCTCTTCACGAGGGCGTTTACAATAAACCGGCTAGCAACGGCCAAATTCTCGACAGATATTTGCTTTACTTGATATGGGCCAGACCTGGCCAATGGTAATTTTCATTTTACGTATTAAAAATACATAAAAAACAATTTTTTAATTATTAATTCGTTAAATTTTTTTTTTTTTTTTTAACCCACCGTAAAATTTTCCACAGGTACAAAAAGCAGCCGCTATGGTTAATCAGGCGTTACTTTGGGGAAAAGGTAGCGCTGTACTTTGCTTGGCTTGGCTTTTACACGAAGGCGCTCTACCCCCCGGCGATAGTGGGACTCTTGTGCTTTTTTTACGGTTTGGGCAGTATGCAAGGTGCCGACAATGTTCCTAGCAAAGAAATTTGCAATTTTAAAATAGCCGGT
This sequence comes from Chalcis sispes, assembly GCA_949987625.1. NCBI lineage: Eukaryota > Metazoa > Arthropoda > Insecta > Hymenoptera > Chalcididae > Chalcis > Chalcis sispes. The sequence goes on from OX465095.1 coordinate 1,139,648, forward strand.
TCGTTCCTTTTCTTTGACCCGTGTCATTGATTTTATTTTTAACGTCGTATTCTTTTATCTTTTCTTTTTCATTTTTTTCTCTAACGAAAGCGCTGAAATTTGACAGGAAATATTACGATTTGTCCCGTGTGCGACAAAGCCTGCTCTTACACAAAACTTGGAGAATCGTGTTTCTTTGCCAGACTGACCTATCTTTTTGATAATCCTTCTACGGTCTTCTTTGCCATTTTCATGTCGTTTTGGGGTAAGTTATCGAGCAATAAAAGAGAGCAAGAGAGCAAGAGAGCAAGAGAGAGAGAGAGAGATAGGGGGGGGGGGGAAATTTTTTTAAATATTATCGCCCAGCAAAAAGATAAAACTTTTAATTTTTTTTCCAAGCAACGACGTTCTTAGAGATGTGGAAACGGAGACAGGCGGTTCTCGCTTGGGAGTGGGACTTACAGAATGCCGACGGCGACGAGGAGCCCAGGCCCGAATTCGAGGCGAGCGTCAAGACGTTCCGCATAAATCCGGTGACGAGGGAACGCGAGCCTTATCTCCCCGTATGGTCGAGATACATGCGCTACGTCGCGACCGGTTCCATTGTCTTCTTCATGGTAAAATTTTACCTTTCTATTTTGAATTAACCAACGAGTTTTATAAAACGATCCTTTGCTACGTAGATTTGCGTAGTCTTGGGCGCGGTACTCGGGACGATAATCTACCGGATCTCGTTGGTCGCGGTATTCCACAGCAGCAGCTACTTTCTTAAGCGACACGCGAAGATCTTCACTTCCTTAACGGCTGCCTTCATCAACTTGATCATCATCATGATATTGACGCGGATTTATCAAAAGCTCGCGCGTTGGATGGTCAACCTCGAGAATCCACGCACACAGACCGAATACGAAGCCAGTTTCACCTTCAAGATCTTCCTTTTCGAGTTCGTTAATTTTTATTCCTCCCTCATTTACATCGCCTTCTTCAAGGTAAGCATCGTCCGATAATCGTCTAATAATAAGAAACATTACAAAGATCGAAATGAAAAGAAAAAAAAAAAGAAAAGAAAAGAAAAATAAGAAAAGAAAAGAAAAAACGAAAAAAAAAAAAAAAAAAAAATTCCGTTAAACAGGGAAGATTTTACGTCCACCCTGGCGATATGGAATCGCGCTCCTCCGAGTTTTACCGAATAAAGACGGACGTGTGCGACGCATCCGGTTGCCTTTCCGAAGTCTGCATTCAGCTGGCCATAATCATGATTGGCAAACAGGTGTTCAACAACTTTGTCGAGATACTATCGCCAAAGTTGTGGAACTGGTGGCGCAAACGAACTCACGTCGCCGCTACGAAGGATCAGTCGAGACCGTACACCAGCTGGGAGCAAGATTACCAACTCCAGGATCCCGGCAGGCTCGCGCTCTTTGACGAGTATTTGGAAATGAGTGAGAGACATTTTATCGATTAATAATCTAATGTTAAAAATTTTTAATTAAATCTATACGTTAATAAAGATTAAATTAACGTTTATACGATTATTTTTTTCGACTAATTAATAAATTGCTTTACACTTTATCGAATTATTTGTATAAGGTTAGACATTGTTTAGGTCAATAATACTATATAATTTCGATGAAATTTCAACCGGAGATTTTAATGATTCTGTGTTAAACTAACACGATTTTAGACACGATTTCAATAAATTTTAATAATCTCTTTAAAAATAAAAGAATCTTTATTCTTTTACAGTAATACAGTACGGTTTCGTAACTTTGTTCGTCGCTGCATTTCCGCTTGCACCCTTGTTTGCGCTCTTGAACAATATCGCCGAAATACGCTTGGACGCATACAAAATGGTCAAGGAAGCTCGGCGACCCTTGGCCGAGAGGGTCGAGGACATCGGCGCTTGGTATGGAATCCTCAAGGGCGTCACGTATGCCGCCGTTGTGTCTAACGTGAGTCGATATGAGTAAATCCTTTTCGAATAACATTTATCTTATTTAAGTATTTGTCGTATGTGAAAAAAAAAAACAAAAAAAAAAAACAAAAAAAAAAGTACATTTAAACACAAACTTTTATCCTTTGTTCGTAACGACAATAGGCGTTCGTGATAGCGTACACATCGGATTTCATACCCCGTAAGGTATACGCTTTGGTTTATTCACCGACGAACGATCTGGTGGGTTACATCGACAGTTCCCTGTCCGAGTTCAATACCTCGCATTATACGGTGGACATGCGAAGCGTTGAGGATCGACATAATCCACCGCAAACCTGCCAATATCGCGGTTACAGAAATGGTCCCGATAACAAGGACGATCCTTACGGTCTGAGTCCGCAGTATTGGCACGTTTTCGCTGCCAGACTCGCCTTCGTTGTCGTCTTTGAGCACGTCGTCAGTATTTTGTTTGTTTGTTTGTTTGTTTGTTTGTTTGTTTTCTCTTTTTTCTTTTTTATATTAAAAGTTCGCTTGAATCAATAAAAAGTTAATATTAAATACGCCGTTGGATCATCGATGTTCCGATCTACTTAAACGATAAAACATAGATCTTGAAATTCCAAGTACTTTTATTCGAAATAACGCGAAAAAATCCGCTCTATCCCAATAATCGAGCAAAATAAAATTTTTAGGTTTTTGCATTAACGGGCATAATGAGCTACGTGATACCGGAGGTGCCGCGAGCCGTGGCAACGCAGCGTCAACGCGAGCGGCTCCTGGCCCAAGAGGCCAAGTACGAGAAAGGCGTAAAGGGCCGCGAGGACGAAGAGGAGCTTTTGTCGGTGCTGCGCGAGGCGGGTCTAGGTGGCAATAGACTCGGAGCTCGTGGGAGCTGGACCCGACGATTCAGCAAATTCAGCGACGGCCTCGACGCCCACGTCGACGTCGCGGCCTCCCGACATAACCAGGCCAACAACAAACCAGCCGACGTTTGGGAAGCCACCTGATTTAACGCTGCTGCTACTCTTGCAACGTCGCTCGTCTTCGGTACGCGTCGACGATTCATCTGCGATAAGGATATTGGCTGCGTTTACATTTTTTTTCTTTTCCCGACATTTTTTCTTTTTTTTTCTCGACCGAGTCTTTATGAGCATCGTTACATCTCCGAATTAATGCAAGTATGAAATTTTTCATTCTAGAAATTGAAGTATATTTTGTAATATTCTTTGCTTGTACATTATAAAAATATTTCCATTTGTCTTTTTCAAATTTGATTAATGATTGATAATAATTTATAAACATAAAGTCTTGAAATAAATTTTGCAATAATATATTCATACGTAATAATAAACAAATTGAATATATTTTACATTTGCATGTGCAAACATTATTACTCGGTAAACTGCCTTAAATCAAAATCTATGTTAAAATGCAACAAAGGTTTAATTAATAACAATAAATTTAACAATTCATATATAAAAATTTTTATAAGAATTTACCGTATTAAATTTAAAATTTTTTATGTTTCTAAATATATTTAAGACATCGATCAGAAATTTTAATCATAAAATGCTAAATAAGAAATAAAAAAAGAGAAACATACGCGGTTTATTACTTTGTTTCAAAATAGAAACAAGAATATATAAATATGAAGATACGAACAAAATTAATAAAAAAATACATTCATTCAAAGTTATCAGATTCTTTGTTTAACAATAAATTTCATAAGCAAAATAATCAAAGCTTTTAATTTTGAAAGTTTAATTTTTTTAAATAGTTTCGTCTATATAGTACATTTAATATAAATGAAATTTATTATTGGAAAAAAATTTGTAAACAGCATTGAAATAGAATGAAATAAAAATTATTTAGTATTTATTAATTAATTAAATTTATAAATATTATTTATAAATTACCGTAGCTAATATTAAATTAATTATGATTTTTAATGTAAAATTCCTTCTTAAAATCAAATATTGTAGTGTAATACTCTATTATTGATTTTAAATCACTATATTATTGATTTATGTTTATTATTGATTTTAAAATAAATAACATAAGGATTTGTATATTAGAATATTAAACTGTAGATTAAAAAAAAAAAAAAAAAAAAAAAGAAAGAAAATAAATAAAAAAATAATTATGTAAATTGTTATGATGAATGTAAATAGATGTAATTTTTGTAGAATATTATTAAAAATGAATCTAAGCACTGATTCTTATGCAATGTACACGATAAATTGTTAACTATTATTTTTTTACCAAATAAAATACGTTACAGAACGCTACAAGGTACGATAATGTTTAAATGTATGTATTTTTGAACGCGCGATGTGTAGGCCGTGTAAAATTAATGAAATGTTAAGTACTACACAATATACTCTTTATTGTTTCACATATCTCAATATTTCATTTCTTTGCTATCGACAGAACATATTTATAACAATATACATGTACATAATTCCTTCGTCGCTGCACTATCGATTCCACTTACAAAGTGTGCGTTAAATGGCGATGACGAATAATAAAAAGTAAACTATAAAAAGAACAAGTCCGCTATTGCATTAAGCAGCGCCAAACAATTAATGAAAGTATTAAATTCAATAATAACTGTAATGAAGATGAATTTCGACGGCACAATCGAAGCCGTCGCATATGATGTTAATAGAAAATAATCGTTACCGTTAACTGTAAAATATTAATTGTAAAAATAAATGAACAATGGTGATGACGTTTATGACAACAACGATAAACTTTCGTGTTTGTTCATTACTAAATCTTTATTTTCCTTCTATCCGCAACTCCTTTTTTCACCTTCTTATAATTCTAAAACGTCTAATTACATACACATACCATTATTAGTTTACAGCGGAACGATTTTTCTTTATCATTTTATCAGACGCGCGGGTGAAAATGCGCTACTAACTAACCAATATATATATATATATATATATTTGAGCATGTGCACGTTCATTGAACACATATTCATATATATTCATATTTAACCATGCAATATGAAACCGTTCCGCTGTATTAACCATTAATAGCGATTAGTCATTAATAGTGTATCACAGTTCGGTTTGGAAAATAGAAATAATATCGAAAATCAGGTTAGAGAACAACGGTGGCGGTGAAGGTGATTAATTAGTGGACCAGCCAAGGAGAGACGGAGTCAAGACCTACTACAAACTGCCTTGTTACAACGGATTCGATATTATTATAAGCTCGATGTCATAGCATCGATACTTCGTTTATATTTTCTTTCTTATCTTAACTAACACGACAGCACTGTGCATCGATTAATCGACACACATCTTTTGCTTTTTATTATATACGTCTTTACTCACATTATCTTCATATATATATATATATATATATATATATATATATATATATATATATATATATATATATATATATATATATATATAAAGGCAAAAACCTTTTAAAATTACAAAAATTTCCGTTTTTATAAAAAAGTTAAATTTTTGTAATTTTGAATTTGGTTCTTTAAGACTTCCTATATATCATTATGATAATGACATGACAGTGAAGATAATGGCGGTGACAGTTACGACATCACAAATCTACTTTGTGTTGTTTAAATGTGCGTGCGTCGAATGATACATTGGAAAAGACGTGTGCTTCGACTTTACAGAAATTGATTCGACCTTGCTCCCCTCTCTTTCTTTCTCTATGTCTCTCTCTCTCTCTCTCTCTCTCTCTCTCTCGCTCTTTCTAGCAGATTCTCTCTTCTCTCATTCTATTAAACAATTTTACTTGCACTTTTTCATTCACTCTATGTCAATCTTCTCTGTCTTTGTTTTTTTTTTCCGTTCAATCTCTCTCGCTCGTTACTCTGCTAGGCATCGATAAGCTACTGATGGAAAGCAGCATTGCCTTTTTCGTCACTACTCAAGATACGCTACTTGTAAAAAGTATCTAAAAATATACTGTACATGATAAAATGACCTGTACACGCTTAAAAAGAAAAAATCAAAAAAAAAAAAAAAAAAAAAAAAAAAAAAAAAAAAAAAAAAAAAAAAAAGGAGAATAAGAGAAAAAAATTTTCAATAAAATTGCCTTAACGCGTCCGAGATAACGTTGCATGAACATGGAATGTAGCATAACCGTCTCATCGCTGTGGTTCAGAAGTCTATCGTTTATCGTAGCAAATACAAGCTCGCGTACTTACATACTTCATTATACAGAGTCGCATAAACATACGTAGAGGAACATTCGCGCACATACGCAGAGACAATCGCGCACACCACTTTCGGCAGTCTATTCGTATATCCGTTGGGACGCGCACTCTTCTTACGAGCAAACCCTTCAGCACTTGGACTAGGAATCGATCTTTGACAAAGTCTTTTTTTCCCATCTACACGTCAAGAGAAATGTATTAGCTAGACCCTGGCGGAGCATTAAAATTAAACATGGTTGCAGGCGATCTTCCTGGTATTTGAGGTTTTGGTGGTAACCTAGGCGTCGCAGATCCTACAATCAAATGATAAATAATATTTTATCTTTTATTTTCTTAAATTTATATACACTAAGATAAAATAAAATAAAATAATTATTATAATTATAATTCATTAATCTTTTAAAATATTATTAATTAAATTCATTCAATAATAAAATATAATAAAAAAACAAAAAATCTAAAATGAAAAAGGCAATTTATTTAAATAAGATTAAAAAAAATGTTACCATTAGGAGGCTGAGTTGGTGGTAATTTCGTAGGACTGGGTCCATTAAAGGACATATGCCTCCGCGAAGGTCCCATATTGATTGGACAGGAATTCTCTAAAGTAGATTTTCGCCTGGCCAAAAGTGCTGAACTGCTAGGATTAAGAGTTGCGGGAAAACGAGGTGGTAGAGTCGACGAGGGCAGATCTCGTCTTGGAGGCAACGGAGGCGGAGAGACGCCTTCTCGTGGGGGCAACATTGGAGCATTCGGTGCCTGCCGAATCTATTATTGTATAATATCCTTTTTTATTAAAAATATTAATATTGTTATGTGTAAATAATTGTAACTTTTTTTTGTGCTTAACGAAAATAAAATTTTTCACTAGGTTGTAACAGAACAATTTTAAATACCGTGCACTTCAAGAAAATAAATAAATAATAATACAAACCTGTTGTGGTGAATCGCCTAAGCAACTGTCCCGTCTACGATGAGATCTAGGTGGCAGAGGCGGTGGCGGTTGTCCGAAAGGAGGCATATGGCTGGGAGAAGGTGGCGGTGGCACCATAGGCGGAGCACCCGGACTACCGCCCAACGTCGAAGACGAAGCGAGGCATGCCAAGGCTCCACCCATGGCGCCGATCGTTCCGGAGTTGAAACCAAAATGTGTCGAAGATGAACCGCTGAACGACGAGGACTGCTGATGATGCGAAGACAGGTGGCCAGGCGAACCCAATTGTGGACTGTTACCTGGTGAACCAAGCGACAGACTCGACATGCTTAACGCAGGACCCGGCGAGGCTGGAGAAGGAGCATTTACACCTGAATACAAACGAACGTTTTTAAGATTTTTTATTTTATCGATATTTGAATTGTATTTAAAATAAAACTAGAAACTTAAAGCGGCATACTGCTTAAGAAAAAACAACTTTCAAAAAAAAAAAAAAAAAAAAATCAGTTACGCGGAACAGTCATAGCTAATTTAGATTAGACAGTCGTAAATTATGTACTCTCATGTATTTTTCTCATGGCATTTTTTCTTATAATATTATTAGGTACTATTCCAACACAAATATTTTTGTACTTTCATGCTTTATAAATATTTAGCATACCTCCTAATAATACAGGAGCAAAAACACTATGATCACTGGTTGTCGAAGAAAATGATGATCCATGAGGCGGTGTTTCAGGTAAATCAGTCACTGGTACTTCTTGAGTTGTTGTTGGTGGATCGTGTAATCTTACGCTGGACGCTACTGCTTGAAGTGGTGCTGGTAATTTACCACTTAAACTTCTAGCTTTTATTCCAGGTGATTTCAAGTTCAAATCAGGCCATTTTCGAGGCTTTACATAATTAAAACAAATTAATATTTTTTAAATTATATTTTTTGTTTAAATTAAAATAAATTTTATGATAAAAAATGATATTTACCGCTCTTACTGGTTGTCTACAGCCTCTTGGTTCGATATCTAAACTCTTATTGTACAAGTATGTACTGATATCTGCATCCGACATTTCAGGGTCAAAAGGACAAAGATTTTCAATAAACCGTCGAATTCTGGGTTCCACTGACAAGCAATAAGGCTGATTCTGATACTGTTGTATTTCTCCAATGATTTCTGCAACTTTTCGTCTTTTGCTAAAGTTTATTAAAGGACTATCGGGTAGAAAATCAGGATTTCCTTCCTCAATATGTAAGATATTAGTCAGATACATTCCAAAAAAGGGTACACAAGGTGGATTTATAGAACGCAGTTTTTCTTGATATTTTCGAAAATGATCGATGTTTAATTCATGAGCATCAGATAAAGCTTTGTCTAAACGCGCGGATATTTGCTAAAATAAAAATAAATTAAAAAAATGGTCATAATTTTGAAAAGAAAACTATACAAAAGATCATTTAAATTTTTTCATACTTACTTGAAGAGTACAATGTAATCGGTAGACCGAAGCGGAAAACATGGCACTTACTATAGCTAAAACTCCGTTGAAATTATTGAGATCTTGCAGAACCATCATAATTTCAATTGCTCGAGAGACTATCGCTACTCTTTCTTCAAAATTTTCTGCTTCTACAATAGTCTTTTCAAGCCATCTCGTAAACTAATACGATTAAGTTAATTAATATATATTTTAACGTGAATATCATTTTACGCAATATATTGTAATTATATCTTACGTTTGTAGTATGTTTAATCATCTTCAAAAGATTAGGAGACGTTTTTTCTTTATCTTTTTTAGTCCAAACGGATCCTACTAATTCTGAAGGTTTAACATTTCTATACAATTCAAATTCTAATAACGTCAACTGTCTTGCTAATTCGATAGGGTGTAACTATAAATTAAAATAGAATATAAACATAACAATAAAAAAAAAAAAAAAAAAAAAAAAAAAAAAAATAAAATAAAATTTACCGTTAAAATTCCCCATTCTTCTTCTGGAACTTTTAGATGCCACTCGATTGGTGGCGGAGATCGCTCAAAGCTAAATGTAATTGGCCGCTGCTCTGATGGCTCACTTTTTCTTCTTTGTACAATTTTCATTACAGAATCTACCCACTTTCTCATAGATTTACAATTTTCACTTACTGTATTCAAAAAATCTAACAGTTTTTCTAAAAGACTTTTATCTCTTTCAAAATCATAAAAGTGATGATCCACCTATAATAATTTACTTGATTATGACAAAATTTGTTTAAAATTTGATATGAAAAATATTTTTTTGTTTAACATACCCAATGCCTTAAAACATTCAAAACTCTAAACTGTACAGGTTGACAAAATTCTTTGCGGTATCTTTTGAAATCTTCTCTAGGAATAGATTTACAACCACTAGATGGTCTTTCTTCTTCATCATAAACTTTGGCTGGATCTGGTATTTCAAACCTTCCTATTAAAAGAGCTAACAATTCTTGAGGCGAACAAAAACTCCTATTGTATCAAAGAAAAAATTTTTATCGATAAACGTAGAAATATTATGTTTTAGAAACTATAAATTCTTGTTTTTTAATTTTACTTACCTATAAGTCGTTAAAAACGTACGCACAAAAGCAGGATCAGCATAAATATGATAAGTCAATCTTTCTATTAATTTCACTAATGTTGCTCCTTTAATTAATGGCACTCCACCGTTTTCTCGAGCTTCAACAACAATATTTTCGGGACTATCTTGTTCAGCAAATTTGTACATTTCTGGAGGAGGTAATTTTAAAGGATGTTTTCTTTCTTCATCTAAAAGTATACTATCTAATGTGCGTTCCAGCATGCTTTTTGTATTAAGCATCACAAGATCAGCCATCCAACTATTCTTATCTTCCACAGATTTTGCAACAAGTATAACGTTTGGATGATCTCTAGGTGCTATTTCAAAGGCATTCTTCAACTCTAAATTATACGATTAATTATTTTTTATACAATGTGTATCTTATAACAACATATTATTTGATCTATACAACTGATTAAAAGATAAATACCTTCTGAATCTTCTCTATCAATAATATCCACCTTTCTTATAAAGAAACGTTCTTTCAGTCTTAGTTCACTTTGATGATGAGCAGAGTGATTGCTACCAACTGCAACTGCTGCCACGCTCACACTAACTCTTTTGCCACTACTTGGTTTACATAAAACTAGTAAACCATCAAACAATAAAACTCTCCTTTCAGTTAATTTACGTCCATTACTACCCACTTTTCCTAACATATCCTCTAAAAAATTCAGATAAAATTACAACTAATAAATAAAAATCATTCCCATCGATATAAAACATAAATTTCACCAAATTACCTCTAATAAATTCATTGCAACATTGTCCAATATCTCTCTGGTCCCAACCATCAACAGTTTTTTGTAACTCGCTTGTTTTTTCAAGTGCAGCTTGTCTGCGAGCTCGACTTTGCATTCGTAGGCCGCTATCTCTTTTACATTTATAATTATCCAAAATATCTTGTAACTTTATTTGTAATGGTCTCAAGAGACCTTGTACTTGTTCTAACGTTTCTCTGTCTTCTGTATTTGGGGTGCGTTTTTGCAATACCTATTATTTCATAAATAAATTGATAAATTTTGTTCAATATTAAAATGAATTTTTAAATAATAAAATTTACACAATACCTTTATATAATCAAAGTACAAAAAACAATGCCATACTGGTTGCATTAAAAGTTTTGGCAGATAATATTTTACAGCCTCTTTGAAGCCATGACCGGCAGCGCGTAATGCAGCATTAGCCTCAGGCCTAGATAGTAATCTTGTCAAAACTTCTCGACAAGCTGGACTATTAATGTCTCGAGCGTATCTAAATTATACAAATAATATTAACATTCAAGTACGAAAACAATTTTTTTTCTAATGTTAAGGATTTTCATTAATTAATTTAATAAGTACTTTGAGTATGCATCAAACTCTTCTGCCTCAGCTAGTTCCTCAAAACAAGATCCAACAGTCGGTGTTTGCTTTTCTTCAGTAATTTCCATTATATCTTCCAAACTACCTAGTAAATTTACCGTGGTTTCATAAATATCCATAATATTACTGAAGAGCATTTCAAGTTCAGTACGATCTTGTGTGAGCTTTGCAATTTCTTCTCGAAAAACCTGTCGATAGTTTTTAATTAATTTTAAAAATTTAAGCAGTAATAAAATTTAATTTATTACCTTAATTATCATATGTAAATCTCGTAAATAATGTCGCTCATCGTGAATAAGATCGCGAACTGATTCTTCATATGTTTGTGACACAACTGTCCCTAACCCAGTCTGAGGACCCTCAGTACAGTCATCTTGATGAAACATGTCCATTAGAACCTAACAATGGCAATGAAAATATTGTAACATATTACATTTTAAGAAATTGATTAAAACAATTTACGCGTGTTTCAATATCTTACCATATCTGCATACATAGCAACTCGAATATCTTCGTAAGAAATTTCTACATGACGTATATTTTTGACATAATTTCCAGCAAGCTGAGAAACATTTAAATTATGAAATATTTACGTATTAATTATTATTATTAATATTTATTTTAAAATGAATAATTTTGACAAATAAAGTTACCTACTTTTAAAATGTCAGCAGAGATATACTCTAGGACTCCCACAACAAAAAGAGTAACTTGCCAATCAATTTTATGTTGCAAAACTTCCTAAGAGTAAAAAGTAGTAATGATTACGATAAAGGTTTTTAAAATTATTCTAATAATATTTTTACCTTACCATAAATTATATTGTCAAATAAGTAGAAATAATATAATCTTTTTGGTTAAAACTTTTTAAGCATCACTATACTTACTTTCTGCAACAGCTGATGTATTTTATCGACTGGCAAAACAAGAGGAGACTTTTTTTTGCCTTTTTCTAAAGCATCTCTTGCATCCCTTAAGGCCCATCTATCAATGGGAGTAGGAAATGTGCGTCTTACTCTCTCTTCTACATCTTGTGGCGTATGAGGAGGTGGATGCCCACAGAGCATACCTAGCATTCTCAAAATTAAGCTCTCTACATAATCTAAAGCATCTTGTCGAGCTTCAAGACTGGGATGAACTTGTTCAAGAACCTATAATGCAAAGTATTTGATTTTTTTTTTTCTTTTTTTTTTTTTATGAATTTGACAAGTTTTTGGCATTATCAGTAATTCTAAATAAAATATAAATAGCAAGTTTCATATTTCGTATGTTTTAAATATTTTAATTTTTATAAAAATAATTAATTTTAAAGAAATTCATTTCAAATAAATTTATATAATTTTTTACTATACATTTACAGTTATACTGTTTACACAAATTTCAAATATTAGAGTTTTAAAATATCAAATTAATTAAATTAAAATCAATATCCTTATTAATTTTAATTATGCTTTAAATGTTATCTTTTATATCAAACAAATATAAATTTAGAAATTTATTATCAAACCTTTCTTAGAGAATTGACAAATACTCCCTTCCATTTGGCAGCGTTCTCTTCTTTTTCAAAATCATAGCCAGACGGCTCACCTACCGTCGATGTTGGCGAAGAGAACATTTCGCCGTACTGCACAGTAGAATATCAGAAAGAAAAGGATAAAGAAAGAGAGTCATAGAATAGCAGGTGGCGAAAACATTGAATACTTGACAACAATTGCATATACTACTAGAAAATCCAAATAACTTCACTGTCCATACAGTGTTCACACCAATTGCTGTCCAATAATTTATCTTTCACAATTATGGAATGACCCATACACACACACATATTTGCTTTCTGATTACACTTCCCCAAAGTCAAATGTCAACTTATTTTCAACATACAGTTTTTATATGCATTTCTTTCCAAATGTAATTCTTTCAACGCCTTATTGGGTAGAAAAAGGATTAATGAAGGTATTGAAGAAAAATTTAATTTGGCTAGGAGAAGGTAAAGAATCAAAATATAGGCTAACTCGAAAAAAAAAAAGAAAAAAAAAAAAGGGAAGACAAGGAGTTAAAGTAACAATAGGGACAACGTAAAAGTGAATCAAGCTAAAAATTATCCGAGTGCCAGTAAACACGCCTCAGTCAGGTGACGACGACGATGGCAACAACGATTCTCGCTCGTTGAATTCGCAGCATCTTCGCGGATTTGCAACTGCAGGTTCCTCGACCTCTTTTTTGAAGGCGTCGTCCAGCTCTTCCCGGGCGGTCCACCTTCTCCCCTCATCCTCCGGCTAACGTTGTTTTTCAAGTATATACACAGATAGTGTAGGTGTAGCAGTAGCAAGAGGCAGCAGCAGCAACAGCAGCCGCAGCCAGTCGATTAACAGCAAGCGACGTCAGACATAAGAAAATGCATTCGAGCAAGAGAGATGGATAGAGTGTGTGTGAAAGAGAGATATAGGAGCAATCAGAGAGAGAGAGAGAGAGTATAAAAGACAGAGAGGGAGCGCGATGCTACATCATGTTTAACATCCAGTAGAGAGACGGTACGACGAAAACATTTGACACTCGCGGCACGTCCACCTCTTCCACGTCTTCGTCTTGCTTGACGTTGCTTAGCAAACACGTGAGGAAAAGAAGTTGTCGAACGCAGAACCGCACTTAGTAGCAGTAGCCTTTTGTTTCTTATCTGCTACTGGCGTACTACTGACGTCTCCATAGCTTCTTGGCCAAAATTTTTGTCGGTACTCCCAATAGCGTTATCTTGCAGCATAACTACTCTCATTCTTATGTTAAAAGGCGTTCTTCTTTAGGGTAACTACTTAAAGATCCACTAGAGTACCAACAGCAGCACCCGATACCGTGACCGAAAGACTACCACCGATGAGATGCTTGCATTCTCTATCTCTCTCTTACTTTTCTCTTTTAAAGCAATGCACATGCGAATATTGTAGAAGTAAGCTCCGATTAGTCAAAAAAAATATCTTGAGGTGTGTTCACTTTATCAATAGAAGGCGTATCAACTACTCTTTCGTGACTTAAAATATTTTGAAATCGAACACACCATGGAATATTTGTGCAGGTAGTGCATTATTAGAAGTATAGATGGCAGAATTAACACTTTTTGTCACCCAGAATCGAACAGCTTAGTTTTTAAAGTTGCGAAATTATATATCAATAAAAATTTAATGATAATTAAATACATTCCACATATATACAGACAAATAATTGTTGACATTATAAACAACATATACTAAGAAGAAACATTCCCAGAAGAATGTAAACAATATCTAGTAATATTAATATCAAAAAAAGAAAAAAATAAATTCAGGCCAATTACCCTTGCAAGCTGTCTCCTACAAGTCAGAAACAACGATCCAAGCTAACTTGCACAACCATAGAAAAAAAATAACTACCTACCAATCACGCAGAACGGATTCAGAAAAAATAAATCATGTACGCATTGTTTAAGTAAATTAATAACAGATATACACAAAGCAAATAATGAAGTCAAAATACTGGAATGCATTTTTATAGATCTTAAATCAACGTTTGATAGTGTTAATCCAAATATCCTTAATGAAATTTAAAAAAAAAATGAGAATTCCAATAAAACGGAGAAAATTCATACAAAACTTAATGATAAATAAAGATTTGTACTACAAATTAAATAACAAGTTGATAGGGCCATACAAAAGGCATAGAGGAGTACCACAGGGTGACATACTCAGCCCAATACTATATAACATATACACATCAGAAATAAATAGTCATTAACTCAAAATAGCATAATCCAATTTGTAGGTGGTATAGCAATTTACAACATCAGTAATAAAATAGAAACAGCAATAGAAAACCTACAAAATAATATCAATAAAGTAACACAATACTTTGGAGAAAAAGAATTGGAAATAAAGCCTTCTAAAACACAATTTATTATATTCTCAAAGAAAAGATTTAATAGAATGGACTACTATATCAATATACTAAATAAACAAATATATCCGACTAGTGAAGTTAAATATTTAGGATTAGATTTTGATAAAAAAATGACTTGGAAAACTCAAGCTAACCATTTCATAAAAAACCAAAAAAAATAACGAATTTGCTACAAATTTCAAGAGGAACATGGTGGGGAGGATACCTTCAAAATTTAATTAACATATATAAAAGCATAATAAGAAGCAATCTTGAATATAATTCATTCATCTATTACATAAAAGATCAACAACTACAAGTAAAAATTAACAGAATTCAATACATGGCAATAAGAATCGCATTAGGATATAGAACCTGAACCCCAATCAATGTGTTACAAGCTGAATCATGTGAACCACCTCTATATATTAGATCTAAATTACTATTAGATAGTTTTATAATAAAACTCCTAACATAGAGAGAAAATCCATTAAAAGATAGATTATTTGACTTATACAATAGCTTAAATAAAAAAGATAAATATCATATTAAACAAAGTTTCTCATTATACAAAACATTTATAGAAGAAATAAGATGAAACAATTACAAGCACCAATACCATATACATATGACTATCAAGTAATTAAAAACCCAAATAATATAAATACAGATATTGGCAAAAAACTCCAAAATTCTAAACATCCAGATATAGAAATAACAGATATAATAAAAAAAGATTACCAAGATTATACAATATTTTATATAGATGGATCTAAAATTGAAAATAGATATAACACAAAAAAAATACCTCATATCTGACACTGGAAATTAAAGAAAAACTACATAAAAATCAAATAAGAGATAATAAAATTGAGCTAATGTGGATACCAGTACACTCAGTAATACAAGGCAACGAGAAAGCAGATCAATTAGCCATGTCAACAGTTCAAACAGGAACATTCAATAGCATAAAAATACCGTATAGTGATTATTATTCAAAAGTAAAAGAATATGGAATAGAATCATTTAAAAATTTTATTAAAAAACAAAAGTACATTAGAGGAGTATCGTATTTCTAAAAATATTACAACGAAAATCTAAAAAAAATCTGGTTTTCAAACGTCATTAAACCAAGAAAATTTATAACAATAATCAGCAGACTAAGGGTAAATCACCAAAAGCTTAAACAGAAAAAATATAATAAATAACCCAAGCTGCATCTGTGGCGCAATACAGGATATCGATCACATAATCTGGGAATGCTAAAAATACCCTAAACAAAGAACAACTCTAATAAAAAAAATTAAAAAAAATAAAAAATACCTAATCGCATCTGAAGAAATATTAAAAATACCTAAATTCAAACCAGCATCATTCTTATACGAATTCTGCAATGACTGCTCGCTAAAAACTGCCCGAACAAAGGTCTTATAAAAGAATAAAATATCTCAAATAAACACCATCGACACCCGATGATGGCCTAAGGCTATAGCCAAAAGGCCAAAAACAAATTCTAAAAAAAACAAAAAAATTTAATTTATATATTATATCTACATTAAGTGTATGTTCTTATTTGTTTAGAAAGGTGCTTGCAATGAAACAATATTCACATTATAAGTATGTACATACATATAGTAGACATTCAATTAAATTTAATATCAATAAACTTGTATTTAATTTAAAAAATGTTAATTTTAGAAAATGTGATATATTTTTGTTGTTGAATAAAAATAAAATAATTTTTTATTTCACGGTATTGTTAAAAAGTATATCTTTTAGAAAATATACATATATGTGTATTATTTTTTTTTTTTAATAATCTAAGTTTGATAGAAGTGAGATTCTTTAAATCGTTTTTTCCATTACATTTTACGTTGGTATTCTAATCAAATACCAGCATTAATACTAAACATTAATATGTATTTTATTAATAATTAATAATAATAATAATAAAAAGCAAATAATTTTTAGATTAAAATTTTTTTAACAAAACTGTGCAAGTGAATTTTAATGTTTATTTTAAATTTTTTATCATACACATATTTGTAAGCAAATACTATGAGTATAATAAAAATGAGTGCCTTGATTTATATTAGTGCCTTGATTTATAAATATTAAACATTATTGAATAAATAATTTTCAAGTAATTAATTTATTTTCTTGATAATGACAAAATAGTCACAAAATTTATTAATTAAATTATAATCACTATATGGTAGATTAAGTATCGTAAATAATGAGTTCCAATTAATTTTCATTATGCAATATTTTTTATCTATAGCAATACGGTATATTTTAAAGTTCAGTTTAGTGAAAAAGTTTATAATTTATTATAAGTCA
Organism: Chalcis sispes; assembly: GCA_949987625.1. Taxonomy (NCBI): domain Eukaryota; kingdom Metazoa; phylum Arthropoda; class Insecta; order Hymenoptera; family Chalcididae; genus Chalcis; species Chalcis sispes. The sequence goes on from OX465095.1 coordinate 1,156,901, forward strand.
CTTTTTTATTGTTAAGTAATTATGGAAATATTTATAATTTTCAATTAATAAAATTATAAATATAATAATTTATAGGAATTTGGTATTATAAAGATGAAGCCACAAAAAAATTATATTCATGACAATTTATTAATGTATTATATAGTACGTATATTATGTCGTTAAGACATGAAATAATGTACATTTTTGTCGAACATTTTTCAATTACAAATTATTCGTATACCTATATTTTTCATTTTGCAATAAATTACAAAATCCAATACTTCGACATTTGCTCTTTCTGATGGAATTTTCTTTTGAAAGCTCTAATTTAATTATTTAGAAAAAAAAAAAAAAAAAAATTGATTTATTTATTTAATGAATTTTTCGATCAAAAAGAGCTAACAATTAAAAAAATAATATTTTTCATGATTCAACGATTGATTCATGAAATACTAATAAATCATCAATAATAGATAAATTATTGAGCGAGATTGTTTATTGAAAATTTCCTAGCTAAAAAATTGACAGTAAGTCCAATATAAAAAATAATATAAATAATTAGTAAATAAATAGTTGACAATTGCGATTGCCGACTCTAACATAAGTAAACAAGCCCTTGCATGAAATATTATAATACTCGCATATCAAGATCTTTGCACAATAACTTCGAGATTTCTAAATCAAATCGCCGATGCACAATCTTTAGATCGGAAATTCTATAAGACAAAGATGAAAGTATAGCTCAAATACGCGAGTACACGTACCATTTTACATAGATGAGAAATATTAATTTAATTGCATATAATTATAATAATTATACATTTTACTTCACCATACTCGAGGCTATAAATAACTTATCGAATTCCAGAGTCGTCGTCAACATAAGATTATTAAATTAATTTTCTAACTAATAAAAATCTTGGTATAAATAAATTAAGCTAACTAAACGTTTAATAAATAGTAAAAAAGACCTAAAAATAAATTAAATTTTCGCTAAAATGTGCATATGGCACATTTATTCGAATACTGTTTTCAGGCATATTAATAGCACATTTATATAATCAGCATATACATATATACATCTATACATATGTAAATATACGTATATATATATACATATGTGTGTGTGTGTGTGTGTGTATATATTTATATATACATAATGCTAGGGATATACTTGCAAGTTTTTTCTTCTCTTTTAAAATTTCAGACTTTTGATTACAAGAATACATTGGGTATCTGTTATTTTAAAGATGTCTTCGCTTCGGTCCGAAATTAAATAAATGAAGGAAGAAAAACGTCCAATTTAAAACGCTTCCCAAATATAATAATACCTATAATCGTATTCGTAATTATATATTGGAAATAAAATTATAACTTTTCCGTTTAATAAATACTTGTAGATTCGTGAGTAATGCGCATTAATAATGAAATATTGGCAAAATTCATAAATAAGAATAAATAAAAATGATCGACGCTAATAAATCATGTATACACACGTACAAAATTCATATACGTGTAGATTGGGACTACTCTCATTAGTAATCATTAGCCTAATAGCACACAAGCTCACACCACCTTGATTTTATATATATATATATATATAATATAAAAATAAAATTAAGTATATTTGGACGAATAATAAAACACCCATACACTAAAACTGGCGCTCTGGAATACTCGTTAATTAAACAAAAGAACACAGCGAGTTGTGAATGGCGACAGTATTTTTCTTTTAATGTGGATTCAATAATAGGCCGAACTTTATCATCATCATCATCATCGTCGTCGTCGTCGTCGTCGTCGTCATCATCGTCATCGTCATCGTCATCATTATCATCATCATCATAATCATCATTTTCTTCTTACTCTGCCTCTTCTACTTTTTTTTCCGTCGTCTTATTTTCTTCATCGTCATTCTCTTCCGATTCTCTTACTAATGTTTTCCACGCTGAGAAAAGTGCGAGGAAATTCTCTTATTATTTTTTTTCTTTTTTAATTCTTTTCTTTTTCTATATTTAATACTGTTCGGTCGGCTTGCGAGGACTGAGCGAAGCAGCGGATGTTCCGGTGCTAGGAATACTTGTTTTTTTGCTTAGTAAAGCCCTTCGTCCTCGCCTCGATCGCCACTCGTTTCCTCCAGCTCTCTTTCATCCCACTGAAAAATCCACAACATTCTTCATTATTATCTTTTACATTATTTAATATATTATACAGAAAAGGGATTTATGTGTATAACGCGATTATTAGAAAATTTCGTTCAAGTTATCGTTAATCGCATCTTTCTGTTTACCGTGAATTTAAATTTTAATGAGAAGTTCAAATAAAAAAGCAAATAAAAAAAAAATTTATAATACAAGTCTCTAAGGTATTAGTAAAAAATTTGTCTTCTTTAAACTTCGCTGAAAAAAGGCAAAACGAAAAAAAAAAAAAAAAAAAAAAAAAAAAAACAAATCTTCGCGAGTTTTTATTAAAAGCTTTTACCGAGTTAATATACAATTTTTATGCAAAGTGTGCTTGTAAAATAAAGGGTTGTTTTGAAAAGGAAACCCGTCACGAAGTTATTCCCATTATTCTTAATAACTTTGCGATACATTTCGGGGAAAGCTAACAAATATATATAGAGAGAGAGAGAGAGAGAAGGAAGAAAAAATTGGATTGTAAGTATAGTAACTCACCAGAGAGGAAAAGAGCCGCGCGTATTTGCTTCGATCCTTGAGGCTGAACTCCGTCTCCTCCTCGACGACGGGTCTCAAAATACGCTTCAATTCTTGCAAAGTGCTCACCGGGCTCGAACGTCGTTTGCGGCCTCTATAACAAAAATAAAAATAAAATTATCGAAACGGAACGAGTGAGCATTGCGCCAATGTAATAGTATCGATTGCTAATTTCATTTTAAGCATACGCGATCCGGCGACATTGCGCATTAACGCGACGAAGAACTTCAAGAGAGAGAGAGAAAGAGAGAGAGAGAGATACGAAGGAAAAAGTTTAAGACGTCACTGCGTGCAACGAGTAAGAGATTTGCGAGTCGCGTAAGAGACAAGAAGTGGAGTACCAGAGATAAAAAGTTCGTCTATGCAAGACAAGAAAGTCAGCTCGAAATTCAACGCAGTTTCAAATATAACTTTCAAGACGTATTAACCTATTAAGATATCTAGCGGCAATTATCAAGATTGCGCATGAATTCACATCAGACGCGAGATGTATCGATATATTTACACTGGGCTTTTCTTTATTGGTAATCAATTTTCCGTACAACGCGAAAACCTATTGACCTCTTTGGGAAATTCGCGCTTCTCGGTCTGTATAGGAAATGAGGAAGGAAAAAAATTAAAAAGGAAAAAAATCAATTCAATGTCAATTTTAATCGGCTTATCGCAACTATCGCGGACATAATTAGACATAAAGGCGCGATAGGCGCGACTAGCGATTGATGGGAAAAATTAAGGATAAGATTTAGCGGTTCATAAATCAGCATCATTTACTCTTCGGATTTACCTATATCTACACATACATAAATATTTCATCAAAAACTCGTGGATTTCCCCGCTTCTTAAACTAATAAAAAAAAAAAAAAAGAAAGAAAAAAAAGAGAAAAAAAGAAGAACATGTGGGCTCGTATCGCAATATATGTATATATATATATATATATACCTGCGACGACACGTCGCTAATCTTCCTTATTCGATCTCCTCTTGGCTGCGTAATTATCAGCTGGATGAAGATCGTCGGGCGCGCGAACAATTTTTGGAATGTCGCGCTATTTTTAGAGCGTTGGACGCGCGTCGTGATTACGCATTTTTTTCTTTTTTTTCTTTTCTTTTCTTTTCTTTTCTTTTTTTTTTTTTTTTTTTTTTTATTGTTTTTTTTTTACTCAAACCTGTTCGCCACGTCAACGCCGAAATTTCATTTCGTGAGCGACGACGCCGATTTATAATCAAGCTCGCGCTTCCGTATATTTCCATGCGATCTAGCGATTTTTCTTTTGTCTTTGATAGATATAGTATATGTATATTTATCGTCTGCAAAATTTTCGTTTATTTTTTTTTTGCGGGGGATTAAGTACGACCCGCGTTCCAATGATGAAATTTCACATAGGCTTAATTTACGCTTCACTTCCGTTTATTTGTTTACTGTGATATTTTTAGGACAAAAAAATCTAATTCTATAAATTTATTTTGAGGCTTGCTATATTTACTCAAGAATTTTTATTGCATTGTTTGCAGTATAAAAAAGTCTTTACTATATAAAAAAAAAAAAAAAAAAAAAAAAAAAAAGAAAGCTTGGCTCCTACGGATTTATGCATACATTAAGCTTTTATATGAATAAAATACGATCTAGCTAGTAAAGCTTTCTTTTGATTAATTAATTTTTTGAGGACATAAGGTATTTTTCTTAATATTTTAAAAGGATTAATTTCATTTTCAACGAATTATTAAAAATTTTTAAATTTCAAAGTCTTAGTCGTAGGCACGCAACGTATATATATATATATATATATATATATATATATATATATATATATGTATATAACACAAGAACATCGGCTTTCGTTCGCACTTCTTGTCGTCTTAGCTATTATAATATTGAGAGTTTAGGTGGGAATCGGAGAAAGACTAAGTGTTGAGGTATTTAAAAAAAAACGGAAGTCTCGAAGTGAAAAAGAATTACAAACGCTTATTCGTATATATATATATATACGCGCAGATTACATCGATGCGTCGGAATGTCTTTTTAGAGTAGCGTGAATCACCGAGAAGAGAGTCCATCGGCATACATAGCGATAGCACAAGTTGTTTGCGACGGGATCCGTTCGCCCGATGTGTGTGTGATCGTGACCGCTTTTTACGCCGGTGGTATACTTACGCTTCCTTGAGTGCCGAGGTCAGTTTTACGCCCAAAAAACTTATACAGATATACTTAAGCATATATATATATATATATATATATATAAAGATAGACGGATATATGCGTATACTCGCGATTCCCGCTTATTCAACGTACACCGAGGCTTTTCTTCCTTATTTACCTTGTAATAGATTTCCTTGCGTCGTTGACCTTATTTTTTCAATTCCTTTTTTATTTATCGCAAAGATTTTCTCAAAGCTCTTTTTTTTTCTTTTTTTTTTTTTTTTTTTTTTTTTATTTTAATTAAACTCGCACAAATTAATTAATTGAAATTACGATTTCGTAAACAAAAATAAAAGAAAACATTTTTGGCTTATCTACGCAATTACAATCACTCGCCAAATGTTTTTGTTGATAGCGACCTCGAATCTTTAATTTTGAAGCATAAATATAAAACTACCGCGTTTTGCAATAAAGTTTATTTTTAAATTTCTACGCGATTATCGCGACCCGTAGTCGGTATTATAAATAAATCAAGCGCTTAATAATAATTGATTAAAGAGTCGAATCGCGCTTGGAAAAAAAAAAAAAAAAAAAAAAGAAAACAAGAAGGAGAAGATATCAAGTGTTTACCATTGAAAACAAAAAGTATAACCGAATAAAAATCACGCAAGTTCTCAAAAAGCTTTGACTCAAAGCTCGAATCGAATGAACTCGACAATTTCATCGATACGACGGAGATTTATACAAAACGCGAAATTGAATTACCTTTGATGGAAAATAATCGGGAATCGCATCTTAAACTCCGCTTCGGAAGCAAAATAATATAAATTTGCCGAAAGAAATATCTTGCTGACGCATATAAATGTAAGAAATCCCAGAATGAAATAAAATAAATATTGTTCGCGCACGAGTCCAGGCGAGTCGCAACAAAGCCGCTCGATCGACTCTGCTGGGCTACAGTTAGATTTTCATGCGGGTATATGCGTGCACGTGTATAAGCAGAGTACAATAAGGAATGCTCGCAAACTCGATGCACTCTTGAGAGCTTCTCGTCTTCTTAAGAAATAGATAGAGCAGAAAAGAGAAGTTTGCTAGAAAGATACATATGTATATACAGTAGGAAGAAATTTTGCTCGCGACGTAATTCCCAGCGTGATCGTCTGGCGTTAACCTGCTTATATGGGAGGGAAGCGCGAGCGAGCCTTTCCATTGTCGTGTTTTCTTTATCCGCGCGAGAGAGCGACGCCTACCCTCGTCTTCTCTTGTACGTGTATACGAGTATATATATATATATATATATATATATAAAATACATGTATACGCACGCGTGCTTATTTTCGCTTTCTCAACGCGTAACGACGACGAGCTGAATTTTTTTTTACCTCGTGCCATTCTTGAAAATGCATTTCTTTCTTTTCTCTCCCGGAACTTTTCGCAATTTTTCTCCCATGGTCTAGTGGTTATTGCGATCCTCGCTCTATCAAATAAACGTATAATGTTTATTTCACGCGAAACATTTTAAGTTGAGTCAAAACTTTATTATATTTTTTATGTATAAATATAAATAAAACGCGCGCTGAGAAAACAAAAAATTTTTTTAAAGCCCTTTTTTATTTTTATTTATTTTGAACAGTCGTCGGTTCAATACAACATATAGTTTTAAAAAAGTATCGATATAATCGTAACAGCGATAAATTACCATCGTAACACATATGAAAAGTACATTACATTTTTTATAAGCTAAAAAAAGTTGGGATAATGTTTGCGACGGGGACGAAAAAAAAAAAGAAAATTCGCAAAAGTCGTTGCTTTTTATTTTATCTGCGAACAAAACGATTACTTTAGCCCCTCCACCTAACTTTTTCATATTGTTTTTTCTCACTGTATGTTAAATAACGGTCGTCGGCTTTGCCCATTACATACAAAATTCGACATTCTGGCGTGATTTTTGTCGTTCGATTTTGCATATACGATTCTATTGCTTTTCTCTCTCTCTCTCTCTCTCTCTCTCTCTATCCCTCTCTCTCTCTCTTTCTCCCTTTATTTTTCTTTTTATATTGAACTGCGTAGATCGCGAGGATGTGTCCATCTTACGTGGTTCTTATTGAATCTCGTGCTTTGGATCACGTCGCTTCTCGAGCCATGTGAAATTTCTATAATTAACGGCTGATTCTTCTCTCCAAGAGCTTAAAATATTTGTGAATCGAAATAACAGACGATACGCTTCATAAGCTTGGATCTAAATACGTTTACCTTAAAGTTTTATTGCTGATTTTTGTCATCCGAATGATCAAACCGACGCTGCATCCGTACGAATGACTTAACTTTATGTTCACTCGTAAATTTAAGCGCGTCTTTCGACGATAAATTTTTCCCGACCCCTCGATAATGTACATTGTATTTGTAACTCGTTGCTGCAAAAATTTATATCGTGGGAATAAATTTCTTTTACACCATAAAAGAAAATGTCACCTTTTCGCATGTACTTATCAAAAAAATTTCACGTGAAATTTTTGAAAATCTTTTCCTTACAACCAATTATTTTAAAATGCCAATCAATGGATAAAAATAGCAAACGAAAAAAAAACTTTGCATTATAGAGTACATATCGAAAGGACTATGAAGAGTGAGGTCTATCTGAATCGCGGGACAGCGCCGAGTCGATTGCAAAAGGTGCATTTGGGATATAGGTCTCGAGCCTATGGAAAAAACAGTGACATCGAGGGAGTCTTAATCGAGCGCCTTTATTCAATCGTCTAATTTACATTCGAGTTTGCGTATATACGCGACGACATACGCGCTTTCCGTAATTAAGAATAGAATCGATAGCCATTTTCCCCGGCTGCGTTTAATTTACTCTCTCTCTCTCTCTCTCTCTTGGCTCATTCCTTCCATTGTCTGCTTTAATCCAAAAGAGGGAGGGAGGCTTGCTGTCGCGCCTTATTTTTTAACTTTCTTGGTAAAATTGAATTCGAACGCGCGTTACGAGCGATCCGCTGACTTAAATCGATGGGGAGGCGCGAGCGAATTAGCTTGGAAAAATAAACACGCTCAGCCGAGCCGATCTTTTAGTTTTTCTTTATTATTTTAATTTCAAAATACGTTTAATCGTAATTCGAATAGTGATTTCGTGGTGCTTTTTAACAAAATTTCGCAACGAAAGATAATGGGATTAACAGAAAGTCTAGACAACTCCAGACAGATAAACTACGAGAGTTTTGGAATTTTGTTTACTCGAAAATCCTCTCACGCGGAGCGAACGACACTCGAAAGAACCGAGTGGCACTCGTCTTTGCGCAATTGTGAATTGACGTCGCTATCGATCGACGTGAAATTGCGCGGATTTATACAATACGATGTAATATCTAATAACGAATTCCGATGGAATAGAAAAAGAGAGAAAAAAACAAAAAAAAAAAAAAAACAAAAAAAAAAGAAACAAAAAAAAATATATATATATAAAAATAAAAAAAGAAACTGAAAAGAAGAAAATTTTTCTCGCGCTCGTTGAATATTTGTTCGAGCGGCGCGTCCTCGCGGTATAACTCGCGCGCCGGTATTTATTGGGGCGCTCGCGAGTTCTCGACCTCCGCGGTTGAGCTTTCTTTTCCTGTAGCTATTTCAATAAGCGCCTTTGAAACATGCATCGCGCGCATTCTCCGCTCGCGCAGCCCCCTTTAGAATGCACATACGCGACCTTCTCTCTCTCTCTCTCTCTCTCTCTCTCTCTCTCTTTCCTTTTTTGCAAATATTTCAACGCTTCGTTGGGCGAGCGCACTTTTTTCGATGCGTAAGAATCGCTGAGCTCCTTTAATAAGCTATGTATAAAGGTTTTTGCCGTACGTGCAGGGAATTCATTCATGTATTTTGTTTCAAAAGACATTGGAAAAAAAGTATATAAATGATGAATTAAAGTTATTAATTAAAATTACAGTGTACATTTATTTGCAAACATTCCATTGCAATCGAGATTATATTTTAAAGTTCAAAACAATTTACCTCGTTAAATCAGTAGAACAAGTAGTTATAAAGCAAAGTAGGTAAACCGATGTTCAATGTCGAAACAAACGCGTAAAGTGGGATTGCTCTATTTCTCTTCTCTCTCTTCCTCCCCCTTTTCTCTCTTTCACTCTCACTCTCTCTCTCTCTCTCTCTCTCTCTCTCTTTAGCTTTTTTTGACATCGAATTTAAATGGAAAAGGGTATTGTTTCAAATAGCCGATAAAAATGGATTTTATCAAAATGGCGCAATAACAATTGTAAAATTAATTTAAATATTTAATGAATAATTAGCGATGCTTACATTTTCGTTGGATCCACTTTGCCAAAGCCAACAGGTACCGTCACGAGTTTTCCTCTCATCTTGGCCAAGGCTATCAAAGTTTCGAGTTCCGCTAGTCTCTGATCCGAAACTCGTTTTGGCCGACTACAACAAAGAATAAAATTTCAAATTTTATACTTTTACATATATAAATATACATAATATGTGTGAGTGGTGTGCGCGCACACATCATTAAAAGTTTATTTCAATTGCAATTTTTTTTTTTTTTTTTTTTTTTTTTTTTTTTTTTTTTCCTAATTAGCCTTATCTTGTACGCGTGCTTTGATTCATAAAAGAGAGAAAATAAATAAAAAAAATAAATAAAAAATAAATAAATAAAAAAATAAAAAAAAAATACGCCGCGTGATATACGCTTATTCTGAGTAAATTAACGCAAACTTAGTACTACGATACTAAGATTTTTACGACTCTCTAGCGATTCTTCATATTTCAAAACGCAATATATGCATATCTATACGTATATTGAAAAATCGCACGTGCATTTGATCGCTCTTATCGTTTATTCCATAAGCATCGCTAGGCTAAACTAGTTCACTAATGCGAATGACGAAACGCAAATCCTTACGATAAGAGTCTCGAGCACGCGTTCGTTAATTTTCGTTTCGTCGTTGTCTCGTAATATTATATAAAAAGAAATAGCGCGCGCTAGCTCGCGCTACACACAAGGATGCACATTTTTTTGCCTAATGCCGCTACACTAGCCGATCACGTGACAAGCAGCCACAACGATATAAAATCAAAGCCGATGCGGTGCGATAACGCGCGACGACGTGCCGCCGCCGCCGCCACCGCGGATAAAATAAGTGCCGCGCGAGCGTAAGTATGCATACGCGAAAAAGAGAAAGAGACTCGATGATTTAGCAGTTCTCGCATGACTTTGGATTTCGCTCTCGTTGCATCAGGCGGCACGCGACCGTCGCCGCCGCCGCCGTCGCCGCCGCCGCCGCACTACTTTTAAAGTAAGAGCTACTTGTGGAGTGTGGCTGCTGAAAAGGTGGACGAACGCCGAGTTATGCATTCCGCTTTCTCACCGTACAACTCAATCGTCCACGCGGTTTGCGTCATTTTTCTCGCTTTTGCTTTATCTAATCGTTTCCTTTATATATGCGATCCTATCTAATACACATATAACTGACGACAAGTGAAAGAACGCTCTCTATCTATCTCTTTCTCTCTCTTTTCTCAAGTACGTATCTAGATATGATTATTAACGCGCTAACTACTTTTTATGCTTCGTGATTATTTTCTAAAGATCCATCGAAATTAAAGCTTCGTTTTGTTTATTCTTTGAATCATTGTATAATAGGATTTACTTTTAATTATTTCTAATGTTATTATAAAACAATTTGAAATCTTTTACGATCAATATTTCTTTTTTTTTTTTTTTTTAATTTATTAAATATAAGAATATAGTGGCTAATTATTAATATAAAGCCTTGCAAGCTGCCGTTTAATTGTTATTATTCGGTAAGCTAAATTTACATATTCAGAATTCATAATCCTGTAATCCTATAACTGCGGCAAAATTTAACATCATAAACACAAGATATATTTAATGGACAGACAAGTGATTAGCATTATTAACGCGAAATTAAAATTTTACAAGAAATAATTGCAAAATTTTTTAATTTATTCGAAATATTTTTGGTTACTTTCGTTTAAATAATGGTTAATGAATGACCGATAAACCACACACCCCCCTTTAACAATACATAAATTTTAGATACACGAAATGTTTGAAATTCATCCGATCGTTCGGGTTTTTTTTTTTTTTTTTTTTTTTTTTTATTCAAGCCAACTATGTATTCTTTTTTTTTTATCGAAATGTCAAAAACAAACGACGAAAAAATTCAGGTGCCATCAACAAGTTTGTTAAATTAACCTTTGAACGAAAGCAGAGTAACAAAGAATTTCGAGTTTGACGATCGAGTAACGGTGGGTCGATTAAATTTTCTTAGCCGATAAATTTTTTTGGAGATTAGATACCGCGTAAGTTACTCCTGCGAGCAACTGGGACTAACAAATTGCCGGGGTTATATATCGACTTTCCAGCAAGGAGGTATACTCGTAACAAATGAGCTCTTACCGCATTTTAAGCAAGTAGCGACGCTTGTTATAACCCGTCGAGATGGGGAACCGGAGATGGTTGAAAAGACATCGGACGCATCGAAACGTCGCCGCGATCGTTTCGAATAAATCGTTTGCGAGATGTATATCTTCGACGTGGTCTATGAAAAACTTTTGACAATGGAGAATCCAGACGACATCGGATCAAGCTTGAAATCTTGGCGCTTCTAGATGCACCTTATATATACATATATATATATTATATAGTACTTACGACCGAATTCGCTCGTGTTTCTCAGTCGATTGAAAGAAATCGGTCGATTTCAAGAGATGATGCAGCTTTTACGGATTCGATGGTCAATTATTGTCAAAAACACGTGAAATATGAGATCCTTTTTCTTTATTTTATTTTTTTTTTTTTTTTATGTTATTAAGGCAAAGGTTGTGTGACTTGGCGCAAATTTCATAATGGAGTGGAGAGAACGCGTAATCGAACAATATTGTACACGGGGGGTATAAATATGTAAGTGATAAAAGTGTTGATTTATAGTCGACTCATCTATTTAGATATGAAAAATTTCTTGTGTAATTATCTCGATTTATTACTACGTAATAGTACATCGAACTCAAATATTTGTTTTACTCGTATTATGCTTTAGTTACTTAATCAAAAATCGCGTTTGTAAAATTTTTTTATTCGTTACAAAAAAAAAAAAAAAAAAAAAAAAAATTAATTTAAAAGAAAAAAAAAAAAAAAAAGAATTCATTGTTATCGTTGAGAAATGAAAATTCAAGGATCCGCGAAAAAATAGAATTCCATCGCCTGAGTTCTATGAATAGTTTAAGAAAGCATAAAAGTATAAACCTTTCATGATATTAACCTTTTCCGAGTAGCGTCAAAGTAATTGAGAAAACTGAGAGATAAATTCTTATTTTCCTTCGTATAAAATTTTTATCTTTTACTTTTCAAAGGTTTTAATATTTGATTGATAATTATTTCAATGTATAATGAATAAAATTTTTTCGAATAATCATCATTAAAATTAAATCGCACAGTGAAAAAAAAAAAGAAAAATAAAAAAAAAAAAAATCGCAAATGCGCATTTAAAATTGTTTTACGATAAACGGGGGTAACGTCGAAAGCTTTTAAAAATCAATGACAGAAAAGTCACGCGGATTATCGAAATTTATTGGGCTATCGATAAGGTGTACCCACCTGAGCGTTCTGGATGGCCTTGCCTCGGTGATCTCGATCGGGAGGAGAAGGACGAGGATGGCTCCCGCAAGGATCGCGGCACTTGCTCCGCATCGACTCATATTCTTTTGGCTTTCTCTATCCGATCGTTTAATCGGTCCAATCGGTTGATTCACAGCGATCAACCACAAGGACGATCTCTCTCTCTCTCTCTCTCTTGGTTTAAGGATTCTAGGCACTCTGTATTTTAAGGAGAGAATCTCCTCGAAATAAATCGTCCACGAATATGCGAATAGGGACAAAGGGCAATGTAAAATTGATCGGCACTGGCACTGTGTAGCGTACGCGTAGTGAATCGAAATAATGTCACAGCGAGAGAAAGAGAGAGATAGAGAGCGAGCGCGCGCAAATAAATAAATAAATAATAATAGTGGTAATAATGAGCGAGAGGGCGTCTCTCTGCAACCCTCCTTGGGCCACGGCGCGGGTGTCTTTTCGCTTTCGCAGCTTTCGTAGCAGCTCGAACTGTAGTCATACCGCTGGCTGCTACGGGCATATATACTCGGAGCGCTCGCGTGGCGCCTCTCCCGCGCGCGCGCCCCACTCCTCGCCTCCACCGTCTTCCCTCCGACTCCCGACTTGCGTATGATGTGCGAGTTACACACAACTCTAACCGATCCTCCCTCGCGAAAGAGCAAGCGAGAGAGAGTGAAAGAGAAAGAGAGAAAGAGAGAAAGAGAGAGAGAGAGAGAGAAAGAGAAAGAGAGAAAAGAGCTTTGCTCGCGTTCTTCACTTATCTCTCTCTCTCTCTCTCTCTCTCTCTCTCTCTCTCTCTCCCTCCCTCCCTCTCTTTCCTAGTTCTCAGAGCTGCTTTTCTCCTAGATCGCGCCGTCGAGGGCTTATTCGTTTCGTTCCTCGTTGTCTATCGCCGGGCAAGCACGTCGGCTCATCTCGAAAGGTGTTTAGAGCTTTTCTTTCTTTCCAGAAGATTATCCCCCTCTCTCTCTCTCTCTCTCTCTCTCTCTCTCTTGGACTTTCGCTCTTTCACGTAGGTTTACATCGCACCATACGGACGGTGGTATCACGGCTTGGATTATTTACGGGGCTTGCATAAATTTTTCTGCGGATTTTCTCGGGGTGAAGCGATCGCTGATTTTTCAAGATACGATCGTGTAAGATTTCATTTTTGTGAAATCGTGAGAGATTATAATCTGTTTTGAGATTATTCTTTAAATTTTATCGAGGCTGCGTTTAAATTATTTTTTTTTTTTTTTTTTTTTTTTTTTTTTTTTTTTAGAATTTATAACAAAATTTATATCAGAATAAAGGTACGATATCAATGTTTAAGAAAATAAAAAAAATTAAATTTTTATTTTCATCATTATGCATTCCTGCATTTTTGCAATGTTTTATACTTTCGATATATACTAATTAATCAACTAATTGATTTAAGAAAATTCTTTAAAATTAATAACTACGTAAACTTTTTAATAAAATTTTGTCTCGCTAAAATATAAAAAGTGATAAAATCTGACAAATTCCTCTCGATGGCTTTAAAATCTATTAAAATTTTATAATTTCTTTCTGTGTAAAGAAAATAACTTTATGCTACACATTTAAAATTGATGCGCTTGAAGATGTGTTAAATAAGTTTAAAAAAAACATGCCACATCAAATTAAATTTGGCATTGAGATTACCCGGTAAATATTTGAAAACTTAACAGGGACTCTCTTCTTCGCTTTAGCATTGCATCTTTTTAAATTTTCATGCTCGTCGTATAAACTTACAGATAATAATAACATTTATGGAAATTTAAAATTTTATAAAATTTTCTCAAAAAAAAAAATAATAATAATAATAATAATAATGTAAATTTAAATTTTATGAAAAGTTCATTTCTTTGACAATAACTCGGATTTTTTTTTTATTTCAGTAAAATCATGTGTCATTAAATTTGTTTTTTTTTTTTTTTGTAAAGACTAAATCATGATTTATTTGCATTAAATCTGTTGCATCAATTATTCTTCACATCTTTTGCATAAATTATTTAACGCAAAACTTTGAAGCCTATAGAAATTTTGGCAATCGTTACTAAGCATTGATTTTCAAAAATTCAATCAGCTCAATCAATTATTGAGTAGACGATCAACGTTAGAAAATTTGATGGTAAAGTTTAATCTGATCGATAAAATTTTGTATATTTTTGTAACAAGATCTTGGAAAATGTATTTATTATAAAAACTTTCAAACTTAAATATTAAGTCGGATTTCAAAGAAATTTTTCAATAATAAAAAATTTATTTAATATGCGTAAGATCAATTTTTAATTGTATTTTATGTAGAAATATCATTATTTATAATTCAATTTATAATCCATACTTATTAAATATTTAATACGGTGAAAGTACGAGTCTTTTTTTTTTCTATTTAATTAAATTTTCAATTACTCCTACGGAATATACATTTTTAAATGTGAAAAGAAAAATGAAAAATTTTACAAAAGGATAAAACAAAATTTCGAGGCGAAACTTTTTATTCTCTTCAAGTTATTAAATATGTAACTCCCGCGTTGTAAAACGTATTCGAGTTAGCTTGCCCGTTAAAAACCGTTAAAACATTATCATATTTACCCTATCGAAGGACGGATATGTAGAACGTCGCGTAATGGGGGAAGGCAAAAGCAACAGGATTATGGCTACGAGATTATTGAGCACAGCTGATCGCGAATACAAATTTATAAGAGAAGATAAGGACGCCAAAGGAATCCGGATGTTACGTCAATGCTATATACCGCGTAACGCGTATAACCCCGTTGATGTTAACCTACGCACGCACGCACTCTTTTTTTCTTTCTTTCTTTCTTTCTCTCTATTATCTCCCTTGTACCTCATGAGCAAGTTGGTGGAGCATACGTGGCTTCCACCGGTGGAACCTCTTCCCCGTAACCGAGCCTGCGTTATCATAGCGCTCGAGTTAAAGCGAGACATAAGCATAACGATGCGCAATGATAAAAATGCCATGATAAAAAAGGGAAAAAAGTGACGTTTTCGAGGAACCACGATGATAGCGCATCTTTTACGATAACTTTGATTAGTCATCGCACGCGGATTATCTCGTGCTTTTTCTCCACCCCCCCCCCTCTCTCTCTCTCTCTCTCTCTCTCTTTCCTTCTTTTTTTTTTTTTTTTTTCTTAAAAAGGGGGGCATACTTTAAAAATTTTTAAAAATTGCTCGTCTCGCGTTTCACGATTCTCGAAATCCTTGTGACATTGTGACGTAGCTCCCGCGGCGGATACTACTTTAGTTTCCGAGCGAAACGTGTAAGTATAGATTTCAAATTTTCGATTGATTTGTCAATGACGATTACTTATGTCTTGGACGGGCACGTTTTTTTTTTTTTTTTTTTTAAATTACATTATCGAATCGTTTTCAGGTGACTTTTATGCAACCACTGCGGTAGATTTGAGAAAATATCGTACAATTTCATGTGCGTTAAACGATGATTTTTATTAAATATGTATGTTAGCATGGAATTTTATTAAAAATATATGCAAAGGAACGCATGTGAATGTGCGATGAATGTCAAATTAAACGTTTTATTTTTTAATTTCTAATAATAACAAAATTCCTAGAATTTGACGTCTTGGAGAAATTTAGCGAAACCGTATTTAGCCTATCTACGTTACATCAACTTTTTGCAAGAGTGCAGTCTCCTTTTTCTTTTTTTAAACCTTGGATCGATGCACTAATCGATTCATTAAGAATGACCGCACATTTTTTCATTTTCTTTTTTTCTTTTCCTTTCTTCTTTTTTTTTTTTTTTTTTTTTTTCTTTTTCGTTTATCATTCGCCAATTCCAATCGCGATAAATAGCGCTACAGTGGCGAAAAATTATTCGTTGAAAAATAATTTTAATAGTAGAGTTAATGCGATCTTTTATCGGATGGTGATAACGAAGGCATTTCATACCACGAGCATTAATCATCGATCAATGGCATTTAATCGCCATCATCAATTTGTAGATGTTACGATTTCCAACGAGGAACCGCTCATCTTCAGAATAATACGCCTATGTGTAGCCGTGTAAAATCGCGAAAAAAAAAAAAGAAAAAAAAAAAAAGATAGAATAGAAGGAAAACAAATTGTCAAATCATTGCTACTTTAAAATCGATTTGTGCGAGCTTTTGTAAATAATTTATTCAAAATATTGTTAATTTTGATTTATTAAATATGAGAAAGAATAAATATTAATTGCCGTTGTAGATATATATATATAATAAATATTATTTTAATTTGTCATTGTTACCGAGCGCAAAAATCAATTCGCATTTTATAAATCTCGATAAAAACGATAAATAATGAGTAACGGTGTCAATAACACAAAAAATTTTAAGCGAGCAATCGATCAATTTAAAAACTTTATAAAAAGGCATAAACAATTTTTTTCATTAAAATTTTTTCTTACGTTTTTTTTTGTTTTTTTTTTTTGCATATAAGATGGAATAGATTAAAAAGGCAAGTAGATGCAGACAAATCGGTAAGACGCTGATTAAAACGACACTCCGTTATTCAATGTGTATAGATAGTTTTTCACTTCGAGTCGTAAACGAATTTCCATAGCGAGGAAAAATGATGCAATTCGAGCGCGCAACCTCGTAATATGAAGTATTTAATTTTTGAAAGGTGCCGAGTTCGCAAAACCCATCGATCAAGTTGATTCGCGTATGTGTTTCACGTTTGCTCGCTCGTTTTCGTCATTCGTGCAGCTTTTGAAAAATCCCCGCCAAAAGGCCGTTCGCCGGCGCTCGCTCACACGAGGGTCAAAGTACTCGAGGTGGCGAGCGCAAAAAAAAAAAAAAAAAAAAAAAAAGGAAAATAAAGAAGTATAAAGAGTCCGCTGGGGGTTCACTCGGACGAAAATTCACGCAAGTATACTTAGATCGTTATCGTGCGCAAAGATACTCGATTTAACGCGTTAACCATGACCTGCGGCCCCTCTTACGCGTACGTATCTGCGCGTTGTAAAACATTTGATTTTTGAACAATCTTGCATAATCGATGACGTCGATGGCGATCGTTCGCTCGCCATCTTTCTCTTTCTTTATCTTTTACGTGTACGCGCCCGCGCGATCGCATAGTTGAGCATGTCGAGACACGTTGAGCTACTCTCGAGAGGATCATTTTAACGAGGGGACTTTCCTCGAAAAAAATTATCGGTTTCGTCGAGTACCTCGCTCGTTCGAATTGCTCAATAATAATGAGAGAGAGAGAGAGAGAGAGAGTCGAGCGCTCGCCGGCGGAAAGACTGCCGACATTTTTCTTTAGGTGGCAAAATTATTGGCCGATGACGAATAGAGAGTGTAGGAAGGGGAGGAAAGAGGGGGAAATGAAGTCTTCGCACGAAATCAAATATCGTATGGGTGAGGAGAGAAGGGCCGAGAGGCCGGCGAACTTTTTACCTTACCGCCGGTATGCAATTTATACGAGGCCCGTGAACGCGTGCGAGTATCTCGACGATTAGTCATCGGGAAGTCACCGTTGCTCCGTTCTCGCACCCACCTGCTCCTTGACTTACATACTTACATACGTATTATCATCGCATATAGTACCATCGCATTTTTTCGTCGACGCCCGCGATGACGTAGCCGCTCTACCGACGTACCTTAAGCTGCTTCGTTGTGTGTTTCGCCGTAAAAATCTGTAATCGTCTTTTCGATACGCGTTGATCGACTTTTGCGTAATAGGTAGAATCCCCGCCCCTCTACCCTAATTATTATCGATTAACGAAAATCCATCGAGACTCGTTTCGGATAATATTTATCTAAAAAATTAACTTGATAAAGTAAAATTTATTTAAGTATACGATCGTTATATTTTTGTACTTTATTTTATTTTATTTTTTTATTTTTTCCATTAAATAAGTTATACGTATAATCCGACTTTTTCTTAAATCGTCGATCGTTGATTTTAAAATGTCGTTTACAAAGAAAACAAACACCGGTAAATCCAAATTGAATCACTTGTTATTTCTGGAATTTACGGTAAATGCATCGATCGAAATACAACTTACATCGTGATAAAAGTGGAAAGCAATTTACTTGATTTTATAAAAAAAAAAAAGGCTAAACTGAAAATTCATGGAAATGCTTTGTGTTTCAATGTCATTTATTACATTTGACTATTACGATTGCTTATCCAAAGAAAATTCACTCCTATGTATTTATGGGAATTGATTGCACGAATGAATTACAATAACATTGTTTATTTTGCGTTTTTGTCTTTTATTTAAATCATCGCTGATTAATATTGTATGCGATTAGTATTAATTCAAAAATTTTTATCGTCGCTATTGAAAGAGCGTAAAACGATTATTAAAAGTTTTATTGGAAATTGTGAAACTCCAATTTCTTTGATGATATAAACGTAAAAGCTATAATGATTCGTAAAAAGACTTTTAATGAGTAATATTATCAGAAAAAGATAAAAGTAATTATTTTTACTTAAAATCCGAAGCTTTGTCTTGGCATAATAATTGCTTAATTAATATGCTCATTATGGATAAGAATTTTTGAAACGTATTTTTCATTACCACTGCAACAAAAGCTCAAATGTAAATGCTCGTATTTTTTAGATATTGTAAAATATTTTTAAATTTTTACTAATTAATAATTCGATAATATTTATTTTACTATTTACTGAAATATTTTTAGCAAGAATTTGATAAAAAAGTTGCAAGAGGTTTAAATTTTTCATCCGTTCAAATTTTTTAAAAAAGTTAATCGTTGGTAGATTTATCTCTACTTCTTATAACCTGAAGATATACGTATTTGTTCACTTGATGTATTTTTTTTTTTTTTTTTTCTTATTTTTTCATTATCTAACTATCGTTTAAAGTAAAAAAGAATTTTCATGAAAATTAAATAAATAGCGACAGTTGTTGCTTTCATGTGATATAATAGCATTATCTATCGCATGGGAAGTTTACGAGAGATTCGAGATAGCAAAATAAATCTCATTGGATTTTATGACTTATCTATAAAACCGCCAAACGTGTAACGACAATACGTGTTTATGATCTATAGTATAAGTTTGTACCAATATCATTACAATTAATTAATCGGTTAAAGCTGCACTAACGAATATCAGATACGCGCTTCTGTTGATTTCATATTTAATCTAATGTACGGCTCACGATTAATTTATTGTCACGCATGAAGGTGATCGATCAAACAGCTCTTATCAAATATTAACGATATTCCAAAATAATAAAAAAAAAAAGAAGAAATAAAAAAAAGAAAAAAAAAAAAAAAAAAAAATAATAAAGAATTCGAAGACGATAAGTTTAGAATTTGGATGGTTACGCCCGGCTAAACTGTTTTTAATTATGATCTAATAAATTTTTTGCCCGGCAAAAAAAATACGTAATTTTCCAAACGCGCTTGACGACAATTTATTTATTTTTTTTTTTTCTTTTTTTGTCACATTCAATGCGATATCTCGAGTTAAGGGAATCGCAATATTTTCTAATTTAGCGAAAAGCAGAGAGATGCGGTACAACGACGACAGATTATACGCATCGGTTTGATTCACACGGCGTCTATAATCCATCAAATCGTCCGTGGCGCAGCTGTCGCATTTATTGAAAGATCATTATTCGAGATCGAAATCGATTTCTCTCCCATTAGGATCTACCCTAAAAAATGCATGCATAAATTTTCTCACGCACATATGATTCCGTTACATCGCTCTAGAAACATTTATCGTCTCCGTTACGATTAAAGAAAAATATCATTTTCTCTATCCCTATCGCTCTTGCTGTTTTCGAGAAAAAATAGTCCCCGACACAAGTATAATTGGTCATTATCAAGTAACAAGTTGTACGTTTTACAAATGTTTCAAGAGCAAGGAAAAATTTGATAAATTTATCAAAGCGCCATTAATGTATTATAAAAAAGAAAAACAAAAAAAAAAAAAAAGGAAAAAAAAAAAAAAGAAAAAAGAAAAAAAATGAAAGAAAAAAGAGTAAACAAGATAGACGAGAGGCGCGCATCGAACCGGCGAAAGAAGACGAGCGATAATCGGAAGAGAAAGAGAGAAAATGTCTCGCCGCCACCTGTTGCGATTTGAAACGCGAGAGTTATATACGTTACGTATAACTTGCTCGCGATGTAGCGCGCTGTTAAACTTTTCTCGAGTACCTATACTTGCTCGCCCGACAGAGAGAGAGAGAGAGAGAGAGAGAGAGAGAGAACCTGCGTACTTTAATTGTATCGATTTATTTTTCAACTGCTCATTTGATCGGAATAATTTGGTAAACATTTTTTCTCGAAGTAATCCAGATACTTATGTTACGAATAATTACATGTACTATACTAGTACTTTAATCAAGCATTATCGATTTATTATCAACATACATCTATTACGTATTTTAATTACTTTATCTTTAACAAATTCTCCATCATTGTAAAATGTCTCCGTTATCTCGTCTGCGGACACACTTCGCTTGCGTGAATCACCTAAAACTTTATTTCATTCAGAATAATACAATTAAATTAAAAATAATTAAAATTTAATCAAATTTCTTATTAAAATTTCACGATGATAAAAATAATCCTTTGAAAAATTTTAATAATTACGCAATCGTGCAGAAGCTAACATCGATTGTACAATTATATTAATGTAAACGAAAGTGATTTATTTTCCTTTCAATTAAAAAAAAAAAAAAAAAAAAAAAAAAAAAAAAAAAAAAAAAAAAAAAAAAAAAAAAAAAAATTTTGAATACGTCGTCAATGAAATTTTAGTGATTTTCAAAACCATGGGCACAATTGCCGTTTTCAAAATATTATAAAAAATACCAAAATCGTGGCTTACTATATGAGACCTTGACAGTTTCGATGACGCGATTTTTTATTTCTGTATTATATACAAATTAAAGCGCGATAATAATAATAATTTAAATAATGAAGTCATTGTCCACAAATAAATATTTTTTAACCAGCTGCTTTTACATAAAAGTAACAAAGTTTGCAGTGCAATCTTGCGTTGCGAATTTCATTTTTTTTTCCCTTTTTTTTTGCATCTCAAAACTAGCTCATTGTGAATATATAAAATTTTTCTTTGAAAAAAAAAAAAAAAAAAAAAAAAAAGAAGATAAAATATTTTTCTTCTGTGAACAAGTTTTATATTGTGTTTGAAAATCAAATACAAGCGCGTGTGAAAGCGAGAGCTCGCGTGATTGATTTTGCAATAAATATATTTATATATATATATATATATATATTCATGTGTGTGTGTGTGTGTGTGTGTGTGTGTGTGTGTATATACATATACGGATATGTTTACATTGCGACGCAATGCCACATAATCCGGAAGTCCGATAAAAGCAAAATCTTATCGCGCTTGTTGATACACATAGGTACATACGTACAGAGTTATTTGACGGAGGCGCCATTCGTTGACTCGCTTCACTCGCAAATCGAATTGGACATGCGTTATCAAACACTCATTTGCAACTCTTCAACTCTTGTTGGCAAACACTTAAACTATACTTGTTCCATTCGCTTACGTTTTTTATTTCTCTTATCGATTTATCTCCTACTCGTAAAAAAAAATAATAATAATAATAATAATAATAATAACAAAATTAAATAATTTATCCCTTAAAATAAAATGACTTGCGTCAATTTGAGCGTCGACTATTTTTATTGTTACAATAAAACATAATACGTATAAACGTATAAAAATTAGAATTACAATAAAGCTTTTTTTTTTTATATAGATTTAAAACTATAAATAAATTGAACATTGCTCAATTTCCGTTAAATAAAACATACGCAATACTTTATCACACAATGATTAAATAATTCGAAACTAAAAATAGACGCTATTTAGAATATAAAAAGTATAAATTTCGACCAACGTACGGTTGCAAAACGATGCTTAACGTTGTATTTGATAATTTCATTCAATTCTACAAAATGATTAAATAATTTTTCAAGATACTAATAAATCGCAGGCTTATAGCTTATCTGGTAATAAACTTCAAGAGCAAAAAAAAAAAAAAATTATATTGCAATTCGAAAAAAAAAAAACTAGTTGTAAGAATTATCACGTTGATGGATATTAACATTCAGCTGTTGGCAAAATGGAACATTTATTTGATTAAAATTCGTTTAAAAAATTTTGCGAAGCCTCAACGTCTGCTTTTTTATAATTAAAATCCGTTTGCAATTAAAATTAAATCAAGAGACGGATTAAATGTAGACGAAGAATTGTATTAGAAAACTCTAATATTGGCCATAAGAAAACATTAAAATTATGTTGATTAATTATTCTTTGAAGAAAAAAAGTAAATTAAAAACAAATGTTCAAACGTTTTACGTTCAACGTAATTTAAATGTATATATATATATATATATTTTTTTTTTTTTTTTTTTTTTTTTTTTTTTTAATTCTAACGCAATTATCAAACGTTTTATTTCACTAAATTTAATAATGCGTTATCAAGAACACGAGAAAAGTCATTATAAAAATAAATCACGTTTCTTTGGAGATAAGAGATTAAAATATTTCACGCGAGTTTAACCTATATATTAATCTTTAATGTGCGCATTATTATTATATCAGTCTTGCGACGTAAAAATTTGTACTATTGACTTTGGACTTTTTAATCTCGAGTCTTCCTAATTTAACATTCGATAGAATTATACTTTTTTTTTTTTTTTTTTTTTTTTCTTTTTTTTTTTTTTTTTTTCTCACCATTCGGAGATTTTTAGAGAGAAAGAGTTCATTGGCGCTTAATGGTAGCTCTAAAAATAGGGAACGGCGCAATCCGTTCTTCCAATTGGAATTGCGTTGGCAAGACGATTTATGGTATTTGTGCTTTTTTTTTTTGTAACGAAAATTGAGCGCGTTCGAATCGCAAAGGGGTTTGTTTCCCTTTCCTACACTTCTCCAGCGTGACGTAACGAATTACGAAGTTTTGGCGTCCGTCGCCGAGATAACGCAACCGGCGCGGATAAGATAACAAAGAAAGTCTCAAAAAATATAATAATAATCGCCGGTAAGTATTTACAGATTATCGCGCTTCGTCGCGCTATTTTTGAGCCCACCGCGCACGCATTTAAATTGCGAGTCGAGCGGTGGTGGGTGGGTGGGTGGGTGAACGAGCGATCGAACAAAGTAGAGGAGAGAGGGAGGACAGATTGAATATTTCTCAGCTCGAAACGGTTACGTCAAAATAGCTGCGCGGAGCGTTCGATTTTTATTCGAGCAACAGGTTGCTCGCCTCGACGGAAGATCACGAAAGCTCCGAGTGCTCGGACACATGTCTTTTACGTGCTTTTGTAATAATCGGTCCTGATTAACCTCTAAAGATAAATTTTTGTATACAAAAAAAACAAAACAAAAAAAAAAAAAAAAAAACAAAACAAAAAAAAAAGAAAAAAACAAAAACAAAAAGTTTAACGCATAATGAATGAATATTCACAAAATTTCCTTGCATTTCAATGCACATACATGTATAATTAAGGCCAATCATTCGTTTTCGTCGTGATCATCGTACGAATTCTCGCATTTGCCTTTTATGATTTCTCTCGTGGAATTCTTCGTAGGTGTAAGCGATTACGCGCGTGACGTTCCTCGCGCACATCGCGTGCTTTCGTCATGCACGAGAGGTTGAATTTTTAATATTATTCGAATTTAGTGTGATCCTCGAATGTAAAATTTTTATTTCTCCCTGCCATGTTGGATTTTTTTAAACACATGTCTACTTTTTCTATAAATAAAATTGTATTACGTTTCAAACAACGATGATAACTGAAAAATTATGACGATAAACGATTACAGCTGCGATATCAAAACTCTTTCACAAAATTTACTTTTGCACGATATTATGTAATATCTAAATAATTGCAAAACAATTTGATAAAAAAATTTTAATTTTATTTAATTATTCATTAATCTAATTCAATTAGTATTAGGCATTTAAAATCATTGTTTTATAAAACTTTTATTAACGTCAACTGTAAAAGTTTCTTATTTTTTTATAAAATCTACTGTAACCGTAAAATTTATAAAACAAGTTTCGATTTAAAGAAATTTATTAAAATTTTCGCGTGGATTGAAAAAAAAAAAAAAAAAAAAAAAAAAAAAAAAAAAAAAAAAAAACCAATAAATATAACAATAAATTTATGTCGAATAAAATGTACATTACGAATGATCTTAAGCATTAGCATGCGAGTCTCAAATAGAAGAAGAAAATTTTATCAAAATTTTGAGAACCGTTCTTTAACCAAACAAAATACATTAAATTTAAAAAATAATCGGAATTTATTTGTCGACATTACGCTTTAATCATAAACAATAAACATTTGTAGATGAAATTGATCGAGATTAATAGTATATTTGAAATTCTTTTTATATGAAAATTATTTTATCTATTAAAACAGAGAACGATTTTTTACATAACTGTTGAGCGACCAATTAAGATTATAGTTAGTTATACAACTAACAACTGTCGATTAAAATTTGCATAATGTGTATATGTAAAACCTTTTTTCTCGGTACTTATTATATACACCGATCTGACGATAATGAAGCGTAATCTCGTAATTTAACGAATCTTTCGACTTAAACGGGGCCGATCAACGTTTCGCCGAAAATTCACTTTAATTCATCTCTCTGAATTCCGTTCGCTGCATTCTAAAAACTTTCATCGTCGACCGATACTAACCGATATATATATATATATAACAATAAAAATCGGTCCTCGAAAAATTTACGATTTCCGCGCAGCGATTAGAAGAAGAAAAGAGCCGGCGTGTATTCGGAAATACCGAGGATGCAATAGGCTCGAGCCAACGCTCGCATTAATCTTTTCGGGCCCTAGGGGTTGCCGGTCATCGACTTAACTCTAAAGGTTTCCAACCCCCCCCCCCCGCCGAAAATACCGCGACGAGGGACTGCAACCGCGGACAAAAAGAAAGAAAGAGTCGAGAGGAGTCGTGAGAGAACCGGAAATTGGCAGCGATGCGCGGCGTGCCGATTTTTTTTTCGCCCTCTTTTCACTCGGCGAACGTGCCGAGAGACGAGTACGAACTGAAGATCGTTTTCCAGGGAACGAGGTACATACGTGATCGAAACAACGTAGACCGCCCTACTCGGAAATTTCGGCGCCGGAGATGTATGTATGTATGTATAAGTGGCGGGAGGGGGGGGGGAGGGCAAGGAACCGACGGGTATAGAATGAGGATAAGAAGCGAAAAGGAGAGAGAAAGAGAGAAAGCGAGAAGGAGGAAAAGGACGAGCTCGCGGTCATGGACGAATGTTGAATACTCGAGAGCTTTACGCGCCGCGACGCACGATATAACTGCTCGTAAAATATCTTTTTATAATGGGCACTTTTTAACTCGCAGAGCCGACTTTGAATAATAAAATTTTAAGGCCGGTGTCTCGAAGGCTTATTGAATACGATGATTAGATATCGTTTACGAATTATCATTTGCATGTAAGATCCACTAATCCGGTAAATTTTCACCGTTAACGGTTAACGGCTTTCATTACAGATACAATTCATTATTATTAAGGATTTTTTATTTATTTATTTATTTATTTATTTATTTATTTTTCGTATCAAATCGTTTGATGCATTACTTTAATAATTTTAATACAAAGTAAATGTCTTAATTATTTTTTTTTTTTTTTTTTTTTCAAATATTATATTTAATAATAATTATTTTTTATTTTTTCGTGCGATACTTCTCCATTTTTTTAAATTATATTTTATTTATCGTAAACGTACACATTTACCAAATTCAATAATACAACAATTAAAAGTACGTGTAAAATTTTTTTCCTCAGATTCCATTATATATATATATATATATATATATATATATATACCGAATTAGTTACAGGTCTAGCTTAACGAAAGCGCGTTAAACGACAAACTTAACCTTCGCGAGTTTCGAATTGTTTGTACCAAGAAGGATGAAGGCGGAAAGGAGAAAGACCTTTCGATTTCTTTTGGAGATTAGCCAGGCAATCGGAACGCGATTGGGCGACGCCGATGGTGCAACTTTTGGGAATAACCCCGAGATCGTGGGCGAGTCGGATACTCGAAATTCGCGACCGATTGACGGAATCGTACGGTAAAAGGGATTGTCGCCGAAGAGCCTCTTTTTTCTTCGAAAAAAAAAAAAAAGAAAAAAAAATATTGCTCCTCACTCGCGCTTCCTCAAAGATTCTCTTTCTATTACGCGTAAAATAAAGAAGGAAAAAGTATCGAAATACCACGATCGACCGAGCATTAAGTTAATAGCGTTATAAGTATGTATATACGAATAAGTATTATCATAATCGACGCGCTGAGCTTATGTAGCGCGTCACGGATCTCGCTCGTTGACGATCGTAAAAAGGCGAAGAAAAAGACAGTAGGTCGAATAATTAAGTAAAATTAATCGATCGAGGAGGTGAGAATCTTTCGTTGAATCTTTTACCGAGCCAAAGTCACGTTTATTTATTGCGACGCTGTGCTTTGCGATAGACTCACTCCCGTCGCTTAACATTCGGCTTTTCATTTTAACGATGACTTTTACATCCTGATTATATATATATATATAAATTCCTTTAATATTGCAATGGAACGAGGAGTGTACGAGCGAGCCAGCTAAACGTATGCCAGGATATGATAGCAATGGGGATATTACGAACGACTCGTGCATAAGAAAGACGGCTGGATAAGCGTTTATATATATATATATATATAAAAAGAACTTTTTTCCTGCTTATACGTAAGCAGCTTGGGACTTGACTAGACATTGTTCAGTTTTCGGTTAAATTATCTACGTAACATTATCGATCGCAGAGTACTAGTAACGCGTCGGGAAACAAACAACTCCACGGGTCTGCTCAAAAAGCACAAATTTTCGCCTAAATATTCATTCGCCAATAAATCCTCTTTTCGTAAACGATAATAGAGTTTTAAAGTCCAATTAACGAAAATAAATTATTATTTGGGGAGCTATCGGTTAGCTATCCGATCTGCCGAAACTTCAAAACTTCGGTAATCGAGAATAAGCCGATAATATTGAAAGCCGAGAGCGAGCAGACGTCGCAGAGACAGCTTCGGCTACCTATCAGAGAAGCTCGTCGCTGTGTTTACTTACCTGTCTATAACTCCGAACGAGCTTTAGCCACCAGACGCTTACACGCGCTTACGGTGTTAAATACTATTAGAAATATAGGTACCACATTTAACCCGTATTGTATTTATCACTAAATGATAAATGAACGTTCAAATTATCAAATCTTGCTCTTGTTCATTCCATACCAAACACATTGTGCATTCCTTTCTCAAAGGCTTCCGTCCCCCCGAAGTAGGCATTAGTGTTGACAAAAAGAATAAGAAAAAAAAAATTTTTAATCCATGTAGATGTGGAATCATCATCGCGATTTAGCTTTATTATTTTTGTAGCTTGTTGTCTGAAATAATCGCTAAACAAATATCATTTGTCTATAATACGTATATAAATTTTATTTTATTTTTTTTAATTTGTGTTTGGCGAAATATAAAAAAAAAAAAAAAAAAAAAACCAAGATTATTTAATTGAAAAAACGTTAATTTAATTAAAAATTAAATATCATTAATTTATCGTATAATCGCGGCAAATATTTAAAAACTTTTTTCCAAGCTAAGGCGATAGTTTCGCTTGGATGTTAATGAATGTACGATCTAAATTTATCACGAGAAATTAAATAAATATAAAAATCGAAAAAAAAATTCTGCACACACTGTTTTAAACGGTGCGATAAATGAGGGCACGAAAGATACTCGTTTCTTCTTTTTCCAGATACGGCTTTTATTGACAATGATTTGTTGAAGTTGATGAAATAGTTGTCGACGAATAAATCGAGAAATAAAAATTGCAATCGGATCGACATAAAAATAAACATTTAAGAACCGATCGTATGATCACTTTTCTCGACTTTGTTTACTCTCGCTTTTAGGACATCGTACATTATTCAAGGTATTCTTGGTAAAACCGGCATTTGCTATTTTAAATAACCGCTATAAAAGCGAAATTTTTAAAACCTTAGATAACACTATTTAAAAAAAAAAAAAAAAAAAAAAAATTCACGCCTTCAATTAAATTACGTTTGCAATTATTTATTTATTTTTCAATACGTATTTGTCCCAAAATTTCAAAAAAATTTTAATAAGTATCAAGACAATTTAGCATAATTATTCGTGTTTACAGATAACCTATGTGTGAACAATCGTTTAAGTAGATAATAAAATTGAAGTTATGACTTTGAACAAGCGTTTACCGTAATTTTATTCATTATCAATTGACAAACAATTAATAATGAATATAAATTAACTAAAAATATATTATAAATCTATTATTAAGTCTTGGACATAAATTAAAATAATTCTAACGCGTTGCGATCGTTGAAAAAAAAAAAAAAAAAAAAAAAAAAAAAAATCCAATAAATTACCGATCGTCGCATTAGAATCGCTATAACTTTTTTAATGTTAATCGTATACTAACTACATCGTTCGAGTCGCGACACGATATATACATATAATCGTCATTATCATTTCTCTCTCTCTCTCTTTCTCTCTTTCTCTTTCTGTTGGTTAATGAAGTACGACTGTCAATGTTCTAATCGATTTGCCGACCGGTTAATTAAGACTCAGACACGTTGCATACAATGACGATGTTGTCACGATGTTATAAATAGCCGAATCCTTTTATTCATAGAATCGGCGCGCGCCCGATGTCACGCACACGCGTTACAAAAATACCCTCCATATAATGACGTTCGTATTCTTCACTCACTCCATCTTAACGCCAGTCTCTCTCTCTTTCTCTCTCTCTCTCTCTTTCTCTTACTTTTCGCTTCGCTTTTTCCCTCGACTCGCTCTTTTAAAGAAACGGAGTGGAGACGGTAACCGCTTCTCGCGCGAGAAAGTTCAAACCAGTTATTTTATTAAAACTTATACGTGTAATGGTGTGTCTCGATTTTGTCAAAAATTCAATTTTCATAAGCATTGATATTGAAATAATTACTTTATATATATATATATATATATATACACATGAATTTTTTATAAGCTTGCAGCAAAAATTAAGTTTACTTGTAATATAATAAAATTTAAAAATATATTTACTAAATATATTTACAAAACTATTTTAAAGGTGAAAGTCTTTATTGCTATTCGGGCATTTGCATAGTTTCGCAAAGTATTGTTCTTTTCGCTACTTCTTAGGAGATTTCGCCCGTGTCTATTCTACTGCAGCCAAAATTCAAGCAAACTTTACATCATTTTTACATAATTGTACAAGCTTCGTCAACGTTACTCGATACACGTTTACTCGATGTGTCACCGAATTTAACGCTTTATCGCTCGAAATTCATAAAAACTATTTGTATTGGAATAAATTAATTTTCATCGTTCTTGTTTTTTTAATTTTTAGATTCTTATTTTTCACCTCAATTACAATAATATGTACAGCAACGTTTGCGAAGCGATATTATTCGATAAAAAAAAAAAAAAACACTTTTATATTAATCAAAATTTGAAAAAATCATTTATAAAAAATTATCATTAAATTAATTTATAAATATAGATAATATTTAATAATTTTAAGAATATCATTTCAAAACTCAGTAATCTATCGAAGTCTTGTGAAAATTCTTGTTGTTCGTTACATAAGCATTCGCACAAGAGAGAAAGTCTGATGTATTATTCGAATATCATAATAAAATGAGTAAATTATTTAACAATAATGGAAATTTCAAAAATTATAAAAAAAAAAAAAAAAAAAAAATTCTTTTATAAATTAGTTTTAATAACAAAGATTTTAAAATTTTAAATTTTCAAAAGACCAAGTAGGAATTAATGTTTGAATTTATTTCATTAATCGTAAGAATATCAATGTGGGTTTTTACGCGAACGAAATGAACCTAAGAGAGTACAGGCGTTCGCTTTTATCTTCTCACCAGAAAGATCCAAAGATTTAAATAACCTCGTTTTAAAAATTTACCTTTTTAAATTTTTAACATTATTTTCGTTTTGTAATATATTTTCTCGATTAGTTAAACAATTATAATTTCAACCGCAATAAATCTCTTTACGCCATTTGAATAAATCTGCTGAATTAATTTTTTTATTTATTATTTTTTAAAAGAGGATCATTCAAGTTAACATTGCTTAAAAGAGGATTAAAGTTTTATTATTTTTAATTTTTTCAAGTAATCTAAATTTATTCTACATGCAAATAACGATCTACCATTTTACTACGATTTACCAAATTTACAGAAAACTATACTTTCTTCTAAACTATGAAAAAAATGCGATAGAACAAATGCGTTACATAATTATATAAGATAAAACTAATCAATAAAGTTAATGAAAAAGTATGTACATGCATCATTAGGTATTTTTAATAATAATCAATTAATATGGTTAAATAATTTGCAGTAATATTGAAAAAAAAAAAAAAATAATAATAATTAATTCAGTAAATACATCATACATTACAATTAATTACCGTATTAAGAAATTTATAAAAACCTACTCTGTCGTTGTTGCGTTTGATAAAAGGCAAAATAATAATCTCGTGCGTTAATTTAATTTTGTTTTTTGTTTTTTTTTTTTTTTTTTTTTTTTTTTTTTTAATCTGAAATCTGAATCGCATCGAATCAAATATTTAACGTTTCGAAACGAAATCGCACAACCGTATACGGATAATGTTCATTCAGCAGCGTCTTCATTGATGGATTTTCTCGCAACAAAAAAAAAAAAAAAAAAAAAAATGCTTTTCCGTATCATTAAAATCGCTCGTCTCGAGAGAGAGAGAGAGAGAGAGAGAGAGGCTGCGTGTGCGTGCATACATGTAACGACGAGCGAATGAATTAGAACAGTGCGCGGTTAGATAGAAGCGCGTATATTGTATGTATACAAGTTAATGGCATGCGGGAGAAATTGCCGACGAGGCGAAAGGAAAGTCGTCGAATGTCGAGGATCGACTTTATTTTCTCTTTTACCGAATGACGCGCCTCTTATATCCGCTCCCGAGGCTCGCTTTTAACGCGCCGGCAATGGTATTTACGCTCGTAAGCGTATATGTACTATTACTTTGTGAATTTCTCTGTATTGCATATGTACGTATACATACACCGTATGATACGCAATAAGACGGCGACGGGCAATTATGAAACGCCGCGAGAGATGCCTAACGTTACGATACTTTAATCGTATCGTAAATACGTGATGCAAGTTGCAGCGCGCAGTCGATCATTGTCGAGTAACCTTAAATAAAATTTTTCGATTTCGACCGATTATACATAACCTTTTATAAAGTAAAGATTTGAAAATTTTTAAATATTCCATCACATTTCGACAAATTTTCTATCGTCAAAAATGATAATGAAAAATAAATTTTAATTATTTTATTTATTTATTTTTTTTTTTCTTTTCTTTTTCTGTAAAAATAAAGCCGCAACAAAATCGCATGGTGCAACTATACATTTATATAAGATTATTTTATATAAGAATTGTATAAACAATAAGTTTAACAAGTTAAATTTTGTTTCTCGCATAATTTCGTATAAATTTTCTACTAGCATATAT
This sequence comes from Chalcis sispes, assembly GCA_949987625.1. Lineage (NCBI taxonomy): Eukaryota > Metazoa > Arthropoda > Insecta > Hymenoptera > Chalcididae > Chalcis > Chalcis sispes. The sequence goes on from OX465095.1 coordinate 1,188,979, forward strand.
CGATATGTAATAAAAATGTAAATTTTTGCATAAATTTTATCTTTTATTACAAATAATTAATCCTTCACTACTATAGCCTAATGTGTTCGAGTTTGATACATTTAATTAAAATAATTTTCGATAGAATTAGTCGATAATCGATATGAAAAAGCAGGCGTTATACCGAGAAAATGAAATTTTTCCAAATATCAATTTGGGTCAAGAAAACATGCGACCGTTTCATGATAACCGAGTCGCATAATGATACACGTTAATTTTTTTTTATTTTTTTTTTTTTATCACCTCCGAAAGATAAAGCGAGAGAGAAAAAAAACAATTTAAGAATTAAACAAACGATTCTTTCACGTATTTTTGACGCTTCGATCTATAACACGAACAATGACGCGATAAAAGTATTCGTATCGTTAAATATTTTTATTTTCCATTTTATTTTGCTTATTTAATTTATTTATCAATCAACAAGAATTATTACACATGCAAACTACGTCACAGATAAGTCACGGAATAGTAGTTTTTAAATAGTGTATCAATAATTTTTTTTAAAGCACTATGTGATTAAAGTAAATCTTGCAAATGTAGAAGAATTCTGATTCGCGAATTTTATTTAACTCTTGTTTTTTTTTTTTAGACATTTATTCATATACTGACACATGTAAGCCAATAATATTATCTTCCTATTAAAAAGTATAAGAGTTTGCATAAAGCAAGACTAAACTGTCGTGTCTTTTTGATCAATTTTTTTGTACCAGACTCCATCTACTTTTCTTCGAGAAAATAAGCGAGAGAAGGAAAAGAGAGAGAAAAATTTCGTTAAACAATTTTCCGGCATTTATTTGTTCGCCCACTCGACTGCGAAAAACTTCCGACAAAGCGAGAAGATGAAATTTCAAACGACGTAGAGGCGTTCGCGAGCTAACGTATGTAAAAAAAAAAAAAAAAAAAAAAAAAAAAAAAAAAAAACTGCCGCACGGATAATGCAACGTAGAATAAACAATGGATTGTTCATAGGCCGAAGTTCTTTTAACAAAGCAATATGCGAGGCACTAAGCCTTGGCGAAGCGATTCATTGCCAGGAGCTTCGTTCGAGGATTAAAGCTTTCAAAGGACGCATCTGTTCTTATCTCTGTTGCGTTATCTCTCGTCCGGCTCGTAATATCGTTGCGCTCGGTATCACCTGCGTTATGCGCCGACAAAAAAAAAAAAAAAAAAAAAAAAAAAAAAAAAAAAAAAAAAAAAAAAAAAACGATTAAAATATTTCAAAGGCTCATTTTTCTTCCGATTAATAACGCTTTTATGATTTATTTTTTCGAAACTAATAAAAAAAGCAAGAAAAAAAAAAAAGACACGAGCTTGAAGTAATTAAAGTACCGATTGATTATGAACCGATGTTGCGAGCCTTTGAATTTTAATTCAAACTCTGAAAATATATCCATAAAAATGTATGCATATATTTAATCTTTGCACAATATAATCGTATCGAGATAAACAATAAATTAATATCGAAAATTGTCGATACCCGTTAATATGCGCACCGGGGGGGGGGGGGGGGGAGGGGGAAGGGGAGGTGAGGGGAGTAAGATACCGATCCTACTAAAAATATTAAAAAAGTATACAAAATCGCTTTTAAAAAGGGCACGAGGTGCGCCGTAGATATAACGCGAGTTGTAAGGCAAGGTTTTTTGTTGCATTTATATATCCGCGAGGCATTGGCGCGGAGTAGCAGCTGCACTCTCACTTTTATCCGGCGGGACTACTCTCACCTCGAAGAGCTCCGGACGCGTGCAGTCGCTTACGCGCAACAACGCATCGAAGAGAAGAAAGTGCTTCCGGGTCTCCGTACACCGGGCCGACCTCCATACTTGCATAATACCCTTTCGACTTATCGCCGTGGACGACGAATGCAATTTTATGCCGTCGTTGCCGCCGCTCCAGCCACTTCGACGAAGGAAAACGGTGCGCACAACTTATTCCGACTCCTCCTCGAAAGTGTGCGCGCGCGCGCTACGCGATTTTGCCACTCTTGAGATTAATCGACGCGCGTTTAACGTTATTTTTTCATTATTCTCTGCTTTTTAAATAAACACCTCTCGTTTTTTTTCTCTTCTGGCTAAATGCCGATTATTAAAAAATCGCTTTTCGATTATTTTGTCATCGATTTCGTTCATCTTTGAAACTGATTAACCACCTGTTCTTTTGAATATCCAAAGTGGTAGCTGCCTGATCGACCGTTCGACTAACTGGAATCAAAGTAAGTTTACTAGTATTAGTTAATTATTATTAGCGCGATTAATCAATGAGTTAAATTTAAAATATTTTTATTTTATCAGTTTATTAAAATAATTAAACAGTGATGGAAATTAAATTAAATTAAATTAACTAAAAGTTGAATAATTTTAAAATAATAAGCAATTATACATACATATATCAGCTGAAGCTTAAACATTAAAAATGATGCCGAAAAAACTTGCCAAATGAGCAAAAAATTTTGTTAACCATCTTAAACGTGTAATATATTTAAAATAATTATAAAAAATAAATAATCACATAAAATAAATAATTAAAATTAAAGATTAAAAGTGAAACTAGTATTCTACACGCAGACACTTAATTCTTATATCAAATTTTTCGTTTATGTTGAAATTAGTAAAATATAGTATGCACGTACATAAAATTATATTGGTAAATATTAATTAGTTCTCTTAAATATTCTTTTAAATAATAATGCTTAAATAAGAAACACGGCAAAGTTTCTTCATTTTTGTCTTTCTATGTCCAAGCTATTTCTACTTACAACGAACCTTTCAACGAAAAATATTTCTCAGACGGTAGGTATTGTATCCGATATTTCAGTTTTAAACTGTCACATAACGTAAGTTAATACATTATTGTAATTGAATTGTTTATTACACATATTAATAATAAATTTCAAAAATTTAATACCAATTTACATCGTTATAAAAAAACAGAGCTCCAAAGTTCGCATATTTTCTTGATAAACGTAGACGCAAAAACAGCATAATACGCGAAACGTAAACAATCGTTGGGCGGTCAACGAGACACATATAGGAGACAAAAAAATAATCCCTCGAGTTTTTTCTCCTTGTATACAATACGTATCTAGATAGATAGAAAACTTTTTTATTGACTGAAAACATTTACGGTTTTATGTAGCCACAACACTGGGTATAGAATGTATCCATACAACCCCTATCGCTGTCGCCATCTGAATGATGGCTCGTGAAGCTACTGTCGCAACTAATCGTTTTCTTTAACTCGACGATTTCCATGCTTCCGTCGCCTAACGCGCAACGGAATTATATATTCATCGAACTCTCTTTGACGAACGCGCGCACGTGCTCGCGAGTTTGTTGGACATCGCGATATCGGGAATAATTCAAAGGATGAGATACGTGCTCACGGATCATCGGACAAACGGGCATTATAGTAACGATAAAATATCGCATGTTAAAATCATCGATCGCGAGGAAAGGCTTTATATTTCGAATTCACGCGAGCGCCATTCGATTTAATCGGCCATTAATTTTAAATCAAATTAATGAACGACGGCGACTCTTAATGCGCCCTGCGACACAAGTGGAAAACTTTGGAACGAAACGAGCGTCAACGAGCACCGGTAAACTTCGAGTTTGAAAAACTCGTAAACTACGAAGAAGGTAAAGAAATAAAGGATGGAAAGAAAGATAGCGCAATGGGAAGGAAAACTTGGACACTTACGTGTACCGCGCTTATCGCACCTATTGAGATGTATGCGCGCGCGCATGTGTATGTATGTGTGTGATGTGCATAAAAAATGAATAGAATAACCGAAGCAGGGGACAACGACGAGTGTATTATCCCCCGCTTGCGTAAAGGCCAGCAGGGTAGCGCGAGCGCAAACCCTATAGCACCTACGGAGGAGAGGACGGTGATATTGCGTTTGCTCGCAAGATAGGAGGGGTAGGGCTATCGATTTATTTGTAATAGCGAACGAGGTCGCGCGTGCCCGACTTGCGGCCACTCGCGAGCCCGCCCTGCTCGATCGTTTTTCTCTCTCGTCGTTCCTCCTCGTTCCTTTCTTCATCGTCGTCGTTTTCTCGCTTTATCCCCGCAACAGTTTCGTGCTCGAGTGCTCCCGGTAGCGCCGAGCCGAGCAACAGTACCGGCTGATCCTCGACGAACCCTCGACGTCCAGTTTGTATACCCTTAGAGTGTCGAGATTCGGTGCGGTGGTGGCGGCAGCCACGTTTTCACGACGCTTTCCGTGAGTTTCTTCTATTTTTTTTTTTTTTTTTTTTTTTTTTTTACGTTTAACGTTGTTTTTCACTTTCACCATTAACGCGCGTATCTTTTAGAATTTTTATGCAGGTTATATAAATCAATTTATATATATCAAGGCACACTTTAAGGGTAATAGATTCTTTGTCAGTCATCAAATTGACGTAACTAGATAGGTTTGTTTTATTTCTAAGAGATGTACGTATACTTTTACGGTATTACCATTGAAAAGAAAATATATTTTCATTTCCATTATGAATAATAAATATTTCATTTTCTTTTTTCTGTCAAACATTGAATTGAATTGAACAAAATTATTACGATAACTGATACTCGTAGAAATAAATTATTCAGTCGTATGCATGGCGTTTGAAATTTTAATGATCAAGTATAAACTATTAAAATGTGTATTTTTTATTATTTTAATATTGTTAAGTTTATTAAAACTTTTTTTTCAATTTTTTATTTTATTTTATTTGATTTATTTATTTATTTTATTTTTATTTATTTATTTATTCATTTTTTTTCTGTTAAAAACTATTCAAGTAATAAAGTTTGTTATCTTTAAGCAACGCACTTGAGTGAATTGTAGGTTATGCTAAATTTTAAATAAAATTAACTACCACCTTTAAATCGGTATAGTAAATTATGTAAATGAAAAAAAAAAAAAAAAAAAAAAAAAAAAAAAAAAAAATCAAAATACTATTCAGTTATACATAATGATACATTTTAAGTTAACCGTAATATTAATTTTTTTTTTTCATTTTTCCTTCGCTCAATATTTTATTAAGAACAAAAATTTTTCAATTCTATTTTTATCGATAATCATTGTAACAAGCCGTTTGTTTAATGCGATAAGTTTGACAGTAATTAATGTTGTAATGATGGTCTTTCTTTTTTATTCTTTATCTATTTTGCAATATTTTGGCAAGACGACATGTGCGAACAATGTCTGAAGGCTAAATTAAAAATACTTAAATAGCTGCATATACACTATCTTATAACTTTGAAATTTTTTACGCAAATATTTGAACTTTCGTCGTTGTCATTTTTTTTTTTTTTTCTTTTGGCTGGCAATTTTAAAATGTAGCTGTTGATCTGCACAAAATGTGATTATGTACATTATTATTGAATATAAAAATTTGAAAAAGCTAAAATAGCTTTTATCTGCATCGTAAATTATTACTACTAAAGAAATATTAATGTCTATGTGATACACATTTTAAATTAGCAATTATTAAGACTACTGAAAAATTTGATTAACACTTTGTATGTGCTTCTTTTGTATTTTTTTTTCTTTTTCAGTTAGTAAGAGGTTTTCCATAAAATATTAAATTTTTAGTTATCAAAACAGCGATTGATATTTCATAAAATAAAGTACATTCTCTTTACATTCATCAAAATCTCTGAATCTCTCTTAACGCAAATGAAGACTTTTGATTTGTAGAAAATTATTCGAAAAATTATAATAAAAAACATAAAAATTTAGTTTGATTTGAAAACAATTTACCATTCATGCGCCAATGACAATTCAAAAGAAATAATTTTGAAAATTAAACAACATCCTTATGTAAATAATTTATGTTAAAGCAATGGACATTCAACAGCATTTAATAAAATTTATTTTACAAATAATTGGAAACTTGTTATAAAGAGTGACGTTACCAGAGGACGAAAATCCTCTTGAGTAGAGCCATCGTAATCCCATTATCTTAAACGAGCCGGATCTCACGCAATGTTAAAAATTGCGCAATCGATTCTTCTTGCAGCTATAATAACTCGTCGAGGCTCATCGGTGTAGAAAACTTAGGTAAGCGAAATAAATAAACGAACCATGGGCACGACTAACGCGCAGACCTGCGAGACAATGGCCGAGCAGCGTAACGCGGCCAATCAGCGCCGCGCCGAAGATAAGGCCAAGGTCGACTCCGAGCCGGACAGCGCCGACAATACGCCGACTACGCGACCCGCCATCGGAGCCGCCACCGCCGCCGCCGGCACCTCCACCGGCACCTCCGCCGTCGAGACCTTTTACGCGGAGACGATAATCCTCGTGACCGGCGCCACCGGCTTCCTCGGCAAGGCCCTCGTCGAGAAGCTCCTTCGCTCCTGTCCGAGACTCGGCGCCATCTTTGTCCTCATGAGACCCAAGAAGGGACGCACCATAAAGCAAAGGTTCACCGAACTCCTTGAAAATCCGGTAAAACTCTTTTTCTTTATAATATTTTTTTAAAATCTATTTAAATTTTTTTACATTTACAACTTTTCAATTGTATCAATTGTATCAAAAGAAAATTTATTTAAAATTATTAAGCTTTTTCTTTATAAAATAATTAATTTTCAAATTCCGTTTAATTTTAATTATTAATTTCGCTCATATAAATTTTTAACAGAAAAAATCATTTAAAAAATAAATAAATCTTAGTCTCATAGTAAATATTTGTACTTACTATTAGTATATATATATTAGTTATAATTAACCTCAATTTATTACAAAAATTAATATCCATTCAAAATTACACAATGTGTTACGCTTTATTTGATAAGCATTATGTGTGCTCATTGTACAACATATTTTCTAGAATGACAGCTGTCTACGACATTATTTCAATAATGTAATTATAATATTGGTACCTTAGTAACACGTATATGCATACATATAAATCTATACTATCTTTTTCTATTTAATACAAATCGATATCTTAACTAGATAAATCCAACAATCAACTTGAAATATTTACATACTCCGAATAAATTTCTACTATTGAATAATTAGGTACTATTATTGGTGTTTAAGGGGTCGCTTGATAAAACATTTACTTCGAGGAATAATTATTTTCTCATATAAGGGAGGCGAACCGGATACTGAATTCGTGCGTAATACTGCGGATACCGCGTATTTTTATGTTTATTTTTTCACTTAATTTAGAAGAAAAAAAATAAATAAATAAATAAATAAATAAATAAAAGAATTGTAAGAGTTTTTTATTTCATTCTCTTTCTATAATAATGTTGATTATTATCAATACTGTTTGCCAAATATTGCAGCCGCCGAAAATAAATTAACAAAAATTGTACACTTAACATATTGCTATATACGATTATACCTTTTTTTATTAAAATTTTATAAGTAGCGTAAATAAACTTTAGTCAATATGCTTTTTTTGACCCTTTGTAAAACCTTGATTCATCTAGGTTTTATTCCTTGCTAAAAAAAAAAAAAAAAAAAAAATTAACATTCATTTTTAAAACGAAACGAAAAATATGTTTTAACGTTTTCCGCTGGCAGGTATTCGACCGTCTGCGTTGCGAGTGCCCGAACGCATTGAGTAAGCTGTATCCGGTGAAGGGCGACGTGGGGCTGCCGGAATTGGGACTAAGTCACGAGGACCGTACGATGCTGATGCAGCGGGTGAACATCGTGTTTCACGGGGCGGCCACGGTGCGCTTCGACGAGCCAATAAAAATCGCCGTTAATCTCAATACCCGCGGTACCGATCGCATAATCGACCTTTGCAAGGGGATGCTTAATCTCGTATGCCTCGTACACGTCAGTACGGCCTACAGCAATGCCGATCTACGTGACATTCAAGAGATGGTCTACAGGTTAGCTATATACTCTTTTGCAATCAACTTTTTTTATCATACGAAACTTAATTTTTATTTTTATCCTTCATTTTTTACTTATTTATTTATTTATTTATTTATTTATTTATTTCAATTACAACAAATATGTAAATAAAAAATTTAAAATAATATAACATTTTTTAGCAATGTATATTTTTTAACTTTTATTCTATTTTAAGAATAGTTGCGAATGGAAATTTAGTGATGCGCGAAATAAGCGGGAAATTTACATCGTTATCGATGACATTAAATAATCTAAGGTTACATTTTACTTTAAACTTTTCCTTGACTTATTTAAATTTATTACTTCTATTTCTATTCTAAAATATTTTAGCAAGTAGTACCTCAAAATGTTTATTAATCTGTTATAATAAAACATCGACGCTTTAAATATATTCTACGTTATACAATTATCAATAACCCAATGTTAATTAAATAATGAGCTTCATGTAAGCAATATAATCTCACGAATTGTTAATAAATTATTCAAACGATCGAAATTTTACAGAGCGAATAATTTTTAATAATATTGCAAATTCATAATTAGATAATTTAGCTCTAACGATGATGTTTTCGCTGTTTTATTTTATTTATTTCTCCCGTGTATCACTGAAAACTCCAAAGTACGAAGGTCAAGCCTCAAACGGTCATGGACATGTGCGAGAATCTCGACGACGAAACGATGTCCATATTGGAAAAGAAACTAATGGGCAAGCATCCGAACACTTACACGCTGACGAAAGGCTTGGCCGAGCAAGTCGTCCTAACCAAGGGCGTCGGACTCCCGGCTGTGGCGATAGTCAGGCCGAGCATCGTGTGCGCCGCATTACAAGAACCTTTTCCCGGATGGGTGGACAACGTCTGCGGGATTACCGGTCAGTTCTTGAAATATTAAATTACTAATAATAATAATAATAATAATAATAATAATAATTCTAAAATATTAACCATAAAAATTCATAAACTCGCGTGGTAAATTATTATTGTATACAAAATTGAAAAATAATTTATCAAAGTTCGAGTTGAAAGGACTGTGCCGGGTTGTCAAGTTTGAGGAAAAACCTATCGATATTGCTTTTACATTATTTAACAAACGATATTTTAAATTTATTTTTAAAAATTGTCAATGCTACTATACTATATCTGAAGGAAGTAAAATTTTAAAAAAATATTATTTATTTTAATATTAAAATGTTTAAAAGAAGAATGCAATAACATAGTATAAATTTCAAGACTAATAAATTATTTATTTTGCTACATCGAGCAATAAAGTTAAACGTATTAATGGGTTCGCAGGTATTTTAATGGAAATCGGCAGAGGCACGATAAGAAGCATCGTCTGTCGACCCCAGTGCGTCGTCGACATTGTCCCGGTCGATTACGTCGTCGACACCTTGATCTGCAGCGCATGGCATACGACGACGAGCCGAGGCCAACGTTTCACCAACCTCACCCCCGACACTTGCCCCCTGAAAGTTTACAATTGTACCAGCGGTAGCTTGAATCCCATAAAGTAAACTCGTCGTTTCTTTCATCGTTCCCAATTGATAAAACCGCTGCGCGAATATAGAAGCTAAGAAAAATTTTTAATACCGTTACAGATGGGGAGAAATTGGTGGCTTGACGCGCAAATACGCCATTGAATCGCCAACGAAGTACGTAATGTGGTATCCCCACGTTACATATCGCTCCAGCCAATTCTTTCATAAGATTGCCGTCGCAATTTTACATTTCTTGCCGGCCTTCGTTATCGACTTGATCTTGCGTTTCCGCGGCAGCAAGCCAAAGTAAGTGCACCTGCAGCGTTAAAGCTTTTTTTCCAATTAACTCATATAAACAAAAAGACGAATGCTTATAAACATTACCTTTCAAATACGTTTCAGAATGATAAAGATTACAAAACGTACCCTAAGGGCAGCAAAATCGGGAGAATTTTTCGCCAACAACGAGTGGTACTTCCACGTGGAGAATATGAAAGAGCTCGTTAAATGTATAAAAAGTTCGGTAGTCGATGGCGGTACCTCGCGCTACAACGTCGATCTTACCAATTTAGACTGGGAAACTTATGTCAATCAATACGTATTGGGCATTAGAAAATACGTACTCAAAGACAGTCCCGATACCCTCAACAAAGCAAGAAGCAAACTTTTTAAGTAAGTTTCAAACGGAAAAATTTTCAATAGCAAATCGTCAAAATTATAAATTGAAAATAAGTAAATTTATGCATTTTTAATTTGTTTACAGGCTCTACTGGATACGCAGGGTCACTCAACTCTTTAGTCTTTACGTGCTTATAAAAATCGTAACGCGTGTGAGCGCTCGGTGACGGATTATATTGTTTTTAAGAATGATCGAACATTTACCGAGTCCGTGGCGCCGGCTGAGTAAATTTTTTCCAGCTATCGCGTTAACTCATTAATGTACAAACAAAATATTTCAAACACATTTAAACATAAATTGGTACGAAAAATAAGCCTCGAGCAATCACGACGATTCCTTCATTCTCTAACTGTAAATTTAACATTAATTTAAGATTAGTTAAAGTTCTCTAACCAAAAATCGACGCACGAATTAATTAATTTACTTATGATCTATATCATTCTGCAGCATTTTAAATCATTAGTTGAAAAAATTTCCAATTTTGGAAAATAATAAAAAAAATTGCGACTGACAAAAATATTGTCTTAATAATAGACGATGAACTTTATACGATTATATGATTATAAGCATCATAGACACTCTGTAAATATACATTAAGTGCTTACTATTGTTATTTTGACTATTTTCATTTACACTGTTTAAAATGAAAGTTATATTACGTGACGTATCGAAAATTTATAAAAATATACCTTTTCCAATAGAATTATTTAAACTCTATGTATATGTGTAAACGTAAGCCTGCGATTTTTTGCGTAATCTACGTGCAAAATAAATAACACTATCCGCACTAATTTTTATTAGCTTTGATACTTGATAATTAGCAAAAATTATCCGTTTAAAATTATCTGTGTAAAATATGCACGTGTTTTTTATTTCAAAATATTTGCACGTCGATTTCGCTTAAAATTTCCATACAAAAACTATATTGTATATTTTTAAAACCCAAGTGCTATATCAAAAACGTAAAACGTGACAATGACTGATCGTAGAAGGAATGGTTTTGGACCATATATTTATATAAACGTATATTTTAAAAAAAATATGAAATCGACCACAAGGGTACCAAAAATATGTGCCTTCGGTATATTTAACAATAGAGAAATATTTTTTACATGCGTAACGTACTAGCGCAACAATTATATAAACACTAGATACATACTGTGGAAAAGGGAAACTAGCCATTGCAATAATAATACTATTACACTTGTGCATAAAAAAAAAAAAAGGAAAAAAAAAAATATGTAAAATCGTATTATCGTTAAGCACACAAGTTATCAATAGATATACATATATGACTATATTTTTAATATTTACCATATAATCTTGTACGTCAGCAAGATTAAATACAAATATATATATGTTTAAAACAAAAAATCTTGTTAGCTTAAAAATTCAATTTTAATTAATACTACATGTCTCCTTTAAAATAATAATCATTAAACAAAAAAAAAAAAAAAAAAAAAAAAAAAAACAGTTTTTAATGTTTCGTTATACTTTACATAAAAACATGTTTTACCGGCTTCCATTTACAAACTAATTCAACAATTTTCAACACGCGCTTATAAAATTTATCTATAAAGAAACGTTAAAAAAATACAAATCCAGTATTTAAAAACAATTGTAAATAACCGATCTCAAATCGGTCAAGCGATCGTGCTATCGATTCTCCATATCGCTTCACAACGATTTTTCAGCAATCTCGTCCGCTTTGTCAATCTCGGCCTTTGACAATCCATCTTCGGTCTTATTTAAATTTGATCTTGTCACCTGAAAACGTTGATTTTTTTTTTGTTTTAATATTTAAATTTATCATCGCAAATATATATATATATATATATATATATATATATATATATATACAAGTAATTTTATTACGATGCGCTTACTTCAACTTGTTGAAGGACCGTTGAATTCTTTGAACCGAGATATTTACGGAGGAAGGGCGCCACAAGGACCGGATCGAGCTTGTCTATGTTTTCGGAAGAGATTAAACTAACGATTAGGCCGACACTCATCGTAACCAAAGTACCGGCAACCGTATACCATAAGTAACTGAGACGATATACTGTCCATGGTTCGCTAAAAAATAAAAAAATAAATAAAAAAAAAAATAAAAAAAAGAAATTGCTCTCTTCTTATTGGAATTCACTTATATTTAAAATTTTTTTCAATCTTTCGTCGTACAATAATTATTCTCATAACATATTTTAAAATAATCTTACCCTTCTTCGGGGTCGTTTAAAAGAGTATCCGGTGGAAGCATGAGCAATAAATTTTCCGATTGTTGAAAAGAATATGTGCATCCCTCGGTACTCACAGGTTTTTCGTCAAACCTTGCGTAAAGAAAATAATCGTAAAAAAAATTAAATTTTCTCAATTTATTGACGTTAATTAAGAATAAAGAAAAGATTTACCGAATTCGCCCACTGGCGATCGCGGCTTCCGCCGACAGGCTTATCCAGCCCATAAATGCGAGACCCGAAAGCCCTCCTATTAGAGCGCCCTATATGAAACGATAAAATGTTTTTTTTTTTCAAACGATCAATCAGACAATCACAGGTATTAACACATACGTTGGCGTTTATCCAAGGCACGAGAATTCCCATGCTGAAGATGCCGAGCGTAGGTCCGCTGGTAATCGCACTTAAGCTCATCGACAGCTGTAAATCGTTGTCGTTATAAATTAAAATCTCCCGTTAAACATAAGGAATTTAAAAAATTGTTTACCTGCAGCACATGCGAACCGGTTTTCTCGACTACGAACACCAGTCCGGTACAAATAACGCCCAAAATCAATACGGTAAGTTTCATTAGTACGTCGACGGTTTTTTGGCTAAAGGGTGTCTTCCGATACGGCTTGATAAAGTCCTCCAAAACGACAGCGGCCATTGAATTCAATCCCGTTGATAGCGAGCTGCCGCCGTTGAAATCGAAACGAACATCTTATTATACTCCGTAGAATAAGGTATTATTAAACGCGCATCGGGCAGATAATGAAAAATAAACTTTGAGCAAGGATTATTTATTAAAACGAGAGTCGTTTTACCTCAAGGCTGCGCTAAATACGCCAGCCACAAAAAGTCCCGGCAAGCCCGGAAATTCTCCGAGTATGTTCATCATCAGTAACGGCAGCAATTGATCTTTGGCTCTCGCGAGCTGAAAAATAAAATCGTATTGACTCAAGTTAGCCGATAAGATTAACTATAGCGATATCGAGAGATTCGCGCTATACTTTGGTTGTCAAAGGGTCGCATTCGTGATACCAAGCGTAGACCAGCATGCCGGAGTAGCCGCATATACCGATCAACGTTAAAACTCCAACGATGAAAGACCACAGAGCTCTGATATTAAAAAATAATAATGATTTGTTAAATTAAATGGTTAAAAATTTAATTAAAACGTCAATTAATTTTACGATTAAAAATAAAATTACCTCCTTGCGTGAGCGACGCTAGGTAGGGAGAGATAGCGCTGTATCATATTTTGATTGATAGCGGATATTTGGAGCCAGTGGACGCAGCCACCAACGACGAGGGACCAGATCGTGTGACGCGTTAACGGACTCCAATCGGCGCTGATTCAACGATAAAAAAAAAAAAAAAAAAAAAAAAAAAAAAAAACAAACAAACAACCTTACAGTCATACGTATGTCATACGTGCATTTACACATTTTATTCGCGCCGTTAATGCGCGAAAAATAATACCAATGTAAAAACTGCCAATGTACGAGGATTCGATTACTCACGTAGGAATTTCAAGACGTCCGGAATCGAGATTCCGGCGCATAACGACGGAAAAACCGCCAAGATCGGACGTTCCTTTTATTACGATTATCAGCATCGCCCCGAACATTATAAAGGTCTGAACGAAATCTGTCCATACCACTGCGCGCAGACCGCCCTGTTTTTTTTTAAAAAAAAAATTTAAACGCTTTGTAAACTCGCTTCGATACTTTATTAAATTAATTGTCGTTTTCATTAAAAATTACGTTTCTTTTCTTTTCTTTTTTCTTTTATCTGTCTTCTCGGACAGATTAAAAATGTTTACACCTTTGTAGATTAGTTCTATGTGCTTACGTTAATATAAATCTCAAATTAATTAATTTGTCGTGGATAATTTTTTCCGATTATTGATTTTATTTATCGCAATAATATGATAAATTCTGGCGAATTTTTAATTAAAAAAAAAAAACAATTAAAATTATTTATAAAAAATCAAGGGAACTAAATTACTTTTAACTCATTTTTATTAAAGACTTGGAAAAAAACAATTAATTTTCAAAATATAAATCTGCCTTATTATAAGCACTTATCGTTCGTGTTAATTACCAATATTATTAAATAAAGTAAAATAAATATTTTTTACGTACCACACACGTGTAGAATATACAAACAACGCAGACAAAAGGTGTAACCACGTGAATGTTAACTCCGGTGACTGAAAAATATTTGTTCACTTGACAATTTTTAAAAGAAATATTTATTAAAACAAAAATAGAAACGATCTCTAATTTTAATATCAAATTTTCTTATCGCCATTAATAATATGACGATGTATAACTTATATGTATATTCAAGGTCGTTTGATAATGCAAACTTAATAAGCTCTATATAGACTCGGAGTAAATAAAAGAAAAAAAACATGCAGTAACGTCTCTAGAAGAAAAAAAAAAAAAAAAAAAAATGAAGCCACTGCGGGACGCCTCTCAGATATAAAACATAATTTATGAAAATATATAATTTTCTGTGTAAAAATGTGTACATAAGTATTACAAAAATATAAATGTATTTAAAAGCAATATATGTTATACAATTGGAACAAAAGTGCTTTTATCGAATATAATTTGTATCATGTATGCAAAAAATAAATTTTTTTATTCATAATCAAATCCCCCGATATGGCAGAAGTATATATGGTAGTAGCTCGCGGTCGAAGTTGTCGTAGATGTTTTAGAGGACAGCATAGACGAAATATCGAAATAATGTTTAAAGTATATAATATTGCAAAATTAAGTACCTAAGATTATTTGCAAAAATCAAAAGTGAAATTTGATTTATTCGTTAAGAAACTAACATTATAATAATTATAAAATAAAATTAAAAAAAAAATCTTTCACTAATCTGAAAAATTGTAAGCTCTTTACTATAGATATTTAATACTTTTTCATTCAATAAAAGACTCATCTTTATTGGTTAAAAATTCGTTAAACTGACGTGGCATTTTTATTCTAATATATCACAATATCACAAATATCAAAATTATACACTTTCGTTTCAAAGAACGATAAACTAAAAAATACTGCGATTAGTAACGAAAACAAGTTTTCGTTATCTATATAAAAATGTAAATTCATTTCATTATCACTGTGTTAACAGTGTTATATTTTCATAATATTTTTGTACTATTTTTTATTTTTTTTATTTTTTTTTTATTTTTTTATTTTTTTTTTGGTAATATGGAAAGGGAGAGTAATACACACGTGTTACCTTCTCTATTAACAGTAAAGCGCGGTGGAGAACGAAGCGGTGCCTACTCATACAAGCGCGTGCGCACGCACACAAGCAGACACACGTTTACATTCTATAGAAGCGTCGTGCGCTTTTTATTTTTGTCGCCACGCTCGAGCCCCGTGATTTTTTTTTTTTCATTCACTTATCAAGCGCCGAGGATTAGTGCCATTAGATGTTTCAAATAAAAAAAAAAAATAAATCATTAACGAGATAAAAATTATCATTTGAGGAACAATGTCAAAGTTGTACGCATTGTTATAATTTGCACAAAAGCTAATAAGGCGGTAATGAGTCGACAACGACGAAAGAATAGAGCGCCGTTAAATCACCGAAGAGAGAAACAAAGGGTTCATGGGTATACCTTGATTGAAGGCTAGCGCTGGAACGTAGATGACGATTGGCAACCAAGTTATCTAAAAAAATATTTTACGATTATTCATCACTTTTTATGCGTACACGCGTATATAATTTGACTTTATTTATAATCGATGTAACGTATTATTATAAAAGCTATATACAATCGATATATAATCACGTTGAATCTTATTTTCTCAATTATAATTTATAATTTATAATTATCGCAGTTATAAAACGTTTCTTAAACAAGGCTATAATACAAGGCCGATCGACATAACGTATGCTAAATAAAGTACAATACGTGTATAATTACAATTCCAATGGCAAAGAGGACAGATCCAAGAATGCGAATCTTGTTGTCGAACCTCCTCTCGAGATACTCGTAAGTGCTGGTAAGCTTGAGATCGTGAAACACGGGGAGGTAAACGTTGGACATGACGAAGCCGACGATAACGACGCCAAAGCCGATGCAGAGATAGCTCGTGCCGTAGACGTAAATCTCGGTGGGCGTCCCGAGCAACGATATACCGGATATGAAGCTCGCGATTAGGCTCATGCTCACGGGAAAGGTGCGCATGTTCCTCCCGCCTACTAGGTACTCGTCCTCGCCGTGCGACCGCTTGACGAAGCCAAAGTATATGCCGATGCAGCCGCAGCCGACGAGCATCGAGACGAAGATCGAATAATCGACGGGCCCGAAATTTTGCAGCGAGTATATCACGTCCTGGACGCTCGGCATGTCAGCTCCCGAGGACAAAGGCCGGCCGCCCTCCATCGCCGGTACTTCGTCGTTCGGAGCCGCGCCGAGGCCGTTACTTCCCGTTAACGGAAAGATCGGCGCGTTCGACGAGGCCATTTTCTTGCAGAGCTTTATTCTTTCGGCCCGATACCTTCCTCTTCGCTATTATCTTTTTTTTTTTTTACTTCCCCCCCCCTCTCTCTCTCACTCTCTCTCTCTCTCTCTCGCTCTCTCTCTCTTCTTGACTATTCTTACTATTTTAACAATTATTCTGAAAATTTTAGTTTTTCAAAAAAAAAAAAATGTCTATAATAAAAATTCTGAAAAAAAAATTGATAATTTTTTAATCGAGAAGCTTGAAAATAATGTGGAATTTATTTGTTTATTTATTTTTTTTTTATTTTTTTTTAATTTAAAAATTTTTGATTACATAATACTTAATTTAATGTGACTTGTAGTTTTCAACAACATCATAAAGAATCAAAATACCTAAATTTAAAAATTATTATTTTATAAACTTATAAATCACCATTGCGAATTAAAAAAGAAATTACGTCTTGTAAAGATAATGGAAAGATTATAGCTAATAGAATAATAATACACGGAAAATATAACAATATACTTCAAATAGAATGACTGTGTGTGGCAAACCAGTAAAAGTACACGGAATATACACAACAGTCATCTAAACAACGAAATTGAGTTGATAACTCCGACCATAGTTAATTGGGCTCTATTTATTATTTTAAATTCATATTTAAAATTCTATTACAAAATTGACTAAACATTAAACGTTAAAAAAACATATATTAAACAAAATATAAATAATTAAAACCCGTTGTTTGTTTATAAGATTTAAATATTAATAATAATTTAATAATTTTGATTCTCGAAATAACACTTCACAACGCCTATTCACTGCAATTGATAATTGCAATAATTTCGTTTTATAATTTTAAAAATTTGAGTTCTTTCATTATTTCGGTATAAGTTAATTCATGCATTTATTGTGCATAAAATATTCATATAAAGATATATCTTTACAAAAAAAAAAAAAAAAAAAAAAAAAAAATATTCAAATTATTATATTACAGATTATATTGTTTTAAAATTTTTTGTATAAAAATAAATAATAAACGTGTATTTATTTTAATTTTTACTATTTAATTAAATTCTTATCGTTATTTAATAATCAAATGATAATAACAATGAATATTTACGTTAATCTTATATAAAAATTAAAACAATTACAGTTCATTTAAAAAACGACTCTTGCTGCGATTCATTTGAAAAACTTTATGAGAACAATGATTTTTTTTAAAATTATTAAATTTACCATAGCGCGTTTACGCATAATATTAAATATAAAAAATCCTTACTTGAATAACTTTCAAATCCTTATATCTCCTTCAACTCTGAACCGAAGCACTAATAAATCGGTAATGGTATCATACCTCAAAGATACCTAGTAAAGCGCAACAAAGGCGTTCGTACTAAAAGTCGAAAACCGAACACGCGTATATATTTTAGCAACGCGAGCAATGCGGTGCGCACTAGGTTTTATCATTGTAGCTTTGGTCGCGTGCTTGCTCACATCAGACTCGACAGCGATTTTCTCGTTAAATCCGACAATGGGCACATAAGTACAGTCCCAGTGAGGCGATCGGTCGCTCCTCGCGGTCCAACCAAGTGGATAATACGGCCTAAATTCAAACCGCTCGACTATATCATAACGCGACGCTATCTACGCCTTCTTTTTGTGAATGTATATGTAATGCCCTCGGCTTCACGCTAACTCTCTTTATTTTTTTCATTTTATCATTATTGTTTCTTGCGTGTCTTTATTATAGATTGTTTCACGTTTTTCTTTATACACATTAATAAATAAAAACAACGCTTAATTCAAGCCAATAATATATTGTAAGAAGATCAATTAACTATAATTTTAAAAACCGAGATTCACAAGGACTCGTCTTGAGAGTTCATAATCGATAGTTCATTCAAATTAAAATGATTTCTATCAATTATCTAAATTATACTTTCTGCTTGACGCCTTCACTTTTGAAATATCTCATTTTAAAATTACACTAAGAATAATGTTAAATATTAGTATTAAATAAGTTACTTGCTAATTATAATCCACATATTACTTTATGATTTATTATTTATTTATCAAAAGTAAAATTAAACATGGCGTTTGCAAAATATTTTTATACATATCGTAATAAATATACTCATATCTCGTAAACTGAAATTTCGTAAAATAATTTACCCCTCGTAGAATTTAGGTAATTGATTTTCTAGAATCTCTGTGCGCTCTATGCCATTTTTTGTAATTACACCTAATCTTATTATACCACCACTGCTTCCATCGCGAGACATAGCAAGAGCCAATGCTAAAAAACAAAAATTTATATTATAAAATTTGTCATCTTCTTCGGATAATACAATTGATAAAATTCTTTATATATGTGCAATGACTCACTGTTAGTTACAAGTTCGACACACTGATCTTTTGTCATACCAGGTTTGTAATTTGCATCAACATAACCAAAAACATAAGTTGAACCAGATCCACCAATGGAAATAGGTTGACGAACGCACATACCTCCCAGAGGAATTGTGTAAACTTGACCACCTTTAGCAGAGTCCCAACCAGCTACTAATATTCCTGCCATTAAACTGTCTCGATAATTATAACATAAATCTTTAAATAAATTTGCTGCTGTTTCAACACGAGGTTCCATTTCTAATTCCATCCTTAAAGTCAAAATTAAATACTTGTAACATTGTTCCTGACAAAGATACTTAAGAGAAAAACTTCTTTACCTATAAAATCCTAAATGATAGTTAACAATATCTGAAATAGCTTGGGTATCTGCTGCAGACCCAGCTCGACAACAATAAATGTAATCGGTAACTTTTGTTAATTTATTAGTTATACGACTGGCAATATAAGCTCTGTAATAATTATATAATATTGAGTACAATTATTTCAAAAAATTAAATAAAATTAAATTAAAACAATTTAAAAACCCTGTCGTAGTTCGTGAGTCTGCACCAATAACGACACCGCCATCAAATTCACATGCCATAATTGAAGTCTGTTAAAGAAAAATACATTAAAAATAATAATGAAAAAATTCTACTTCAATCAGAAAATCTCTTGACGATAAAATTCTTAAAATTATTAAATTAATTAACATAAAATTTTTAAATTATTTAAAGTTTGCACCGTCATCGTAACCTAAAAAAAACAAAATTATTAAAAATAAATCACTTACTCCTGTACTCTCCTCAGCATGTGCCCAATCTGGAACCAAGGAATCAGCCATAGGATTAGCACTTGCCATCATAGGACTAACTAACTGTGCCATTACTTATATTTTTTAGCAATTCCCAATCGTTTACAAAATACTGCACCGATGTTGCGGTTACTTATGAAGTAGGCTATGCTTTATGAACTTGAAGTAAGGTATGACTTGCGTTCATTGTAATCGAAATCGATAAATCAAATATCGCTAAAAACTTTATTTTAAAATTACAAATTTTTAAATTCTATCTGTGTGCATTATTAGTACCTCCGAAATTCTAAACTCTAAATTTTTATATTTGTTAAAGTTATAATAAATATAAATAAAAGCATTTTAAATAATATTTTAAATAATTTTATGATAATTTAAAAAAACGCAGTATTTTAAAAAATTTTATAAATGAAATGCACTGAAATAAAATATCAGCTTATAACGCGTGTCAGGCATTGAAAAAGTAAAGATATTTGAATACTTTAGAACATAACATTGAAAATGATTTATTAAATTAAAAGTTTATTTAAAATGAGTACTTTATATTATCGAAAATATCAAATTGTTAAAGAAAATTTTACACGCACTTTGTACATTTTAATTTTAATTTAATTTCCAATTGCTTTTTTAGTAAAGCATACTTTGCTTTTAAACAATTGAAGGTATTATATTATTAAATAATATACTTACATCTTTAACAATTTTGCTTGTTTAGCTTAAATGCATTAACTTGAAAATAATTTACAAAAGTAAAAATATAAAAATTATTTATATAATATATTTATTATTATAATATACAAAATTTTAATATGCTTTGCATGTATATATCTAAATCTACAATGTATATAAAAAATCTTATTCAATATTTTTATATAAAAATTAATTTGAACTTTTTACAAACTAATAGTTATACTTTTATAAAATTAATTATAACTTTTTACGTAAAACAATGTTGCACTTTAAACACAATTACCATTAGTCCTCCTAATCATAGATGTAACTTTTTCACAATTTTTGACAATATCATAAGCACTTTCATAATTTAAGATTTCTTTTCTAAATTTTTTCATTTCTTGAATAGCAGTTTTATGAACTTTCGTAGTTTTCTTTTTATATCGAGCTGCTGTTATCATTTTGTCAAGTATATAGTCTAACCATAAAACATTAGTAAATGGATTAAACTTTTGCCAATCATTACTGAAAGTTTAAATGAGATTGAAATATTAAGTGACATTAATTTTGAATTCAAAGATTGCATTTATAAACTTACTTGACACTATCTCTCATCATTCTATAAATATCAAATTGATATTCTCCCTGCGCTGCAAAAAGAGTAGGATCAGTTGCCAAATCATTAAAAATTTTACAACCTTCATATGACATTCTAGATAATGTAAAATCAATCACTGAAACCTATAATTAAAAAATAAAGTATATTATTAATTTTATAATTTTGAATAATTTATAAATATTTATAACTATTTATAAGTAAATTTGGCATTAATTACATACTTTGACACCTTTTGCAGGAATTGAAAATTCATCAGAACCTAATTTATAAATAGCATTTATATCATTAGTTTTCGATATTAATATATTTCCCCAATGTAAATCTCTATGTTCAAATTCGAGAGATTTTTCAGCAACTGCCAAAGTAAATACAGTCTAAATAAAGTAATAAATATAATTTAGTTAAATTAAATATAAAAATATTATTTATTAAATTAAATATCAAAAAATTCAAATACTTGAAGAAATATAGACAGTGATTCTGATGCATTTTGAAAAACATAAGCTTCAAGATCTTGCCCACCATGAGCAAGATCAAGGATTATATATAGTTGTTGATCACCAAACATGGAGGGACAATCATTTTCCGATTTCTTTTCTTTATCGTATGCTTTCCATAAACTAACTAATTTATTAGGATATTTACCAACAACACACATTATTTTTTTAACTCCAACAAAACCATTTGTGTTATATTCACTTCCAAATCTGAGTTTATGTAATTCTCTGCAAAGTAAATTATTTATAATTTACAATTTAAATTTTCTTTATTTATTTAAAATATTTACTCAGCTATAATAATTTCAGAAAGAATTTCGTGAAATTTTTTTTGAGGTTCGCAATTTACTAATTGATCACCTTCAATTGGAATAATTTTGATGACTGATTTTTCATTGTCATCTTCATATAAAAAGACTTCACCATAAACTCCTTCTCCAATTTTACGGCATTGATCTATATATCTAAAATTAAAAATAACATTTATATTAATGTACACAAGTTTTAGTATAAAATATTATAATAATTTTAAAAATAGACTTACGAGTCAGGAAAACAAATATTAAATGGTATGTAAGAATTTTGTTTACATCGTCTCAAAATAATATCTTTTGCAGATTTAATTAGGTCTTCTTCGGTTTCAATTAAAGTATCTCTTCTAATTCCTAAAAAGCATTTTCATGAATTTATTAATTTATTAAAAAAATAAATAATAATTTTAAAAAGTATATTGACTTAATGAAGTTTTTCTTGGAATTGATGTTTTTCTTATTCTATCAGTAATAAAACTATTTCTTTGGGAATTGATAAAGTCATCAGTTAAAGTAGACCTTTTACCACTAGGTATGATGCGCTTTGAAAAACGTTTTGAAACTCGGCTTGGACTAGTAATTATTGAAGATTTTCTATTTGGTTCATTTTGATGAAACTCCGAAATACTTACTGAATGTAAGTTACATTCATCATCGTTTTTATTTAAATTGCTTTGCTTTATTCCTACTATGAAAAAATTATTTCAAAATTTTAAATACAAAATAAACTAATTTTTAAAATTATTTGAGTCATAAAAAAGTTCTTTGTAAATACCATTAGATTGCATATTTAAAATAGTTTGAACACTATATCTCCAATTATTGCTTCTTCCAGCTGCTAATTTTTCCATATTTTGTCCACTGTGAAAATGGTTGATAATTGATAATGACCTTACCCAAGATTTACCAGGTTTTAAAAAAATAGGTTGAATTGTCTGTTCATTTAAAGATTTATCAACTTCAGATTCTTCTAATATAAAATTTTTCTTATTATCTATATTAACATAACTTTTTTTGATCCTGTTTAATAAATTAGAATCATTTTTATCTTTTACAACACTAAACGTTTGTTCTACTTGATCTTCTGTAATTACTGCTAATGATCTATCCCGTTTTTTGTAAGTCTTTCTTCTCATTGTAACTGTTACTGGATCATTTAATTTTGAAAGAAAATCAACTAATTCCTGGCTATTATTCATTTCACTTCTATTAAAATTAATTACTTCATTTTCTGTTAAGATTCTTTTAGAAGATTGTTCAGTGATTTTATCAATATTAAAGTTATTTTTTGTATTTTTCATATTTTTAACATCAATTTCTATTACATTACATGTGTCATTATTTTCAGTAATTATTTTACTACTTATTTTATTTTCATCATTTAAATTATCAAGTTGTGAAGTATATAACTCTTTATTAATAAATTCTTCGTTAATTTTCTTATTTTTTTCAGCAATCGATGCTTCTATCAAATTATCTTTCATATCAATACTAACATTTTGAGTTTTATTTAAACTAACAAAATCATTATTTTTTATAGTTTTACTCTTTATAAGTTTTTTTTTAATAAGTTTTAATTTATTTGCATTCAATTTTTTATTTTTAGATTTTTTTATTGCACTCTTATTTTTTTTTTTTAAAACGTTTGATAAAATAGATGACTGATTATGTATAAGTGGACCATCTAATTTTGAAATGCACAAAACTAGTTTCTTACCATTTAACACATTATTTATTTTTTTATCATGATCAGTTTTTTTCTCTGTATCAAATACTTCTGAATTGCATGGTATAGATGTATTTTTACACATTTGATCATTATTGTTTGAATTGCATGATTTAGTTTTAACATTCTTTTTATTCATAATATCAAATTCTTCTTTAAAGTCATTAGCTTTTTCATCTGTTTTTAAATTGAATTCGTTCAGAGTATTGTGCTTAGTTAAACCTTCTTGATCAAAAACAATATTGTGCACAATATCTTCATCAATATTTCCAATACTTGTTTCTAGATTATTTAATTCTGAAATAATTTTACTATTTTCCAACTTTATGTTATTATCAGTTGACAGATCTACAATTTCATTTTGCAATAAAACAGATAATTTATTTTTTGTATTTGAATTATTAGACTGAACAGATTCATTATAACATGTTTTTCTTTTTTCAACATTGCTTTTTTTTGTAAAATATTCATAAGAAGAATCACAATCATTACTCCAATCATGAGGAGAAAATGAAGAATCACTTTTTGAAGCACTAAAATTATCTTTAGCATTGCTTGAATCTCTAAAATTATCTTTATCAGGTTTTACTTCTATTATATTATTACTCTGAAAATCAATTGAGGTTTCAGTGGTTTTTTGAACATTTTCAACTAAACCTAAAATAGAATTTTTTGATGTTTCAACTTTATCTAATAAAACTGAACAGTTTTTCAAAGTAATATTTTGATCATTGTATGAATCTTCAAAAAGCAATGGAGATTCAACAAAACTCACAATATTTGCATTTTTTTGTTTACTTGCTAATGGAGTTAAATTTACAGATTGATCACATTGTAAAACTGAAAAATGTTCTGATAAATCTGTACGATCTTGAATTGATTTATTTCTGATTTTATTAGATAATGTATTGATTTTCAATGAATCAGAAGTAATTGCATTATTTTTATTAGCATTTTCTTTTGCTAATGGAATTTTATTTTGTACATTACAAGATTTTCTTTCTACATTACTTTGAAATATAGTACTTTTAAAACAATTCTGTGAAGCTTTTATTTTTATTAGTTTATATTTTGGTTTCACAAATTCTGGTATTCTTTCAGAAGAAACAAATCTATTATCATTTGAACTATGGTTTTTTAAACTAAAATTATTTCCTGAATTTTGTTCTATATCTTCAGCTAAAGATAGTCGTGTATTTCTTTTATTTTCGTTGTCCAATGTTATAGGAGAAATATTTTGTACATTACCTTTTAATCGCAATCTATGATCTCTAGGAGTACTTGTTAAAAAATGATCATTAATATCATTTTCAGTCAGATTTTTTTCTGTTTTATAGCTTTCTAAATTAATTGTACAATTTTTAATTTTTATTTCATTTACACTAAAAGGTGATATTTCTTTTTTCTCATGTATAGATTCTTTTAATTTTACTTTTTCTTTAGAATTGTTAATTTTATTATTCTCTATTAAATATTCATTGATTTGAAAATTCTGATCAAATTCTTCATCACTACTTTCATATGTAATTTTTTTCTTCTTCATTCTTATTCTTTTACTTGTCAATGGTTCGTTTTCATGATCCATAAATTCATGATCTTGTGATCTAGACCTTTTTCTAGTTAATTTTTGATTATTATTTGATATTTTTTTAGAAGATGTTCTATTAAAAAAAAGAATATAAAATATAGCACAAAATTTCATTTATGATTTTTATCATTATCAATTTGTATTTCATATCATACAATGTGAATGAAACTTACACCACATCAGTAGCTAATCTATCAAAAGTATCTTCAAAAATATCAACTTCTAAAGTTTTATTATTCAATTGAGATTCTCTAACATTAAAATTATTTTTGGAATTTATTGGAACTAATTTTACAGATGGTTTATATGTAATTATGGGTTGCTTTTGACTGTACGTTTTCATTACCTCCATTATTAAATATTAAATTTTAATTTCTTTTCATTAAAATATCATTAGTACGTAAAATAAATATTTATTTAATAATTAATTAACAACAGTATTAAATATTTTTAAACTTATAAATTATTTTGCTAAATTACTTCAAAAATTGTATCAGTAAACTATTAATTTTGTTTTTAAATTATTAATCAGTATATCGAAATAAAATTAATAATTAAATAAAAATACAATTCAAATTAACACAACTACTTAAAATCATAACTATATACAAGCGATTAATTGTTCATTATTCCTGAGCTGAAACAAGCTGTCACAAATTGTTTATTTTCATATAATAACCTTAGAAGTTTGATTTTTTTACTTATGCGTGTTTTTACATAATTAGAATTTCTACTTTCATTTCCACTAATTTTTTTAATTAAAATTTTTATATAATTTTTTTAATACTAAAATTTAAATATTTTTTTCCACTGATCTGGAGATTTTAAAATTTGTTTAGGGATAACAGTTGCATAGCACAGCTATAGTTATACCAACGAATGTTATACTAACGAATACTGATGCCTAAAGTTGATACTATTAGGTTGCTGCATATGAAATGGCCGATTTAGCAATCACATAAAGTTGGCTGCAATTTTAGTGTATTATGTTGGCACAAGGCGGCGCAAATGATATGACATATTGAAGTATAAATACTGCTACCTTGGTTTATGGAGTAATTTTTGTTTTGCACTTCATAGTGATCGTAAAAACAAAAAGAGAAAGTGAACATGGAAGTGAATCAAAAACGGCTACTTTTACTATACGAATTTAAATTAGAGCACAACGCAACGGAAGCAACGAGGAATATCAACAGCGCATTTGGGCCTGATACAGTTAGCGAACGAACCACTCGGCGATGGTTCGAAAAATTTCGATCCGGAGATATGGACCTTGGAAATGAGCCACGTGGACACCTAGGACCATCGATCGATAACGACGAGCTGCGTGCATTAGTGGAGTCTGACCCCCGCCAAACCATAAGGGATCTTGCCGAGAAATTAGGCGTTCACAATTCGACAGTTTGCCGCCACTTGCAACAACTTGGAAAAGTGAAAAAGCTTGACAAATGGATTCCGCATGATCTTACCGAGCAAAACATGACGTGTCGAATGGAGATTTCAAGTTCTCTTCTCTCCCGCAACAAAAAGGAACCGTCTTGCACCGAATTGTGACCTGCGATGAAAAGTGGATTTTATACGATAATCGTCGCCGATTGGCCCAACGGCTAGATGCCGATGAAGCGCCAAGACACATGCCGAAACCAAGCCTTCATCCAAAGAAAATAATGGTAACTGTTTGGTGGTCTGCAGCTAGAGTTATCCACTATTCGTTAGTCACTATCCACTAAACCATCAATGCTGAGAAATACTGTGCTCAACTGGATGAAATGCATCAGAAATTGATAGTCCAACGAGCTAGGCTTGTCAACAGGGATGGAGTGATACTGCTTCATGATAACGCACGACCTCATGTATCGAGAACAACGGTCCAAAAATAAAACGAGTTGTGCTATGAGACTCTTCCTCACCCTCCATATTCACCAGACCTCTCACCAACAGATTACCATTTCTTTAAACATTTGGATGAATTTTTGACAGGAAAAAGATTTAATAATGAAGCTGCTGTCAAAAATGCCTTCGAGGAGTTTCTTCGAACCAGAAACTCGGACTTCTACAAAACTGGAATAAATGTACTTGTATCTCGTTGGGAAAAGTGTGTTGCATCTATTGGTACCTATTTTGATTAAATAAATTATCTTTATAAAAAGTTACAGCTGTTTAAAAATTTATTGCTAAATCGGCCATTTCATCTGCAGCAACCCAATACAATGCAACACGCCTCAACTCTTAAACGCGCTTTACAGTTTTAAACAACACAAAGTTTTAACGCGATTAAAATGATGTTTTATGAAAAAACAATAAAATTATTCGCAATTTTTTCGTTAACAATTCATAAAAAAAAATAAGTAAATATTATGAATTATATCTTTTTTAATTCATTATATTATAAGAATTTTAATTTAATAATATAATATGTATTCATTTTCATTTTAATAAAATAGATTGCATATTTTTTCACAGTAAAATAAAATATTAAATTTTAAAGCTTGTTTCAATACAACAAAAAAATTATTAAAAAAAATATTTGTAAAAATCACCATAAGTATATATATTTTCTAAATAATAAATAAATAACAAAAATCTGTTTTATTTTATTCATTTTGTAAATATAATTGTCTACAAACTTCAGTAATTGGAATATCAGAAACTGGAGGTATGCCACCAGGAATACTTTTACGCTGTTCTAAAGAATATTCATCTGCAATAGTTTTAGGATCATCAATGTCTGGTGTTAAAGTCATATTTATAGCTGGATAAATAGCAAAAGCAAAGAAAGCAATAGCGGTTAAAATCCAGATTGGAAGGGCTACTGCCCAGTACTTTGAAGGCCAATATGTAAGACCTAGCTTTTCATGTAAATATTCATCTGGTATAAAAGCCCAAATAAAATATAACAATAACAATAAATTAGATCCTATGTACATAGCATATCCATAAACGGATCTTGGTCCAAAAGGAGCTGGAGTACGCTCGGACATAATTGAATGTAGAATTTGATAATGGTACAAATTAATAAAATATTTAATAATAATCATATGTAGATTCTGGTGGACCAAATTCTTTCATAGTTTCGGTAACAAGAATTAATGAGTCAAAAAATGATGTTAGCCCTACACGAATTTTACGTTCTTCATTTCCAGAAAAGTTACTGTAAAAAAAAATTAATTTAACGTTTTTTTACTTAAAAAAATTGAACAATAATGAATTTTTTACATACACTTTAAGTATATTAGACTCTAGCGTCAATGTTTTTATTACACCACCTCTTGAAGGTTCTGCATCTACTCTCAATGATTGATAAGCTACATCAGCTTCTCTTTCACTAGGAAAAGGAATGCTTAAATTACTAACATAATTTAATTCAGGACTTTTATAGTAAAGAACAGATTTTAAAATTATTTAAAATTTGAAAAGGATACACTGTAAAATTGCTCATGACGTTAATCAATAAAAACGCAGTCAAACAATATTTGTTTAAAAAAAAAATTTTATTTCATATTCAAAAACTTATCATTTTTCACGTTAAAAAAACTCTGTAAATCAAATAATAAATTTTCACATGGCATGATATTTCATATGTACATGAAAATTAAATGTTAAATTTTAATTATGTACAGGTTATAAATACATATATTAACTCGCACATGATAGAAAACATAGAAATACTTCCCCTTCTACATTCTCAATGCATGTGCTTTTAATTCTAACCTTATTTAAAAGTATAGAAAATATCAAAATCAAAAAATTAAAAAAAAAAAAAAAAAAAACAAAATGTGGAAAAATCATTTAAAAATAATATTATTTTGCAATGTATAAAACATAAAAAATTTTAAGTTTGTTTAAGCATTTAAAATTTATTTATTTTAACACAACTAGCAATAAGAATTTAATGTTTAATTTGTTTCAGAAAACAAACATTGTTTTTGTAACTTTAAATATGTACTGAACTAAAAAATGTTCTGAAATTACTTACAATCCTTTTATAAATAAAATGGATATTACATTGGATGATCGCTTAGCAGCTCTTCAACAGATAAGTCAAAGAAAACTTGTTGAAATTTTGGATATAATTACCGGCAAAAAAGATCTCATTATTGAACAGAAATTGATGAAAATACTTGATTCTTTTGTAGGCGTAACAGTTTTGAAGTATGAAAAATCAAACATTTTCTTTGATTATATAATTATGTGTACTAATTGTATATTAAACTTATTACTCTTTAATTTTAGAAAATATGGTGTTGATAAAATATTCAAATTTGCTCATGGTTTAAAACCTACAAATATTCAACGAATTTATATAGTTACTTGTGACCTTTTAGTATGTCAAAATGCATTTGATCAAATTAAATCAGAACTATCTCAAACGTCTGGCCTTTCTCATCATATGTTAATAGCACCATTTATACCTATAACAGTAAATAATCTTGTTGAAGAAAATGGTAAATTTTATATTATACATAATAATTATACAATTTTTTCAATTTTAATTCTTTCTACTTATCTATAGGATTATCTGGATTAATAACTTTACGACCATTAGCTTGGGAGTTTATCAGAATAGATGGAAACGTATTATCTTTAGAAATTCCGTTATTTACTGATTTATATTATTATAAAGATGCAAGTTTATTGCCATCACTAGCACGAAGTCTTTGGACTCTACGAATGATTCTTGGAGTTCCTAATTTTTCTTTTGCTTTAGGAAAATATAGTCAACAAATTTTAAAAATGATATCCTCAATGGATGAATCTTTAGGTGCACCTAATACCAAAAATGAATTTGGAGCTTTAATTGTAATGGATAGAAATCAAGATTTTGCTTCTACTCTTCTTACTCCAGTTACTTATTTAGGATTGCTAAGTGAAGTAGTTGATATCAATATAGGTTCAGCATCTCTTGGTAATTTACAAACAAAATTAGATCCAAGTAAAGATCAAGTCTACAGTGAGGTCAGGGATAAACATTTCAGTGATGCTTTTCCAACATTACGTACTAAAGCTAAAACTCTTAAATGTAAATTTTATAAATTAAATTAATGATAATTTTTTAATAACTTCTAATTTTCAAATTCAATTAAAAAATTTTAGCTGAACAAGAAGCAATGCAATCAATGAAATTAGCTGAGATGAAACATTATATTGAAACAACTCTTCAGAAAACAACAAAAACTAAACAACAACTTGAATTTCATATATCAGCATGTGAGGCAGCAGTTAATGCTCTTGCTTCAAAATTTGAAGATCTACACTCCATAGAAACTTCAATTTTAGAATGTAATCGAAGAGCTGAATGTTTAGAATACATTTTAAGAAACATAGGTAAAACTTTAAGGAGTTCATTCAAATTTTTATAGTTAAATTTATAATGAAAGACTTTCTTGATTTTAGATGAAAATCTTCAACGAAGTCTTCGTCTTTTTTCATTATTATCTACAACATCTGATGGAGTTACAAATAATGAAATATTGCCATTGCAAAAGGCATATTTACATGCTCATGGTTATCAACACATTCCACTTTTTTACAAGCTAGAAACTGTTGGCCTTTTAACTACCAAAACAGAAAATGTGCTTAAGCGATTACCGAATTGGACGAGTAAATGGACAGCTAATACAAAACGCCTGAAATTATTTCCAAATTCATCAAAATCTCTAGATTTAAAAGGTCCCACTTGTCCAAGCTATGTTTTCAACGGAGCTTATATACCACTCATAGTAAGAATATTAATAAAAAAGTTTTTTTTTTAAACATAAAACAGGGCAAAAAATTAAAAAAAAATTTTTTTCTAGGCACAAATTTTAAATATTCTAAATTCACAAATATCAGATCCAAAAAGTTTTGAAGAATTAAGCAATACTATTGGATGTACTTTTAGTGGAATTCAGGGACCAATACATCCACAAATTGTAGTAGTTTGTATAATTGGAGGAATTACTTATAGTGAAATATCTGCTTGTAGACTTATAGAAAAATCAGCAGGTTTTCGCTTGGTTTTAACATCAGATTGTATTTTAACAGGAAATAAAATCATAGAAAGTTTACAAAATGCATGAATTGTACTGTTCTATTTTGAACAGTATGTACATTTTGTATTATAAATGCATATATATAATGATACTTAGTATATGAAGCTTTTTAATCTAAATAATAATAATAATAATAATAATAATAATAATGATAAATATAATAATAAATATAATTTTATTCGTGATAAAATATTTTAATACTTGACAATAATAAAAAAATTTCTTTAAATTATATTTGTTAAGTAATAACTGTTGGTTTTCAGTTAAATAAATAAATACATTTTTACTGAATAAAAACACTGATTTATTTATCACCAAAGTCGTTATTCATCTACATATTTTTACTTATAAAATTCAATAGTTTCGATTTTCTTCACGATTGCGTTTACGATCACGTCTTTGACGACCCCAATTTTGTCCTTGTCTATTGTAAATTTGGCGATCACGGAAATTACCTTGATTACCACCTCTAGAGAAGAAGGCGAGCGCGACGACGCCGAGCACACGTTTTATGTGTGCCGACGATGGACCACAGACAGACTGTCACTTGAAACGAGAACGAGCAGCATCACGCCCGAAAATACAGTGGCGAGGATGCTGCAAGACGAGGACAGTTGGACGGCGATAGCTACGTTTGTCGAGACTGTTCTGAGGGGTAAAAAGGCGGACGGGTGCCTGGAATAGTTGGTGGTAAGTAGCATGAGTTGGTTAGAGAATGCGAATGAAAGGATTGTATGAAAGGAATACGAGATGGAGACAGGTTACAACGTAACACGAAACGGACTGACGAATAGACAGAACCTGCAGCGGCGAAGCAATAAGAAAGTAGTTCCACGCTGCAGGATAGACAGAAGGTGGATATACCATCCGCGCATCATATGTCTACGGTTTTCCAACAGACATATGCTGGCGTATGGCGGATTAGACGGTCCCCGGGGTTGTCAATGCCCTCGCCACGGATGTACCCCAGCAATCGAGTCCATCCGAGGCCAGAGCTGATGCGACTACGGAACCCGTTACACCAGTGGGGCCCTCTGCGTCTACACGTAGACAAAGGGGTCCTCACCGATGGTCTGGTTTAGGCAGATTCCCCGTTTTTTTACCACCGGAAAAAAAAAATATATATGTATATATATAATTTTATTCAAGTGATAAAATATTTTAATACTTGACAATAATGAAAAAATATCTTTAAATTATATTTGTTAATTAATAACTGTTGGTCTTCAGTTAAATAAATAAATACATTTTTACCGAATAAAAACATTGATTTATTTATCACCAATGTCGTTATTCGTCTACATATTTTTACTTATAAAATTCAATAGTTTCGATTTTCTTCACGATTGCGTTCACGATCACGTCTTTGACGACCCCAATCTTGTCCTTGTCTATTGTAATTTTGGCGATCACGGAAATTGCCTTGATTACCACCTCTAGAGAAGAAGTTTCCTGTAAACAAAATTTAAAAACATTTTTTAAAAACTCACATTAATTCATAAATAAGTAAAGCTATTACTATTAAATTTACCTTGTTTCATTTCGAAGATACGTTCATTTGAATCTACGAAGTTATTAACTTTATCTGTTAATTGTAGTGCTAATGATTGAAGGCGGCTTGGTTCACTGCGGTGCATAACTACAGTTTCTGTTGGATCATCTAAAGATGCCTAGAAATTTATTTAAATATTAATGAAAAATGTTATGCAAATTAAAGTATCATTTTGAAATTAAAATTTTAAAAATTACCATAAGTTCTTCATTAATAATCATTTTACTAATTATGGAATAAACAATTGATCTTTTTAATTGAAACATATCAGCTAAAGTTGGCATAGATATTGAATCGTAAACGTGAGAATAAGTGAAAAGATAAGTTCTCAAAGCTTCTTCTTTAATTAATTTAGTAAGCATTGCGCGTACTTTATCAGCTTGATAGAATAAATCCCAAACCTAAAAAATGAACAAGTTTGAGCAATATTTTCTATTTTAACACATTATGAGCGGGTAGCATAACAGACTCAACAAGACTGCATAGCGGGCGAATTTACGTCAAAAGCAAAGAAATACGCATTTAAAAATATAACAATAGATTTAAAGTAATACAGCTCTATAAAATTATAAAATCTGTTAAGTGCTAGTCAATGAAAAAGGTACAAATACCCGACCCGCTGATAGACGATAGTCTACAAAGTGAGTACTAATACCCGCCCCGCTCATAATGTGTTAATATAAATACATTTGAAAAATGTATAAACGAAAAATGTATATACCTTTGCATTCATTTTTTCATTAATAATAAAGTTATTGCAAACAGACCAATTACCATTACGCATAGCTTTGGCTGCAGCAACAACATGTTCTCTCATTGATTCAGGAGGACCAACTAATGATTGGCGTTCACTTGACCTAAGTTGCTGGTAAAAGGTCTTTGAAATCATTCTTCTTCTTGCATCAAATTCATGTGCTGAAAATTTTAATATTTAGAAGTTAAAAAATTTTAAATATATAGTAGTGAAGACAATTATTTAAATATTTTGAAAATCATACCAGCCATGTAAGGAATTTCAATCAACATTGCTGATACTAGATATACACATTCAAGTAATTCTAGATTAATGTGCATATGGAAAGGCATTTGACGTTGTTTTTCAATTTTTTCTTGTTCTTTACTACGCTCATGTTGTCTTTGCGGTAAAAGACCTTGAGCTAAAAGTTCTTTCACTTTTCCAGTCATCATCAAATCTAAAAGACATCCATGAGCATCTTTAATATTTGCATGACGGAATGCACAAAGTCCAAGATGAGCAATAGTACGGTTATATAAAATCTAAAATTTATTTTTTAATTAAGATTCTCAATATTAAAAAATTATATTTTTTTAAAAGCTTATAAAACAAATCAAACCTGTGTTGCTGGATCTGAATGTTGTATAGTTTCCTGTAAATGTGACATCAAAATTAAATCTCGGGCTTGAAACCAATTATCATGAAGTGCATGATGATAAATATGTGAAAGAATTGCTCTTGTTCTTAAACGATCAGTTTCATCATGAGCATAAACATATTTACAAAGCTTTTCCATAACCTGCACTGAAGTGATTTGATCTGCTGGAACTTCTCCCTAAAAATTTTTAATATAAAATTAAATTACAAAAATAAAATAATAAATATTTTCATTACTTACATCTTTTTGTTTGAGAACATTAGGATCAAATTTATAATATAAATGTTCAATTTTACGAAGATAAATTCGACATAATTCAGAAACTGAGCCTTTTCTTTCTAAATATTCCTGAACTTTATCAATTATTGTGGATACTAATTTTTCATCTTTTAATCTAAAAAAAAATTAATTTTCATGTAGTTTAGTATCTATGCTATAATTTTAATTTATAAAGAATAATAATAAAAATATTTATTTTATACCTTTCTACATATTCGTTACTATGAGGATCACATTCTTTTAAGAGTTTTGTAAATTCTTCATCTAATCTTTCAACCAATGTGAGTACACAACCATGTAATTTAAAAGGAGCTTTTTCATACTGTTCTTCATCTTCTGGTATTGAATCAGCAATTATCATGTCTGCTGTAGCTAAGAGCAAATCTAACATTTCTGTGATTCGTTCTAAAAGCCTAAATAAAACAACTTTATATTTTACTCATGAAAGTCATTTTTGATATCGTAAATAATAAACGTAAAATGTATATTTACTTAGACCAATATTCAGGTTTCATTGCGTCAGAAACTTTTGGATTATAATCAAAAATTGAAGAAACTATAGAAAATTTTATTTTAACTGATACTGCAGAGCCTAAATTGTGACTTTCAGCAATAGATTGTAATTCATGTAATAATTCAATTTGTTCTCTTCTATCAGTTCTTTTTTTACCACGAGCAGCTATAATTTCTCCTAATTTTTTTAATACAGCTCCAATGTTAATCTCAGCATCTTTAGCAAACATTTTTGGTTTTTCTGAAGGTATGGCAACTCCTCCTTTAACTGTTTCCCATTCTCCTTCACCATCATCTTCTTCACGTTTCTTCTTTCTATCAGTTTCTTTGCGCTTTTGACGATGCTCTTTTCTTACGTGTTTTTGCTCATCATCTCCTTCTTTCTGAATTTTTCTGAAGTAATCCGCACCAACATGCTGAGGCTTATCATCATCTGAGCTACTTGATTCTTCACTTTCAGTACTACTATTCCATTCTGAATCACTTTCACTACCATCATCATCGCCCCCTTTCTGTTTGTAATTTATAAAAACAATATTATTGCACAACTTAAAATAATGGAAACGTAAAAATATATTATAAATTATATAAATTTGTATACTTTGAATTTTGAAGCATCTGGGATACTAGGTTCTTGTTTCTTAAATTCAGAAATACGGTTATCATCATCATCAGAATTGGCTTCATCTGCCAACAATTACTTTGGTTAATCTTTATTTATAAAAAAAAATTAAATTATAAAATTTTTAATACCTTTCTCTTCTTCTTCGTGATCATCTTGGTCAGGATTTTCTCGGAATTTTGCAATGTCCTCTTCAAAATCTTTATTGTATTTTCTTAATTTTTGACGTAAAGAAGTCAATGATTTTGAATTATTTTTTGACATATTTTTACGACCTTCTCTATCTTCCCATACTTCATTAATAAAATCTTCCATTTCAACTAAGCAGCGTACATAGAAACGAGGAGTTTGTCCACCTTCTTCTTTTGAAATGACAGGAAGTGCTTTTTGATAAGCTCTCATTAAATCTTCAAAGGCTATTAGAAAAAAATTATTATATTTACAAAACTTAAATAATAACTTTAAAAAGTATGCATAATTTTGTAAATTTACTAATAATATAAATACATACTGCTTAACATGCAACTCATATCTTTGATTTTTTTGTAATTTCTTATAAGTTTTATTAAATTTGTTATTTCTTCATATCTTTTTTCTTTTGTGGATCTAACAACACGTTTTGTTTCTTCTTCATCGTCGCTAAACTATAATATAAATAACATAGTCATAATTAGACACAGTTATTATTATTTAAATTGCAATTTTCATAAAGCAGTCTTCTGCAAATATTATATATAAATTTCTTACAGTGAATGCTGCTGCTGGTGCACGTTGAATCTGCTCCTCCTCGGTAGAGGTATCAGATTCAGAATCTGATTCAGTAGCAAAGAAACGACTCATCTTGTTTCAAAATCTAAAATATAAAAAACTGTAGAATATAATGATAGTAAAATATAAGAAATTTGCGGGAAATAAATTATTATTTATTATGATATTTTATTTACTACAATTGTAGTAAAAAATTGAATAATTTTAATGTAACAAAGTATTTTAGATCTTATTATTATATTGCCGAATTTATTAATCATCATGCGTGTAAAATGCCGAAAAATTAGGGTGGATAAGCCGTCAACACATTGTTTAAACAGAAATAACTATATAAATTTTTCCACTAAAGATCAATTATTCAAATTATAACTAGAAATTAAATTTTTTATAATATATTAAAATACAGCACTTACTCTCACTAAAAACCTTAAAAATATTATATTATAAATGTGTCGATTAACCACTTTATTCAACGCACTCAAAAGAGGTTAGATCCTAGCATTGCTCGTGATGGCGTAAAGAAAGTATCCATAAACTATCAAAAAAACACTACGTAGTAAACTCGTATATAAAATTTCTTCACCTATATTTAAATTAATATTTTTTACTGTTCACGCCGTATATATTTAATTATTTAATTTAAAATATTTAAATATTTATAAAATCTTAATCTACTTATTTCAATAAAATGAAATAAAGAATTTTTTTATTATGTCTGTTATATTTTGTGTATCAAATTTTGCAAAATTCACATATATTAAAAATTATAGTAAATTTTTTAAAATCAGTTATTTAAAAAAAATTAAATTTTATTATAATATTGTCTTACATTTAATATTTTGTAAAAAAAAAAAATAGATATATATTGTGTATATTTTCTGTGCATGACTCTTTTGCGCACAAATTCTATAATAATTGATATAAAAATATAATTGTAGAAAAAAAATTTTTTTAATCATACTAATTTATGTATCTATTTTGAATAGTGCGCGTATAAAAACTGAATATAATAGGGTGTATTTCGTGCCTGGTGAACTAGATAGTAGCGTTGCGCGTGGCAGATAAATTGTATGTATGTGCAACCGTAAACAAGATATAGGCTTGACAGATTCGGCATATGTATAACTTTGCAGAAACTCAGTATCGCGATTTGTAATTCTTATAAAAGTTTACCTTTTGAATTTCTTCAGACTAGAAATTTTAACAATTTCTTATTAACAATTAATAAAGTATTAATGAAATGTCTTGTTAAATATAATTTAAAAATTTCATATATTCATAATTGCCAATTACGGCGATATATTATACTTGGCTACTGTGAAGCGTAATTAATTATAAAACATAAATTTAAAGAATTATAAATATATGTGCTATATAAGTTACATGCAATAAAAATTTTAGGTTTGTATAATAATTTTAATTTTTTGTTTTTATTTTATAATATATTAAATTTTATTTAAACAATTACATGTATAAATTAAAAATGACTTTTACATGTTTTTTTACCGTGTAAAATTATCAATATAACTATATAATTATTAAAAATATACATAAAATTTATTATAGTTAAATAGAATTAGGTTTTAGCAAAATTTTATACTCTATTGAAAGCAGATTTTTTGCACATTAAATTGTTAATTGTGCAAACATAAATCTGTTAATATACGCAAATTATATGTTCTTAATTCATGAAAAATATTTTATTAATTCATAAAACTCATTGATCAAAATTTCTCTTTGCACAAATTTTGTAAGTAAATAGTAGCAAAATAAGTAAAAATTATTTGTACATATGCGAAAAAATAAATATACGATCTTACATTAAAACATTAACACATGAGGATATAATAGAAAATTTATGTTATTTTTTAAGTTTCACAAAAGGCACTTGTATCTGTATGCAAAATAAGTTCGATATCATCATCGCTTTTGATACATTAATCAATATATTGCAGAAAATCGGCTGTATTTGGCTGAGCGGCTCGATTCAATGGCATTGCAAGTAAAAAGTGCGTCACCCCTGTAACCATTGTTACAGGTGCAGACGGCGATGTGTCTTCTAGGTGAGCAGCTTGCATTAACTCCACACTCGCGTCCTGTACATGGGTTCTGACAGGAGAAGTCGATACAAGCTCGATTATCTGGGCACTCAGAATCCGAAAGACACTCGCCCCGCTGACAACTGACGAGAGCGTTACCGATAAAGCCATGCGGACACGTGCAAACTGGTCGTTTCTTGCCGGTATTATCATGGCCAGGTCGACATTCGGCATTCACACCGCAAGGATTCGGTTGGCACAAGTCCTCTAGAAATAGAGTTGATATATCAAAAATTCGTTAAAAATTTGGCGCGCGAAAAATTTAACGATGAAGACATTGAATTAATTTTGAAAAAATAACACTACCATCACGGAATGGCCTGCAATATACAAAAGGATTGCCAGTCATATCCTTAGGACAGCTGCAAACCGGAGTGATTCCATCGGTTTCTTTCAAGTGACAATTCGCATGAGTACCGCAAACTCCATCGCATGGATTGATGCACTTTTGATAAAAGCAGGCAGGTTTTCCGGCTGGACAATCCAAATGCTTTGTACACTCCGGTTGGCATGAAATCAATGGATTACCCAACCAACTCTAAAAAGATACGTAAAATTACGTTGTCATTAATATTATATTACTATTATATTCCTCTTATAAATTTTAAATCCGTATATAAGGCTTGGATTTAAATTATATTGTTATCAATTTTATATTAACACTTTAATGATTTAATTAAATATAACCGAAATAAAAAATAATCGGTTATTTAGAATGGTGTCATTAACATTGAGATGCGGGTGAACGTATAAGTAAAAGTGAAAATTGCCAATAAATCGGTGAACGAGAGAGCGCGCATACTAAACTGACCTTAGGGCAGCTACATTTGGCGCGATGGTTGACAACCTCGCAGTCGGCATTTTTGCCGCACTGATTGTTGCAAGGGCTCTCGCATCTGAAGGACGAGGAGCAGGACAAGTGCTGAGGACAGTCGAAGTCGCTGTCGCATTCGTGTCGGCAACCCTCGAGTGGTCGACCTCGATATCCCGGCAGACAGCTACACGTTGCCACGCTGTTTATTACCTCGCACTTGGTATTAATGCCGCAAGGACTCTTTTTGCACGGAGCCTCTGTAATATTTCATAATATCGTAAAAATAATTGTATACTTTTGATTGTAAAAATTTTTTTTTAAATTTAATTTAATAAATTAATTAATTATATAAAATATTTTAAACATATATTGTTGAAGTTGCTTACGAGGATCGTATATACAAATCTTGAAAGGATCGCCGGTATAATCTTGTGGACAGCTACATGTTGGAACATGGTCTTTCGTTGTACACAATGCATTTGTACCGCATACGCTGGAGCAAGGATCGACGCAATGATTTCCTGAACAAATTCTACTTCCTATACAGTCTTCGTTAACTGAAAATTTACAAAAAATTACAATTTTATATTATACATAAAGTAGTCAAAAATCATTTACACAAACTAAAAATCGCTAAAAAAAGGCGCTAAAAGTTTTTTGTAATAATAGCTTTAAAAGATGTATACCTTTAAAATTCTAATTACAAAAAAAAAAAAAAAAAAAATGAAATTATTTATTATAGCACAATAATAATCAGATGCGGATCAAATGCAAAAATTGTCTTGC
Source organism: Chalcis sispes (assembly GCA_949987625.1). Classification (NCBI taxonomy): domain Eukaryota; kingdom Metazoa; phylum Arthropoda; class Insecta; order Hymenoptera; family Chalcididae; genus Chalcis; species Chalcis sispes. Next base: position 1,229,224 of record OX465095.1, read on the forward strand.
CGTACTTGGTATACATCTACTTACACTGTCTTTGCATCTGCAATTTTACGTAATTAAATTCGACGATAATTTTCTATGTTATTTATTTTGTTTTGCAACGCAGAATTGTTCAACTTGTTAAATAATTTACTATATATTAATATAGATTTTTTGCGCTCGTCTTTTATAACAAATGATTTGCTTCCCTATGCATTCCAAATTTTGATTACTTAATAAACTAAAAAAATAATTAACGATACGGTAAACGAAATAAAATTCTTTAATAAAATTAAACACTTTATAATCTCTTGTTTTATCTTTTTTGTCATATTAATATATCTTCTACTTTTATATTTATATGGAAATTAAAATAGCAGCGTATAATAATAGACAAACCGTTTAGAAAACTTCATCGCTTAAAAAAGACACATCATAAAAAAAACAAGAAACTTGCATATTAAATTAACATAACAGAACTTTGTATATGGGTGTACGTCATTACATATGTATTTTATTATGAATATCAAATGAAGCTTGATCAGAAACCAAACGTTGTGGTTTTAACCTTGGCTGCGGAGGCGCGCCAAAAAACGATCGTTATTTGAATTACGTTACCTTATATATGTATAAATATAGATACGCCTAAATGGTAAACAATATGTGTATGTATGTATGTATGTGTGTATATATCTATATAAAGGGTAAAACAAAATATCCACTCACTTATACACTCGACGCGTTCGCATCTTACGAGAGGATCCCCCATATGCAAATTCAAACAGGAACAAACTGGTCGACCCTCGCTTATTGTACATTTTGCGTTAACTCCACACGTGTGACTCTCACAGGTACCACCTACGCATATAAACGTATGCGACTTATATGGATGCATCACAAGTCTCTTTAAAACGTGTACAACAAACGATGTTAAATAAATTTTTTACAATAAAATTAATGTCCATTACTATTTTCAAATAAATCGGGCCAAAATTTCATAAAGCAATCTTACTTTGCATATACGTATACGTAAGAATTCATGATAAAAAATAACTATTTTCAAATTAAAAAGAAAAAAAAAAAAAAAACAATATAATTATATCAATAAATTTGTGAATAAAAATTAATTGAAGTGAACTAGTTTAAAATGAAGCAAAAAAATTCATGATAAAATATAATAAATTCAAATTGCATTTAAAAGGATATTTGCATTACACTTAACTGTTAATTTGGAATCTGTGCAAATAAATTAATTTTAATTACATTTATAATTATTTGCCCGAATAAATAATTATTTATTTAACTTTTATAATCTTTATGATCAAAGAAATTATTATAAATTGCTTTGAGCAAAAAGCTCTATCTGCGTTTTTACTCTAGATTTTATTTCGTTAACTTTGAGTCTTTTGCTTTGCTTATAAATTATCAAATTAGTCGTATTATGTAACAAATTATAAACTGGGTTATCATCAAAATTATCATTTTGAGCTCTAGTCTTAATGTTAAAAACTATTTCTTAATAAACAATAGATTTAATGAGAGACTTCATAAAAACAATTAAGAAATCAACTAATGTTAATTTAAGAAAAAAATAAATAAATGTTAAAATAAAAAATTTAATTATTTTTCCAAAAAATTCTTTATCGGTCTCATATAAATAAAGAAACAGTGTTTTTAAAAAAACTTACCTCCAGTAAGTGCGGAAGTAGAATAATGAATTTGATAGTTCATCGCTAATGCTGAAGTGGCTAAGAGCCCAACGAGCAGAACTGCCGTCTGCATCAACTCCATGATTTTTTCGTTCGTGATCTTTCTTTTAAAACAATAAGAGAGTTTAATGATAATATATATATTTTTTTTTAATTGAAACAATACTCTAATAGTAGATGCGAAGTTATTTTTTAGAAAATAAATTGATTTTGTTTCATAGATAAGTGAAAAGCTCTAAATATTTAAAAAAAATTTGTTTTAACTTTAATAATTGATATATTAAAGTTCGTTAATTACGATATTTTTTAAGTCCAATTTATTTCTACGAATCAATCTCTGTTATGTGTTTGAAATAATTAATTATTGTCAAGCTATTAGTTAATTAGAAGTTTTACGACAAAGTCAAATAATTTTCATGCACATATAATAATAATACACACAAGTACAAAGGCAATTTGTATACATGAATTATAACATGTAAAATTATCAAAAAAAAACTAAAATAGTTAATAAACTAAATAAATACTTTATTTTCGAACTCGAGGTGTACTTTAAAAAAACCGACTTATATGTATACCTATATATACTGTGGAAAACGGCAATGAGACGATTCGGAGAAAGGAATTATTTAAAATTGAAATACAACTTGTGTTTATTTCGTAAAGTTATCATTTTAAAATCAATTGAAATTATAGAATAACTAAATATATTTTAATAAATAGATAACGTAACAAAAGTACTCACCTCCAGAGATTGAAAGTTTCAACGATTTAAAAGTGTGATCCGTACTCGCTTGGATCGCGAAATAAACTGGAACGTTGAGAAGAAATCGGCAAAGACGAAGTAAAGAACGAATCAGACTATCGTATCAACTTCTTGTACTGACTCCCACCACGTCGACTGTTTTGAACGCGTCCGTGTTGTTTTCGACGTTTTTTTTTTAGTACTGTTCCAATCTATGGGTTTTCCACCTCCAAATCTTGCCCACGCGCGTCCGTGATAGGATATAATGCTACGCAACAACGATCGTTTAGCTTCGTGAATAGAAGCTATTTTATGTATATGTGTGTGTGTGTGTGTGTGTGTGTGTGTGTGTGTGTATGTGTCACTTGTTTCATTGTATATTCTTTTTATTTATTTATTTATTTTTTTTTTCAACGTTTTATTAATAGAATTATTTTAAATTAAATCACTTTTTAGAAAAATTTTTACTTTTTACAGTTGTGGATTTTTAAAGATTTTAATGAAAGAAATAAAATAAATATAAATAATAAAAAATATCTTCTTTTTAACGGTCATTCAATAAAATATTTATTGTTAGACAATACGTTCAATAAATACATTCATTTATAAAATATATCAAAAATGTTTCACTTTAATAAACAATAATAAAAAATTTGCATATTTTTTTACAAAAACAATAAAATTATTTTTCTTAAATTACATATAGTTATATTAAAAATTATAAAATAAATATTATTTCATCGATGATAATAATTATAATAATGCGAGCATTATTCATAATCATTGTTCGGATTGACGTCTAAAATAAAAAAAAGAATGTACAAAAAAATAATCAGCATAAAGATGAATATATTTAAATTAGCATAACATTTAAAATCGAAATAAAAATATCCTAAAATTCCAATACATTAAATATCAATTTTTACATTTTCATGATAAACAATTTAACGGATGTATATATAATCTTAATCAGAAAAGTAAATTTATTGCTAATATTATTTAATAAAACATGTATTATATAAGAAATTGATAAAACTGAAATATACAATATATAAATAGATAATAAAATGTACAATAAATCATAATGAAATTTACGAAAACAAACATTTATAGTTATCAATTTTTTAAACTAAATATTCAAGTGATTCATGTTTGATAGAAGATAAAATTATCTGTTTAACGTCTTATTATAATTAAAAACATCAATATTTTTGTGGATTTTATAAATTACATAAGATACTTCATTATTTATAATAATTATACAAAAAGAAACTTAAAAATCAAATTTTCATAAAGTAATTCGATAAAATTTTGACGATGCAAAATACAAAATTTTAGAAATGACACATTTTATAAAAATGTATTCAAGTTTTTCTTATATTAAAAATTTTATTTGAATTTAAATTAAAAAAAAAAAAAAAAAAAAACTTGTTTTATTTTATAAAATTGTTAGTTTTCTGCTTCAGAAAAAAATTATTACTTTAATAAAATTGAAAAATCAATTAAATGTAAATAATTCGTATAGTCGACGAATTATTTTTTATTGAATTGTCATGTAAAATTAATCAATTTATTGATAATGTTATACAACGTATTTAAAAAATGTTATTGTTTGAGATAATTTTCCTTTAAAATTTTTTTTTAAGAAATTAAATACGTGATACCATACAATTTTTGTTACGGCATTGATGAGATCATGATTATCTTGGGTTGCGAAAGACTTTTCTCTATATTACTATTAAGGTCGAAGTTGAGGTCGGCCGTACTGTCATTCAAGTTCCCATATCGGGAACTTTTAACCGATATACTGAAATAAGGACACACATTTTAATATTATTCTGAAAATAAATAAAAGATATCGATATGATTCCATCTTAAACGTTATTTCTTTTATTTTATAATTTATATAATGATAACTTATATTGCAACAAACTGAAATTTATAATAGTATGTATTAATCTTTAAAAAACTAAAAATTTATTAGTTGCGGATAATTAGAGGAATTAACAAAACAAATATAAAAAGGACTATATGCGAAAACCACAAATCACTATTCACTAGAAATTTTAGTATGCCCTTACTCGTATTTTTCCCTGAAAATAATACGCTTACTTTCTTTTAAATATATACTAGTCACGTTAAATTCATGCTACAATTTTAGGAGGGTTTATCAAAGAATGGACAGTCACTTTAATTGATTCTGTGCCTTTTAATACTATTATATAAAAAAGCATTTGTATTTTTTATAAAATAATAACTTTTACAAAATAAAGATAAAATCAATGTTGTGCTTTAGACAATAGTGCATACGATAAATATAACAAATTTTTTTGTAAACATACATAAAGGATTATTATGCATGTATATATACACGGAGAAAAAACATTTCTCGTATGCTGTAAGTTGATGGTAGCAGAAAATTAACAAATATATTACAATTATTAGCGAAAAATTAACATATACATTAATCACTTCATTAAATTTATGAACACTGTAAAATTCAAAATTTTAAAATTCAAATTGGAGATTTTAAATAATTATTTCACAACAATATTAAATCTCTATTGTCAAACTTATATGATTTTTGTTTCAAATTTTTTGTCATCTGTAAATATTAAAGCTATAAAAGCTTTTTTGATTTTTAAGTACACGTACAAAGTTTTATTTATTATATTAAAAGTAAAATAAATTTTTTATATATTATTTATCATAATTTAAAATTTAAAAAAATATGAAATTTATCCTTTATTATTTAATAAACAAAAAAGTATCTTTTACTTTAATATAAGTAATAAATACGTTTTTTCCCCGTATATTATATAGATAACTTTAAAATATCTTACTCTAAGTACAATTTATACTATGATATTATATTTCATTTATCTACGATCCGCCAAACGCAGTTTATCTTCTGTACACATTATATGGTTGTTGATTTGATTTACATGATAAATAAGAAGTTGTCTTTTTAAATTAATATTAATGCAATGATTTTTTTACGCATAAATAAATTTCATTTTTATATATTGGATAGTGTCATTTCTATCAAAAGCCTTTAAGAAAAACTCTAATGATAAGTTTTTAATGATCATAAGAGTTTCTTGTCTGTACATTCTTTTGGTTTTCTTTATTTTTATTTTGTGAAAACTTTAAGAATTCTTCAAAAGCTTCTGCTATCATATCATCTTCCTCATCATTTTCCCATGGTTCTTGAGATCTGTAAAAATTTGCATTTGAATCATCGTAATATTTATTCAAATAATTATATAATTCACAGTACTAACGTAAGTTCTCCTTCTGCCAAATCTTCGAGAAACCTACATTCTTCATCCGTTATCACTTGTCCATCAGGGCCATAAAATATAGGCTCATCTACAACTTGTGAACTTGATGGTTGTTTATTTTCAACATGTACTGGAGCATGAGATGAAACAATACCCCAATTTCCACTTCTTAATTCACTTACACTAGTAACCATTCGGCCGACATTTGAGTCTACTCTACCTTGAATGACTAGATCAGACAGAGTACGCATAACTTGCTCCATTTCAGTACGATTTCCACTGTTATCTCTTTCTAAAGTTTGTCCAGCCAACTAAAATTATTTTATTAGTAAAGCAAATGTATTTTCATATAAACATAAGTTCGTTTAAGAAAATAAGCATGGAAATTTCTTAATACCTTTAGAGCCTGGCAAATATTTTTAGCTGAACTAGGAGCTGGATTTTGTAACACAGTATTTATCAATCGAATTAATAATTTTCCTAATTCTGAAGCTGGTTCTGGTTCCATCTGTGTAACTAATTCGGCTAAGAAAAATATTAAACCATGACATTTTTTTTCATTTTCATCGGTATGTTTGGTAATCTGCCTCCATGTTTCAGATTGCTCTTCAGTCTTTTGTTTACACCTATAATATTTTAATAAGATAATAATATAATCATAAAGCATTTTATAATTTTTTAATTTGAGAAAATTATTCTTTATTTAAAATCATACTAACTGGTTAAGTAATGTTTCTCTGAAAATAGACGTAGTTCTATCTGGTGTAAGAGCTACTGTATCAAGATGTGTACAAAGTCTTGCACCACTATATCGAAAATTTCCTTCATTTATTGACTAAAATTAAAAATTTATATTAATTTAACATTTGCATAGAGTTTGTTAAAAAGCCATATAAAGCATATAAATATTGATTATATTAATATGTAAATTTTAAAATAAAATTATGTTAATTTAATAATAACTAATACTATACCTATTAAAAAAATATAAATGAATAAAAATAAAAGAACAAAAAATGAATTTGTTAGTTAGTGGTGAAAATGAATAATATAAAAAGATTCATCTGACTGGTTATGGTGAGGTAATTGTTAACAATACCTGTTGTAAGATTGCATTAAAAACTTGTTCACATGAACTAGGTTGATCAAGGAATGGACTGATAGTATCTACTAAATGAGCCACTAAAGAATCAAATTTTCCAGGATTCATAGTTAAAGTTCTCATAGCATTTTCTAATTGTGCTAAAGAATGAGCAAGATCGTGTGATTGTCTGCCATCCTAAAATTATATTTGCATTTTCATAAACTTTAAAGTAAACAATGACTTTATATTTTTTAAACAGTGCAATTGGTTTTAATATTACATCGTACCTTATCAATATAATCACCTGATCCACCATCAAAATGACCATAATCTTCATTTGCGGGATACTGATTGTATTGTTGATATGGGGCACTGTGATATGCCGCATCAGAAAATTGCTGCTGTTGAAAATGCTGAGAGTGCCCAGATTGTTGCCAATTGAATTGTTGTCTTTGAAGCATAGCTTGTTGAACATTCTGAGCTTGTCTTGCTAATTGCAAACGATCTTGAACAGAACTTCGTGGAGCATGTCCTGATTGAGCGTGGCCTGGCTACTCATTTTTAAATATATAATTAAAATTCTTTAATTTAAAATAAATTAATAAATATACATATACATACAGCAGTATAAGCTTTGGGAACAAATTCAGCAGCATCAGCAGAAAGGACAGAATTTTTCACAATATCGCTAACAACTCCTAGAAAATTTTATTTATTTTTAATTTCGCTATAACTTTTTTTATTTTTCCAATATAGAAATAAATACTTTTGTAATATGTGATATTAATAGAATTTCAAAATATTACAACATTATAATAATTAACAAAATTCAAAATAAGTTTTTTTTTCTAATAAGATAATTAATTACAATAGTTCAATCTTATTTTCAAATTGTTATAATAAAATATCATAATTGGTAACTATTATCGATTGTTTTATTCAATAGCTTCATTTCAAGTTATTGATAATGAGATTTAATTCTATTATAACAATGCAAAACTCACTAATCAATTTATTAATGTCTACTAATATTCTTGTTGTTAACACCAGCATTTATTGCAATCTAGAAACTATATAATTCTTTTATTTACAAAATCATTGTTGTGTTAATCTTACAATTTTTATTTAATAGTTCAAAACATAATTTTATGTTTAAAAATTTTATTCATAATGGGTAAAAAAAACTTTGAAAACCTAATAAAAATTTTAATTTTATAACTTTGTTAAATCCCCTAATAATAAATTATAAATAAAAATTAATCAACAAGCACGCGTAAAATTGTTTTATTGATTTGAACTCTAATATAATCAGCTTATCTAATATACCAGTAGACTGAGAGGACTGATGAGGCCGACGAAGAGGTTCCTGATCCACAGACCGAATACCACGTCCACGACCTTTATTAGTCCAACGCTCGCCATCAGCCTCTCCATTGCCGCTTCCCTCTGCATTATTGTATTGTTCCATATTAATAATCCGAAATACTTGAAAATGCAGAAATTAGATTTATATTCTTGGTGCGATTTTGGAATTAGGTTAAGCGGCACCAAGAACGACACTTCACGTTGTTCCGCTTTTCAAGAAAAAAGTGTGCACGTCGCACCCTCGACATAGGTTAAATATCTTGCCTATCTTAAAATACCTTACCCATTCAACAGTATATAAATTCAGAAAAAATAATATAATTTTTATGTTATAATAAATACGCGTCGTCGTAGCCGTATGTGTCGATACACAATATTGAGAACATACGCGTGTATGTGTTTGCGTCTGCGTCGTCAACGTCAATCGACTGTCCTATTGTACTTTTTGCTAAGCATGATTTTCACTATATAACAAACGGGTGTTAACCGATTACTTTTTGTTTTTAATTACAACTTTAGCGAAAATATATTATCTAAAAAACTATACTTTATATTATTTTATTTATTTTAATAATTGATTATAAATAGTGACATTATAGTCAATTCTCAAAAGTATTAGCAGGTATTAGGCAATATTTTTTATAGTTATAAAAATTTAGAGTTAAAACAAAATGTTTAAATTTTTCACGTAACTTGTAACTTTTTTAAAATTTTTTAAAAACTTAAACGTACCTAAAAATTTTGTCCAGTAAAATAATTTAACAAATTATCCAATTTTATTAGCTTATCCAAAATAAATGTGTATAATATAGAAATTAAAAGAAATGAAAATATTAATTAAAGTACTGTTTTAAAAATTTTATGCATATTTTACATTCTTATCACTTTTAACAAGTTAAATAAAACTTAACAGTGTTTTTAAATCGATATAAATGAATTAAAACGTATGTTTTATATGTATTTTAATAAAGTATTTCCTGAATTTATATTGCGTTTGTACATGAAGTTTTGTATTGTAGAAATTAATTATTATAATTCAGATATATATTTCATTGTTTTAGTTTTTAATATTTTATATACGTTCAATATTATTTAAGATATAAATAATTAGACTCAAGCAAAATGATGCTGATAAAAAATAATAAATAAAACAAAATTTAAAATACTGCGCCTTTATAACTTTTAAACTTCATTATCGACCGAAATTTTTTGAGCAAACCATCTCGTGAATAATAAACATTCATCGGCAGTGATGCTGTGTAATGTCGGAATTTCTCGACTGCATAGTCTGTCAAAATTACAGAATTGTAATCTTTTTAAATCCATTATCGTCAAATTATTTTTTTGACATGCCTCCCAAAAAGTTTTACAATTTTTCTGACTTTTGAAAAGTCTTATATTGTACTTCCAAAGTTTGTAAAATAGTCATTAATACAGCGTCAATGATTTTCTGTCCATTAAACACATAATGGATAAAAAAAAAATTGATTTTTTACAACGTTATCATGGATTACACACCCACACGTTTCTTAAAATATTTCAAAGGCACAGTTTTCTAATGAATTGTAAATGATGACGCGAAACTGTTATCAAAAAGGGATCTTGTGTCCCTTTAATACATAGATGAGTCACCAGTGATTACTTAGGTAAAAAAATTCATAAGTAAAAAGTAAGGCCTAAAAATGTTGGAGGTTGGTCTTAGAGTGGTTAGAGGAGGAGATTGGAAGTGGGCTGATCAGGATGGAGGTGAGGGTCATGGAGGAACTGTTGTTGAAATTGGTAAACCTCCTAACACTGGAAATGCAACCTCCAATACAAATCATGCTGACAAAACACCCGACAAAACTGTTATAGTACAATGGGACCATGGTTCTAGAAGTAATTATCGTATTGGTTATCAAGATGCTTACGATTTATTAGTTTTTGATAATGCTGCAGCAGGAGTTAAACACTCTAATATCATCTGTGATGGTTGTAAAACACATGGCATTGTTGGTATACGATGGAAGTGTTCACAGTGCTTCGATTATGATTTATGTACCCAGTGTTACATGTCTGATGTGCATGATCTAAATCATGCTTTTCAAAGATTTTTAACTTCAAATTCAGTAGGGTAAGAATTATAAAATTAATTTTTTTATAGTTAATATTACATAATATATTTTTATATAGTATATTTTGTATATCATTATCTTAATATCGGTAATGTTTAAATCTCACATTATCGTTTAAATTAAAAAAAAAATAGTCTTTCATTTATTATATAAAACAAGTAAAAAATCTGTCTAATAATCATTATTGTTAGTACAATTATTATAAATAATTAGAAATATTATAATTTATTTTATTTTTTATTGATAATTGAAGAAATATCATTATTTATCTTTTAATGAATTATTTAATTTATAAAAATATAACTATTTTTTTAAATATTTTTAATTGTAGAATTCAATTAAGTACTAGAGTCAATTGTACAAAAATACCATTGAAAGGAATTTTCATTGGAGCCAAAGTCATTAGAGGGCCTGATTGGGAATGGGGAAATCAAGATGGTGGTAGAGGAAAGACTGGAAGAGTTATAGATATACGGGGTTGGGATAATGAAAGTAGTCGCTCTGTGGCTACAGTTACTTGGTCTTCTGGAAGTACCAATGTTTATCGACTAGGCTACAAAGGTTGCGTGGATTTGTGTTATGTTGAAGAGGCGAGTGCTGGTACTTATTACAAAGAGCATTTACCTCTTTTGGGTCAATCATCGCCAACAGTGCCAATAATTGAAAATTCTTCCCTGAATACTTCAAATACTTCAAATCCTTCCAGTCCTAGTCATGCAACTTTTGTAGTCGGAGATAAGGTAAAAGTCTTAATGGATATTGATACATTAAAAAAGAAACAAGCAGGTCATGGTGGATGGAATCCACGAATGGCTGATTATATTGGAAAGGTATTAAAGAATTTTCTAAAATATGAAGTGGCTTGGAAAAAAACGTATATTTCTTACGTTTCCATTTATTTTTATAGATTGGTACAGTACATCGAATAACAGACAAAGGTGATATTCGTGTTCAATACGAAGGGTGCAATAATAGATGGACATTTCATCCTGGAGCTTTGACAAAAGTTATCAGTAAAGAAAATTTTGCTCTTGGAGATTTAGTTAGGGTAAAATCAGATGCAAATGCTGTTAAGCACTATCAAAGGGGTCATGGAGAATGGATAGATGTAATGAAAACTGTATGTTAAAACATTAACAAAAGACTTATTTTCAAACTAAATGTTTTATCTAATTATTGGAAATTATTTTATAGGCATTAGGTAAAACTGGTAAAGTTATAAAAATTTATCCTGATGGAGATATGAGAGTGCAATTAGGTGGACATACTTGGACATTTAATCCACTTAGTGTTACTCTAATTCCACCAGGATCTGAAGCTGCAAATTCTTTCACAGATGCTAATAGAGGTATAATCGAACTTACCTTCATAAATGTTATTGTGCCCCAAAATTTCATAAAAAATATTTTAAAAATTATGGTTAGGTTTCGCTCAAGAAAATACAGACATCGAGGTAGAAAAATTATTACGTGATGCAGCAAGGGGTAAAGCAGGTATTCCTGCTGTGAAAGAGTTCCTACGAAAGTATCCTGGTAGAGTAGATGCGCGTGGTGGACCTGGCGGAGGTAGAAAAACATGTCTACAAGTTGCCGCTCATCAAGGGCAAAGAGAATTGTGCATTCTTTTACTAGATGCTGGTGCTTCACTTTTTGCAGTTGACGAAGACGGCGATACTCCGCTTCATTATGCTGCGTTTGGGTAATTATATTTTTTATTTGTTTAATAATTTAAAACAAATAATATATTTGAAAAATTAAAAAATAAAAATTTTGCTATAGTTATAATTTTTATGAAAAGAATAATTTTTAAATTATAATACTTACTAATTATTAAAAATTTAAAAAAAAAATTGAAAATTAAAAGTATTTAAAAATAATTTTACAAACAGAGAATTGTATTATTGTATAGCAATCAACCAGAAATAATGGAATTACTTATTACGCGTGGTGCTGCAATCGATGCGGTAAACAACGGAAAGTGCAGTGCTCTTCATGTAGCGGTAAATAAACAGCATTCCGAATGCGTGAAAACTCTTTTACGTCATGGATGCAATGTCAATTTACAAGATTCTTACGGAGATACAACTTTGCACGACGCTATAGGCAAAGATGCTCTTGATATCATTGACGCTCTATGTGCTTGCGAACGATTGGATTTTACTTTACGAAATAAACGTGGATTTAACGTTCTGCACCATGCAGCACTTAAAGGAAACGCTCAGTGAGTTTTCATTTTGTACATAAATACATTTTGTAATGAATTTCTATTTAGTTAATGGAATAAATAATTTAATTTCTTTTTTTATTCACAGTAGTGCAATAGTATGTTAAAATAATATCTAACAATTAAATTTTTTAACAAAATTAATTAACTCGGAATGAATAAAAATATATTTATTTCCATTATTTTTATTCATTTAAAATATTTTTATTTTTAAACAAAATGATGTCATAAATAAAAAAAATATCAATAAATAATTATTATAATTTATATTACAAATCAAAGTGCTACACTGAGACTCGTAATGCGCGCCCGACAGCTTGTGGACGTGAAGAAAGAAGACGGTTTTGCAGCTTTACATCTAGCCGCTCTCAACGGTCACAGAGATGTTGCAGCAACGTTGCTCTCGTCGAGAGGTGGCCAAGCCCAAATAGACTTGCAAAATAATCGCCGACAAACACCCCTTCATTTAGCCACCTCTCAAGGTCACTGGAGTCTTGTGGAACTTTTGGTTAACCATAACGCCGACATATCCAGTACCGATGAAGACAGTGACACGCCGCTCCATATCGCTATAGCTAAGAGCCGCTATCAAGCGGCAACAATACCACCCGACAACGTTCGTGATTCTCCATTATTGCATGCGGTAAATATTTTCTCACTTTCAATATTTAAAAAATTTTTATTTACAAGTATTAATGCAATAGTAAGTAATTATAGTATCGAAACAATGCATATATGTTTTTAAAAGTAAACAAAGATAAACATCTGTCAACAAAATTTGAAGGATGTCAAAATGTAAATGCAATATTACGTGTAAAAATTTAAATCAAATAACTGATTTTTAGTATAAAGGGATATTATTATATATAATTCCTCGTTAACGTTTATTGTTATATTTTAATTATTTTGAATATAATTTATAAACATAAATTTTTATAATTAAAAATTTCGAAAAATGTGTGTTTTTGTACATAATACTGATTGAATCTACATGTTAATTAATATAAAAAAAAAAAAAAAAAAAATTAAAACAATTTTTTAAGTCATTAAGTCTATAAACATAAAAGTTATTTTCTATGTGGCAGATATGGCAAGATTTATCTAGACAAGGTGCAAAGACTGAATTGACACTAGCTTGTTTTTTAGTTAGTAATGATCATAGTGGCACTATTCTTGAGCAGGTGAAAAATTCTAAAGACAAAACACCCTTAGAGCTTTTGCTGGCAGACTCAGAACTTGCGCCTTTCGCAGACTTAGTGAAATCCTATAAAGATCATCGACGATCACACGACAGACCGGCCTCTGGTAGTTCGGAACTTCCGATTTATCAAATCGAAACAGTTTCACAAACCGATGTTAACAATGACGTGCAGAGAAAACCTCGCAATACGGGTAACTGTAAAAATTGTCAGAGACAACAACCTGGATCGCTAAACACGGAAAGCGGCGAGAATCGACTTGGACCAGGTGGAAGCGTCGGGTATACAACCAATTGCGCACAATGCGGCTGTACTTTTGGCAAATCACAGATGTATCATGGTAAGATAAGCATTTTTATCTAAAAACATCCTTGGTTTCGACATTGAAGTGTATGTCATTAAATTATTTATTTCTATTAGAAGTATTTTTATTTTTAATTTTTTTTTTTTTAGCATATACAGTATTTAACCAAAAATGTGAAAACAATTTTTTTTAATATTTTCTAAATTATTTATTTAAATAAAACTATGCCTAAAATGAAAATTTTATAAATTTTTAACACTTATAAAACTCAAAAATACCTTAAAGATTTATAATAGAAATCAATTTTTAAAAAGCACTGCAAATGCATTAAATAGTATTAAATTTTATAATAATAAATATCAGGAATCAATATTTAATATAATTAATAGAAATTAATTTTATTTATTTTTCAATATTAAATAAGTAAATTTTTTTTAACTCAAGTAACTAAGTCATCGAAACTTTGTTTTGTTTGCAGATTCCCAATTAAATAGAGAAGAATTAGAAAAAGAAGTTGAAAGAGAGAAAGCAAAAAATGGTTATTCCGATAAGAATAAGGATGACAAATCATATAGAGAAAAAGATAAAGATTTAGAAAGGTTAAGATATTTAGAGACAAGAATAGCAGATCTTGAGGAAGCAAATTTGTGCAGTATTTGTATGGAACGCAGGCGAAACGTTGCTTTTCTCTGTGGTCATGGCGCATGTGAACATTGTGCTGCTCCGTTAAAAACTTGCCACATGTGTCGCCAAACCATAACCAAAAAAATAAATTTATACTAGAGAGGCTGGGTTTGGTAAAAACAAAAAAAATTTTCGGTAGGGTTATAAAATAATAAAAAAAACATTAGGTTTTTATTTATTGAATACTGTCATTTTATTTAAGATATTCGTTTTATTTTTAAAAGATTATTTGAGCATTTAAAAATAGACTATAACCAATTATTTTTTAAATTTAACTGGTGCAATTACAGTAGTCAATGAATAAAAACTGTAATAAAATAATAAATGACCTCAAACATCCAGTAAAGCCGATTTTTCATCGGCGTGCTTCGATCATACCCCTGCAAGTGAAATATTAACTGCCAAAAAAATTTGTATCATTAAATTCCAATTGCTGTTTTTTACCATGCGTATCGCCAAGAAGTCTGAAGAATTTTTCATCGTATCTATGTACCATATCGTGCCATAATAACAAATTTAGAAAATTTTAATAATCGAGAACGTTTTACAATGAACGAGTTGGCGCGCTATTCAATCACTGCGTCCTTTCCCGTCCATTTCTTCGTGTCCAAAATCGTCCATGCCTTTTAATGTCCTGACCTCTCTGCAGTCAGCAAGTAATGCTAGGGTTTCATTTTTTATTTCTTCCTCGCTTGCCTTATTATTATTATTTTTCTTCACATATTTCGTACCCAAAGTCCTTTGCTTTTTAAGTAATTTTTTTAGAAGTAAAAAAGAAAAAATTCATTCCAAAGTCGTTTACAAATCTTTGGAATAATAAATGAAATCAAGAAAAACAAGTTTTTCTACAGTACTTGTACCATTTTTTAGCATACTCTTTATTAATTTTTTATATGCAATGCACTGCTTTTGTTTATTGTACATTCTTTGTAAATATTTTATCTCAAATTAATTTTTAATTGTATTTTAGAGTGATATCACTTACTAATTTTAGAAAGTTTCAAGGATGACTATTATTTATACATTAATTTAAAAAAAAAAAAAAAGTTTTGGACCGTGTTCTGTATTAAAATAGTTAAAAAAAATTTTGATACGGTTCGATTTCGTGCAATTTATTATTTTACTGATACTATCATGTAATGTATTTAGGAAAAAAAAAAAAAATACAATGTTATGCCAATTTTCATAATAATTTGTACATTTACCCAAGACCAATTTCTCTTAAAAGACCGAGGAGACCACGGGGTCATCTTGATGATTTTTCTCTTCTTTATTTTTTGTAATAGTAGTTGTATTGTCATTAAGTCTGTACTGCGTGTACTACAGGAATGACTTAGGATAAAAAAAACTGTAATAGCGCAATTTAAAGCATCGATAAGTTTCTACGATTGTATATAACATAAATGGTAATTTAAATAAATCAAATTTAATCAATTTTTTTTTGTCTAATTTTTATCAATTTCCTTAATTTTCTCAATCATCTCATGAAAATTATCTTTTCTAGCGTTATTTATTTACTCTCTTGTTTTAAAAATAAAGAAAAATGAGAAAAAGAAAATACAACATACAAGAGATCACGCGAGAAATGCTCATTAACTAATTTCCTCTAACGCAGTAAATAGAGCGATAATAGTAACAACAATGATAACACAAGCACACAACATATAACGCCGTGGTCGTTAACGCTCATACGACAAGTTCGAACTAAATCGCAGTAAGACTATACCTTGACTCAGCAAGCAGTTCTTATTTATTTTGGTACTTGATAATATTCAAGATACTCGTATGTTACAATATCGAGTCAGTTTGCAAAACTGTAATGATAATAGTAATAATAATAGTAATAGCAATAATAATAATAATAATAATAATAATAATAATAATAATAATAATAATAATAATAATTTCTCTAAGTAAAACCTAAACCTAACACTAGAAAGTGATGTAATATTTAGTACCTATTAAACTTAAACGATTTCTGGCATTCAAGCCAGTGCAGTGAATTCAATTTAATTCTTTGTCTAAATTCTACTTATTAGGACCTGATCGTGAACTTACATACAATTTTTCATAGCTTTGACTTTTAAAACTGTAAATCGACGACGCAAAGTGGTCCATATTAAAAATGCTCAGTGTCTTGCAGGACAGATTGATGAAAAAGAAAAACTTTGCAACTCGCATTGAACTTACGCTGCTTTTTAGCTAAAAAAGTAAACGTTATCACTGACACTCAACAAAAATAAAATCGTATAAAATTTATCACTACGTATATTCATCGATCTGCCCCTCATTACCGACATGTCCAAGCAAATCGTTGTGAACGCTTTTGCGCTTTTATGTACGTGCAAGACTGCTTTGCAAATTTGTAATCTAATTCAATAACTACGTACAAATTAAAAAGTCCGAGTACCGTACAAATTCAAAAAATTTTTATGCCTTTCATATCAAAAACTAAGATAAAAAAAAAAAAAAAAAAAAAAAAAAAATAATAAAAAAAATCTATATATATATATATATATATATATATATATATATATATATATATATATATATATATATATATATATATATATATATATACGAATCTTCAAATTCTTGAAAGTCATACGTCACTTTAGCACGACGGCAGCAGTAGTTACGTCTTAGAAAAACAAGTGCCTTAAAAGGAACAAAAGCTTCACAGCACACAAATATTACAAACATAATTATATAATATAATAAGTTTAACGACTCGTCGTCAATATACATTACATAGACTTTAACGATACTCGGACTTTTTAATTCAATTTTACAATTGCGATGAGAGATTAAGCGTGTACTTTTTAATTAAATTTAATGTCCTCGAACATCCGTAACCATCCGAAGATTTACAATGAACTTCTTCTAATAAACAAATCACGAGTCAATAAACGAAAGCTCAGAACGATCGCTTGAAAACTGTCCTATACGATCGGCTGAATTCGCTTACGACAACAAATAAACATTAATTCATGAAGCTCGTGTTTATCATTTTCTTATATTTAAGCAACAACAGGCTCGGGACTGCAGGGCTTGAGTTCGGGCTCGTTTTGCGAATCACTCGAGGATTTGCCGCTACCGGAGCTAGACGAGCTCGAAGATGAAGTGGAAGCCTCGGGATTTGGATCTGGCGTCACTGCTGCCCACTTTGTCGTGTACGGTGCCGCGCGCGCCTGTCTTCTCGCGCGCATTTTCTCTCGGCGTTGCTCCATCACCAAACGCAATCGCCTCATCTTGCCCTTGGTTGCTTCATTTTCTTTGGAAAGTTCCTCTGTAAATAATAAGATTTTTCGTCAACAAAAATGTCAACACTTACGCGATACTTTATGCGTGCGGCGGATTAAAAGTTAAAAAATAATACGTACCGCTAGAATATCCAGGATTGGGAGAATCGGGACAAGCCGTTGTCGGCTCGACAGTTCCAGTTGCACCAACGGGAGCCGTCGTTGTAGATCCGTTGGACGATACGGTGAACATGGAAGAAGATTGCGAGGCAGAAACGGACGAAGAGGTTACGGAGGAAGTCGAGGCGCGATGCGCGGTAGGATGTCTATGGTACCTATAGTGACCGGCGGTCGTGGCCGGAGTCGCGCAAAGTAAATCGTTCAGTATATGGATAATGGTGCTGATGTCGCGTTTTGGCCTACCATGACGATCTTGCAGCGCTGGATTTAGAGTGCCGCTAAAAGTGCCGGTGTACACGCCTTTGCCGTGATGATGCATACTTTCTATTATTGCTCCTTGACGTCTTTTTGCATTTTCCTATAAAATAAGGTGGATAAATAAATTTTAATCGATAAAATAAAAAAAAAAATTAATAAGGAAACACGACAAAGAGTCAAAGAGTCAAAGAGTCAAGAAGTAAGAGTAAGAGTAAGAGTAAGAGTCGGATGCGTGTGTAAATTTGTTGCGGTTACAAGTACAGTTGTGTACAGCAGTGTAGTAGTACCTCAGAGGAAAGCTGCTTAAGTTTTTGGGTGAGATTTCGCGAGGCCTCTACGAGTGCCCTCGTATCGAGAGTGGTCGTGGGATTGGCAGCTGGATCGGCGGACACGGCGTCCGGGCTGTCCGGACTCGTGGGCGTCACGGGCGTCGTCGGTGTCGTCGGTGTCGTAGGTGTCGTCGGCGCCGAGGCGCCCGAGCTCGCGACGTTCGTCGCCGCGGCAGCGCACGCGTCTATCCCCGAATTCGTGGATTGCACCGCGGCGCTGCTCTCCTTTGAAGCGCTCGGGCCGGAGCAGGTCGCGTTACCGCACAGCTTCTTCTTTGGCGATTTTGAGCAGTCACACTGGCCCAATATCAACGAGAATTCTGAGCATTTGGCCACTGGTTCCGCCGCCGGTGCAGTTTCGCTTTCGTTGCACGACGCACGAGATAGTTTCATCCCTGCGAATGAAAAATTAATCTTTTAAGTATTTTCGGAATTCATCATCATTGATTAATTTTAATGGTTGAAACAAAATGTAGCAATTTCATCCAACGAATTATTGTCATTGAAATTAAAAGAAAATTATTTTGAAACAGTTTTAAATTGTTTTAGATTAATTGGATTTTTTAATTTTTAATACATTTAAAGTTTGATTTATTGACGTCGATAACCCGTTTTACGTTTAAATTAATATTTATTTTATTAAAATTTGCTAATTAAATTTTATATACACACACGCCCATTTATATACTGCTAAAATTTATACACAGATAAAGATATTCAAAACAATAAATTTTAATTTGTGTTTAAGACGAAAAAGTATACGCATGTGTAGATTATTTAAATGCTATTTGAAAAAATAAGCCAATTCAAAACTTATTTGAAATTTTAGTTTAATAGTACAAAATACGTTAGTTGCATAATTTTTACTTCCAAGAGTTCCATTTAAAATTCACGATTTTAATTAATCATTAAGATATTAAACTTTAATGCTGATTATCGTTTATAGTTACGGTAATCAATGTCGATTAAAATCAATTATATGGAGAAAAAAAAAAAAAAAAAAAAAAAAAAATTGCGCAGTATAATGTATGAATGAAATGAAAACAGCTATAATAAAATTTACATACATCGCCTTTGTTCCATTTCTTTTATGTAGCGGTAATGGTTAGGGTGGTGATGACGATGATAGTAAGAATGTCGAGCTGGATGTAGATGACGATGACGCGTGGGGTGGCGGTACTGCAGGACGAGCGGGAGCGGTTGACGGGAGCCCGGAGGCGTCGTAGGCGGGCTCGTCGTCGTCGTCGTCGTTGTCGTTGTCGACGAGTGTTGCTGCTGCCGGTGTTGTTGCTGGGCTTGCGGCTGCTGCCGGTGTTGTTGTTGTTGTTGGGCTTGTGGCTGCTGCTGTTGCTGTTGCTGTTGCTGTTGCTGGATGGGCTGAGTCGGTTGCGCCGGTTGGACCAAATGCACCGGCTGGGCCGAGGGACAGCAAGGAATAAGGTTATTACTCGTGTGCGAGGTCGGCGTATTCGGCGGACTGGGACTCGGCGTCGCGAAGAGGCTCGAGGCAGCCACGGCCGAAGCGAGGTTGCCCACCAGCGAAGAGGAGAGGGAAAGTTTCGAGGGACAAGGAGCCGCCGTCGACGTACCAGAAAGCCCCGAGTACGTGCCCGTTGTTCGCCTGAAAAATTCATCAAATTCAAATTAACAACTTGTCGTTATTACTTGCGCAATAACGAATTTTATTTTTTATTTTCAATAATAGGTATTTACATCATTTTATAAGCTTTTATAAAATTTCGAAATGCTATTTAATCAACACTTATATTATATATAAAAAAAAACAATTTATAAATTTGGAGACGCGTAAATTTAACGGGGCTAACACGTCGCTTTAAACACGCCGCCGACGTTCGTCTCACGGCGGTATTGCAATTACGCGAACGATTTTCAAAGTTGTTCGCCGGAAAGTCGAGCATCGGAAAGTTCCCGGACGCCAACTCCGCCGGGAAGCACAAACTCCTCGGAGAAACAAAAAGACGAAAGCGTCGGCGTTGACGTGCAGCCCGCCGAAGAAGAAAATCAATGCGTCGACTGTGCAAGCTTCTCTGACACAGTTTCCCCCATCCAGCGCAGGGGTATGGGGGTGGGGGGGGGGCGTGGGACGCACGTCTCAAGTAACTAAGGCGTTCCGGAACGCGAGAAAGACGGTGCGAGGGCGCGGGATCGATAAGCGCGCCCGCGCGAAGAATGGAAAGAGAGATCCTCACCGTGGGCCCGCCGGGGCATCCTGTTGTAATTCCGGGTTCTGCTGGACTCCGGCGAGCGGCTGGGGCTGCGCCGAGGCGGCGTTGAGGAGGCTGAGACTCCCGGCCGGGCTGGTCGACCTCGCGGCTGCTGCGGCGGCGGCGGCGGCGGCGGCAGCGGCGGTGGCGGCGGCGGTGGCCGGCGCCGGCGTCACCGTCGAGAGTTGGAGCTGAATGAGCATCATGTGATCGCCGAGGCGCATCGTCAGGTTGAGGGGCGCCTTGCCCGAGAGGAAGTCGTTCACCTGGGAGTCGCTCAAGCTCTCGAGGGCCTGCATGACGCTTTGCTCCGGGCGCTGGGCCTGTAACGAGAGCACGGAATGGTGTAGGCCTCGTTGAAGTTGATATCGCGGGTTCTACAACGTCGACAAATAAATATTTCTTTCTTTAATTGCATTTTTATCGTATGGGCTGCTTTGTTTAATCAGTATCAAATAAAATCTTATTAAATAAGCTACTAACTAAATAAGAGCTAATAATGCAAATTTTATTGTAAATTGAAAAAAGAAAATTTATTATCGTTGCTTTGGTTTAAGCTGGAAAGAAAAAAATGCAAGCGGCCAATCTAAGAGTAATTTTATTGTGATAAATAATAGGTTTGATCGTATAGCTAATAATAAATTTTAAATATTTTAACGTAAATTTTCGAGATAGATAATTGGATAAAAATGATAAAGTAAAAGGCGCGTAAATTTGCGGAAAATCCGTTCGATAAACTTTTTAACTGGGTGATGTCTTTTTTTTTTTTTTTATTAGTAATTTAGTAAATTTCAATCGACTAAACTAACTTATTCGTTATCGATTTAATTTAAACTTGTCACTTATGATCACTTATTTCACCGACGAAAAACAACGAGTCGAATTTGAATGAGTTCGCATTCGCGTTTATATCACGAGGTATATAGCGAGAGCTTATCAAGACGAAAAAGAAAGAGATAAAAAAAACGCTCGCAAGGATGCATCATATCGAGGTGGGACTTTATTTTTTTTTTTTTAACCAGCGGCCCGGGCGAGAGCGCGCGCGTGCGTCATTGGGAGAACCGGTTGATTCGGTGGGAATTGTTGAACGCGCGATTCGTCGCCGCTCGTCGTTTCTCTTTCCACCTAAGCCAAACTATTAAGAATTCTCGCGATAAATTGCAAGTCGTAATCAAACGCGCGATGGAACGTCATCGCGGTTATCGACGGCGCTCGTTTGTTTTTTTTTTTTTTTTTTTAATCCATTTTTACGTTTTACGTTTCGTAAAAATTGGCGTGAACGAGAATTGTACGCGGCCGCGATCGAAAAGCCATTGTTGTGTGTACGGACGCTGCTGCGTACATAGTCGTCGTGTATATGGATTTAATAATACGCGCGCGATTGAGCAAGAGTTTGATCGATAGATAAGCGGCCGTGCAATAGGCTTTCGCTTTAATCGATGACTTTTTACATCGTCGATGGATCAAGGATGATGTTTTGAATATTTAATTGGAAAAAGGTAGCTCGAACGTTGTTCTGATAGCCGTCGTGTAATCGTTTTAAAAGCACATAAGCATGAATAAACAGTACGGCATTCGTTAGTTTTGATAGAAAAAAAGTAAGAGACATTTATATTAATGCGCTAATCGAGTTTACCGTTATATATTAATTAACTCGCGAGATTGAAAGTATAAGTAGTTTACGACGTAGAATTAATTAAACTAACGAAATTCTATGTATAAACTTGTAAGATTACAAATATGGACTTTGAGCCATTTGCAACTTTCTACATTATTTATATTCCTCTCGTTATATAAACATTACAAAAATATGAGTAGCGAGATTATGCGCCTCGGTGGCGTCATACCTTGCGGCGCTTTATCATCGCACGAAGACACGCTTTTGGCGTTTAAGGCCAAAAGAGAAAAATAATATATCGTGAATGGTAACGTGTGTACTAGCGATACGCGCACAAACGAGAAGGATTATAGACGTAATAATAGTAGTCGTTCGCAACAACGACAACAAAAAAGCAGCGCGGAGTTACTCTTTCTCTCTCACACGTTGCTTTATTATTATTATAATTTTCATTCATTAAAATTTTTACACGGTGTTAAATTACAACGTTAAATAACATAATAAAACGAAAAATTAAATAAAAAATCTTCATATTTTTATTCTTTTCCACAAACGGATGTCGCTTTTCTCTTATTCTAGACGCATATGCTGACGATATGTATTTATTTGTGAGTGTTCGTGTATGTGTGTATGCAACGTCCTTTATAATATACCCTTCCATTAACCCACTGTACACCTTCTGCTTACACGCAATACTTTCGAGACCGGAACACAAAACCGAGCTCTCAAATTAGTCGGAGTGTTCGGTTTTCTCGACTCATCCGCGCAATAAAAATTTTTATCTCGTGGTAATGCGCGACGTCCGCTGAAAATAATTCTGCGATGAAATTTATTAATCGAACGATATCGTTATAATAGCGAGAACAAAAGAAAGCTTTTTTCATTCGTTAATATAAATATTTTATAAAAAAATTTTATTTCCAAACAAAATCAATACGACGAGGTGTACGTAAAAATTTTCAACTTTTTCACCTACAACCCGTAGTCAAAAACTGCTGGCGGGGCAAGCCGAAGCAACGTCAACGAAAAATGAAGAAAAACGAATAAAAAAAAAAAAAAAAAATAAAAAAATAAAATAAAACCAAAAACCGTTGCGTCAGGCAGAACGGTACGCGCGAGCGTTTGCTGCGCGCTGTGCACGCGTATGCACGTGTGTACGGATGCGTGCGTCGTTACGTAAGTAAGCCGCCGACTCTACGCTAGGCGGAATATCGCCCAACGACAACGCGGAGGTCTACGAGTGCGGCGCGCCCGCTTATTTTTTTTCTCTTCTCTCTCTCTCTCTCTCTCTCTCACTTTTTTTTTTTTTTTTTTACGTTAACCCCGTAAGTTCGCCCCCACCCCCTTCCCCACCCCTTCCCTCCCTTCAAGCCCTCTTTTTTTTTTTCTTTATTCTTATTTCCTCCGAGAGCGCGCGACTTCTTAATAAAGGCTTACGTTTACAAGTAGGATTACGCTTTCGCCGGCGGTGTACGCCGCGACCGCAACCGTGCGAGCAATCGGTGAAGAGGATAGCCGTATTTATAGGTGTGTGTGTGTGTGTGTGTGTGTGTGTGTGTACCCATACAAAAACCGCTAGTAGTACTGGACAGATCGGGGAATGGATAACGGGCCAGTACTACAAATATTCCTAATTTTATATAGTTGTTGTTATAACGTTTCTATAAACTTGCTATTTTTCTTATTTTTTTTTTGTTTTTTAATCGAAGTTAATTTTTTTTTTTTTTTATTTTTTAGAGCGATGATTGATAAAATTAATAGAGCAATTATTCGTATAAGCATAATATAAGAAACAAATTAGGAATACATTCAAATATCGTTTTAAAATATTTAAATACACAGTGAAAATTTTAATAATCTATGGGTGCAAAAAACATTTAATCGACGCTAAAAGGCGGAGCCGCGCTCGTCGTTACGTGTAAAATATTATATCGGCTTTATCGGAGAATTGATCCAGCGCGGACGGCGAGAGATATCGGGAGGGTAGAGCAGCCAATACGAACCGGTATGTAAGGTCTCGATAATGGGCCGCTATTAAATTTTTGTCGGGCTGCTCGATACAACATATACAAGTACGCGTACGAGTTCACACGCGGGTAGGAGGCGGTCGCCGCCGCCGCCGTCGCTGGGGCATCGGGAAGGATTCCGAGGGGCTCCCGCACTTTTACACGTATCCACGCAGCGCATATCCAGCGACACCGCGGCCCACGCACACGTCCGCCCAGCCTTACGTACACACACAGGGAAGATGAGGGAAATCGATACACGCGCCCGCGGTGGCACTGGCGGCGACGGCGCACAGCCAGCCACGACGACGATCAAGACAACGACGACGACGACGACGTCGACGACGTTCGCACATGCAGACTAGATGCAGAGAGAAAGAGAGAACAAGAGAGATGGGGGGAGGAGGGAGAGGGGAGGAAGAGAGGGAAGGAGGAAAAGGGGAAGAGCGGGGCGACGTGAAGTTCGCGAAGAAGACCTGCAGAGGAAGAGGAAACCTCCGCGGGTCAGGCCACGCGAGAGAACCCTCGCGACGATACACCTGACGGACTTCCTTTCGGACGGCGCGAGGATCTCCACCCCGCTTACGCCTCCCCCTTGAGCTCATCCGCCCACCCGTGACGACCGCCTACTCTTTCGCGGGGCTGCTTTATACCTTCGCTTGTTCATTTTTTTTTTTTTTTTCTTTCTTTTCCTTTTCATACGCTTTTGCGATCTCTATAAAGCTCACCGAGTTCTTTTCTTCGACTTTAATTCGCATTTGAAAAAATAGCTTAAAAATCGATCAAGCGATTCTTTATATTTTAACGTCAAAATAATACTACCTCCTCATTCGCGAATTGTGTTAATAAATGAGGCTATCGATTAACTATATATATATATATATATATATATATATATATATATATACACGAGTATATCTCACTCTAATCTACAATTTATTTAAATTCTAATTTCTTTTTACGAAAACGAAATTATCCATCGTTTGAATGAGTGATAATTCGGTTTACGATAAATAAAATAAAAAAATATCGAACGATTTAAAAGGAAAATAAAAAAGCTCGCCGAGGCAAACATTTACGGGGAGTACGATACGCGAGCGCGCGTTCGAGCTCGAACGTAATGTTGGCGAGCTTTCCGAGTCGCGCTAGCAGCAGCAGCAGCAGCAGCTGCAGTGGGATATACTCGTATTCGGTAATCGAATTCACGCCTACGAGCGTCCGCCACCGCTGGGTTCGCTCGATGCTTTCCCTCTCGCTCTTGTTCTCTCTCTCTCTCTCCCTCTCTATCGTTCGTTCTCTTTTCAACTTTACCCCTCGGGGATTCTTTTATGTACATATATATATATATAAGCGAAAGAGTGAGAGAGTGAGTGAGAGAGAGAGAGAGAGAGAGAGACAGAGAGAAAGAAAGCACGCCCGCCTCGTTTTTACGAGCCGGCCGTCTTTTTGCCTTCTTCTTGCTGCTCGTCGTCGTTCACCTCTCCCGCTCCCTCTCTCTCTCTCTCTCTCTTTCTCTCTCGCTCTTTTTCTCTTTCTCCATTTCTCCCGACGTGTTTTGCGAGCGGGTTTAACGAGGACGCACAAACGCCACGACGTAATGTCTCCCGAGCCTTCTAATCCGTCCTGGTAATTTAGTTTTTTGTGAATTTAATTATTGAGGATATATAATCGTTTACGAAAATTTCTCGTTCCCCGTGACTCTATTTACATTATCTTTTATATTTTTCCTTTTTAATATTCCTTCAAAATATACAATATTTTAATCATTTTCTAATCTGCTATTCGTGTACATTTATATAAATCGATGATTTTCTTTTTTTTTTTTTTAAGTTTTTTAAAGTGCCTTTTTCTTACCTAAAATTCCAATAGTGCATTGCACTTTCGCTTTGTACAGTATTATTAATGGCTTATATTAATTCGATGGTATCGCTTACAGTTGAATTTAACAGGTTTCAACTGCTGACCGTTACAGCAAACACCAAGAGTTTCTAACTGTCGAGGTAACGGATAAAAGCTTTACTTCGGTCCGCTTTAATTCCTCTTACGAATGCTTAACCATTAATTACTCTTGCGTTATAAATTTATTCACTTTATATTACCTTTCAACGAATGATTTTTTCAACAAACCTATCAAATCCTCCGGATGTTATAAAGTTATAACTTGAATAATTGCAAAATTTTTTAATACGAACGTAATTTTTCTTTTAATTCGTATTAAAATGCAATAATGCGTTTTAGAGGCCGAGTATGAATTATATTTTAGAAGCAACAAGATGATTGACGTTATTTTAAACAAATATAAAACGATAAAGTTTATTTAAATGTTTTTAACTTTCGACGCAAAAGTAAATTTAATTCGAAAACGAAGCGAACGTTATATAGATATATGTACATGTATATCCTCGACACTCTCCCTGATAATGGAATTAGCTTTAATCATTTCTTTTTCTTTTGCGCGCGAATGTGAGCGGTCTACACTCTAACTACAAAATACAATTGGAATGCGGGAAATCGAAAAAATTAGTCTCCGTGTCTTTCTCTCTCTTTTTCTCTCTCTCTTTCTCTCTCTCTCTCTTTCTCTCTCTTTCTCCTCCTACAGCTCTTCGGCTGCTTCTCTCTCGCGAAATCGTGAACGAAACCCTGCACTGGCCAATAAAAGAGAAACGAAATGGAACGCGCGAAGAGAGCAGAATATAAAAAAGATAAGGAGAAAACTCGAGGCAAGTGCAGGAAAATAGTAATGCACGAGGGCTTGAAATTCTTGCATTAAACTGTATATCCTCGATTGTTTAAAAATTACTGCTTAACCCCAATTGAATCATAACGATCGTATAACCTTGAGTATTTTTCGCGTTAACGATCGTTTTTGTTTAACCGGGTCATCATTTCGATTTATTGGAGAAGAAAATTCATCTCGGTGCTTTGTAATGCTCGAAATTTTTTATAACGCTTCGTCTTCGTGTAGCTTTGTATGCGCGTTCTTAAGCGAAAAGTAATTCGTACTTTTTTCCAATCTACGCGTTATTTGCAGAAAAATTTTTAGTTTATGTACAAGAAAAAAGAAAACTTATTTTTTAAAGGAAACATGGATGGGTAAACTGTAAAACGCCTACTTGCAACTTTAGCAAGTAATTTATCAGAAAAAAAATAGTCCGTCAAACATAAATAGCCGGACGATTAAAGAACGCGCGCGGAGAAAAACGTAAAAGAAAAAAAAAAAAAAAAAAAAAAAATAACCTCCGGCTGTACGAAACGGAAAAAGGGTTGAGCGCAAAGATAAGCGAAGGAAAAATTGTAAATAAAAGTCCGAGACGATGGCTGCAAAGGAGAGAAAGAAAGAAGCAGGAACGAGGAGTTAGCGATCGAGAAAAGCACCTTTGCGAGAACGAAGGCAAGATGGCGCCAGGGTGAGCGGATCGACGAAATGTAGCGAACCTCCTGCTGCTAGAGATAACGCGCGTTTCATTATTTTCTCCGCGGAAGGTTAAAAAAGAATATATATATATACATATATATATATATACATATTTTTTTATCGAATGATTTCAAACAATGCAGCGTTAATGATTGCATCTACCGCTTAACAAAAACCCACGATATCTTTGGCTTTTAACCGTACAATATAAATTCTCAATAATAAACGTTTTTTTTTTTTTTTTTTTTTTTTTTTTTTTTTTTTTTTTTTTATGTGCCATTAAATTGATATATTAAACAAACGTTAAAACAAAGTTTGCAAAGGCAATAACAGCTTTTAATTGACTTCACGACAAAGTGTTACGAAGCTTAGCTTTTGTTATTTTTCATTAAAGTGTACACGTGTATAATTCGAGTCAATAACAATGTGGAAAAAAAGAAAATGTTAATTCATTGTCAAACTAAATACACGTCGATTGAAATAAATTTATGCTTTTCTTTCGTGCACGAGTTAAAAATATCCAAAAATTCATACGAATTTCCTTAATGCGCAGTAAGAGCCGACAATAAAAACGACGAAGCAAACGACGACGAGATCTCGCTCATTTGTTTTCAAGCTACACAGCTGCGAGTGCACGACCCACACGTATGCGTGTGAGCGTGTGTACACGAAAAACTACATATTTTTCGCCATCGCCGTGTGTTATTCTCTCGAATTCTCCGGTGCGCGACCGCCCACATTTTCTCTTTTCTACGCGCCATGTAAAACGCTTCTTACTCCTCCTCGGCGGCGAGATTCGCGCTCGAGCTTGCTCGATATCGGTGCGATTTTGAGAAAAAAAAGGCATCCATCGGACGAAGGCCAGTAAGGAAGAGAGACGCCAGAGCGCGGAAGGTGAAGGAAAATGGACGTGGAATGCCGGGGAACGAAGCTGCTGTTGCTGCTGTTGCTGCTGCGAGTCTCCTTTCTTTGGGTTTCTTTAGCTCCCGCTGCTCCGATGGCTTCTTCTTTTTCTTCTTCTTCTTCTTCTTCTTCTTCTTCTTCTTCTTCTTCTTCTTCTTCTACTACTACTACTACTACTTCGTCTTTTTTTTCTCGTCGCGCGTACCGCAGCTCCAAAGGAGTTCTTCCCCTGCTCGAGCCGCTGCGGCTGTACACTCGGCTTTTCTTATCACCCGATTATTCAAAGTCAGGAGGGTTATTCTTCTTTTTCGTCGTATTGCTTCATTTCTACTCCGACGACGGCTTATGAATTTCAACGAGTCACAAAGGCTTCCCGAAGAGCTCGCTCTTTGCCTCTCTTTCTTTCCCTCTTTCTCGTTATTATTCTCTTTTACACGCTTTGCACTTTATTTGTAATTGAAATTTCTTTATTGTATCTGAATTTCTTCGTTGCTAATAAACAAACGAACGAACGGCAAACTTTTACCTCGCTCTAGATACACATAAGAAGAAAGAGAGTACGGCTCGAGTATACGAAAAGTTTCAATACCCGCGCACGAGAGAGCTTTTAGAGCCGCTCTCATTTTCGGCCGAACAAACTTTATCGACGTTTTCTAAATAATAAACGTATCCATAATCGATGAATTTTACTTAACAATAACGAGGCAATAATTTTTTCGAGCGATCGTTCTTTCTTTTAAATAATGCGCGCGCGCGCGGGTGCGCACGAGGCAAGAAAGAAAAAAAGCGTGACTCGCGAATCGAGTGCGAATACGCCATTTAGATAACGCGACGTGATTCACACGATGCACACAAAACGAAGAAAGAGTCTGCTTTTTTTATCGGTAAATATTGTGACAACATTTGTCACCGCGGGCACGACCAGCAAGCCTCGTGCGCTCAATGCTAACATACACATATGCATATATACACATATATGTATGTATGTGTGTGTGTGTGCGTGTGTATGTGTGTATGAAAAGAAAGAAGCTCCCGATAGTCGATAACCTCCACGGCGTCCACGTAAGCAAAACCATCGACTCTCGTCCAATAAGCCTGCAGCGGCAGCATCTCTCTTTCTCTCTCTCTCTCTCTCTCTCTCTCTTTCTCTCTATCCACTACGACAAAAGCCGCGTCAAGCTATAGAGTTAACAAAGCCTCGGGCGTCTCCCTCGGCATTCTTTATTTCTCTCTTCGAAGAAGCGCTTTGAAAAGAGGCGGGCGCGAGTTTAAAATCACAAGAAAAAAAGTGTATTATATATATATATATATACACACGTATACACACATAGAGATCTAGAAGGTGGCTCCTCCGTCGACGCTAGAGCCGCGATGCTCGAGCGCCATTACGAGACGAGGCCAAAATCTCCCCGGGTATAGTCAACGTCGCGCAGGAGGGGTTCGGCTTTAACGCTTTAATCCACGGCCCGATTATTTCCCCGAATTACGATTTGGAGAAGACAACGCACCGGGAGTCAACGTACCCGTGACTCCTCTTAATCTCCACCCGCTCGGCATAAATACCCCTCGGCCATTTCGTTAACTCTCCCGCGATTTTTCTCCGAGATGATCGGCCTTGTGCCTCGCGAGGGGCCAAACGCCGAAGATTAACTGCGAGAGTTAGCGTGCTTGTAACGCAGCGTCGAAACGCAGGAATCTTTCCTTGTGGGAAGGACGCCGAGAACCGAGCAAACTTTGATCCATCGAATGAGCTTTATTTGAATAATTCGTTATTTTCGCTTATCGAAAACTCGTGCGTGATGATCCCTAATTGGGCCACTGTTTTAAGATATATACATACACGCGTATTCGTTTATAATTCGAGCCAGCTTTTATATGATTTCAATTAACTAATTGTCAGCGCTTGGTCAAAAAAATTTAACCAAACAGCAGATGATAAAAAAAAAAAAAAAAAAAAATAAACCATTTTTGTCATTTTCTAGTAACAAAATTATCAATCTTATACGGTATTATTTCGTTTTAAAATCGTTTGTAAAAATTTATCTTGAAAATTTTGGAGCTTTAAATAAAAAAAAAAAAAAAATATATGTGAACTAAATGAAACTTTTAGTCCATTCAAATTCATTAAAATATACGTATAGTGATTAAAACGTAGGAAATTTTAAAAGGCCAAGTCAATATTATAAGAATGTAAAAACAAACAGTAAAAACGACGGCTCGAAGAAAAACGTTGATATACGTGTATGATATACATGTAAGGGGCTCTTATCGCTCCACGCGTTAATCGAAGACGATACGAAGAGCTCGAAGCCTCGGCTCGATGGCTCGATTATTCATCGAACACTTGTGCCCGAAAACAAAAGGAAAAGCATTAAAGCATTATTAAAGGCATTATACAGGCGGCGATTGCTTTCGCTCGGGAGAACGACGACTCCGGGGCTCTTTAGTTTCGTCGCCAACGCGTTCGGGAAACGAAACGGTTCTGGAATTTTGTGGGAGCCGATTGCGCGCTAGGTGGGAAGAAGAGGGGAACGGCTGGACGGACGTTTGGTTGGCAAGATGCTCGATAAGATAACGGTCGGGTGATAAGAGAGGCACAAAACTCGGGTGCGCCCGAGGCTTTTCCAGAACGGATCACGGGCGGTGGCGGTGGCGAACGGACGGACGGACGGACGGACGGACGGACGGACGGACGGGCGAGTCCCCGAGGAAAAAGTTGCGCGGGCGGATCAGCCGCGCACGCCCGCGCGGGAGGAAGCCAACGAGATAAACGAAGAGCGAGACGAAGAGCTCGCGCCCACGACCGGCCGAGTTGCCACTGCAGCCAAATAACGCAGCCGTTCCGAGAACCGAGCGCTTATGTACGCGCGAGGGAGGGAACTAGAATATGTCCATCAAGTCGTAGTAGTGTGCCGTAAATAAAAAAAATTAAATTCAAAAATTTTCCATTTTTATAGCCAAAATTAGATTTTCGAAAATAGTTAGCTCAGCCATTTTGTTTTTCACGGAATAAAAGAGTTGTGCTGCATTGTGATCAACTTGTGCCACAATGTGCCACAAAGTTGAGCACAATGTAGCACAACTCTTTTATTTCGTGAAAAACAAAATGGCTGGGCTAACTTTTTTTTCGAAAACGATGATTTTTTGCATTTAAAAATAAAAATTATTTATTTTTTTTTACGGCACACTGTAGAACAAATTGAGCACAATGCAGCACAACTTTTTTTTTTTTTTTTTTTAAAGACAAAACGACGGGACTAACTTGATGGACATACTAAAATCGTCTTTGCCACGCTCATAGCTCTGGCTCTTTAATTGTCGTTCCTTGTCTCGACGCGTACATGTCCATCTATCTGCGCTAACTCGTGTTATTTTATGTGTTTTTTTTTTTTTTTTTTTTTTTTTTTTTTTTTTTTATTGACTCTCAATAGGCCACGTATAGAAATCTAACGGATGTTGTAATACGGTCTCGGATAATTATTCATCACAATTGCTTATCGCCTCGTATTGCCAATTATTTCTATGAAAGTTATAAAAATGTCGTTATTTGAATGAGCCAGAAGTTAAAGAGATAGAAAATGATTAATCACACACGGAATATTCACCGAAAAACGTTGTATTATTACGCGGTAGCAAAAAAACATTTTGAGAGCGATAAGAATTTCGTTTTGACGCGATAACTCAAAGAATTTGATAATATTACGTACGTGAACTTCCATCGCATAGTATTTGTTTAAAGATTTCGCTGAGTCATATAAACATAACAGAATGTAGGTGAAAATAAAACGTTAGCCTACTAATTAAATTCTTGAAAAATAATGTTTCCATACGGTACAATCACTCGTCGGAAATTAATTTTTACAGCCACGATAAAGACAAAACTCGATTGTACACAGAGACTAGAAAAAAGTTTATTGCGCAACCTTACATTCGGCGTACTTTATCGTTATTTTCATTAAATATCGTGGCGAGGAAAATAATTGTTAAATTATTGCAAAATAAATCTTCTTCAATGCAGAAAAAAAGATCTTGTAATCGCCGCGCGCATTTTAGTTAATCGAATTAAAAGTAAATCCGTTTGTGAATTATTTGTTTGCGCTTGCTAATTTATAACTCTAGAGGATAATTGATACAACGGCAATAAAACGCGCAAGAATAAAAAAGAAAAAATTGATCGTCACGGACAATGGAAATAATGCCAATGACACTGAACTTTTTTTTTTTATTTATAAGTAGCTGCAGCCTTTTCATTTAACTTTCGTTGCATCGTTAAAGAATCTCTTTTTCCACTCCCTGCGACACAAGAGAACGAGAGAGAGAGAGAGAGAGAGAGAGAGAGAGAGAGAGAGAGAGCAAAAGTAAACGAGGAGAAGAAGGATAGGAAAGACAAGGAACCGTCCGAGTCGCTTGATCTAGAACGCAGCGACGAAAAACAAAGCTGCTTGTATTTTAAGATATGGAAGATGGAAGGCAAGTGGAAGGGAGAGAAGAAATAAAAGTCCGCAGTTGCGTCCGAAGCCGCTGCGGAATGCCGCAGGCTCTCTCTCGATCGAAAGCCTCGATAAAAGTTCTCTCTCGGCCGCATGTATTATACATGTGAGCCACGAAATCGCGGCAAGACCCGCGAGAGCTCGATCGGCCTCGTCGTTCCGAATTTCTCAATGCCTTGCGTTCAACATACCGTAATACACAGAGAGAGCGCGAGAGAGAGAGCGAGAGAGAGAGAGAGAAAAAACAGGCGAGGTCGAAAAACACGACGGCGTAACGCAATTATAAAACCGTCGGTTTTTCTGCCTCCGCGCACGATAACGCGCGCGGTAGCAAAAAAAATATTTACGCAAAGCTTCGCTCCTTCGCGGCCGACGTCCGATTTATCGAGGTGCGCGTGTTGGGGCTAATTAATGGACTATGTTGGCCCACCTTCTCTCGACACTTTCCATCGAAAATCAAAGTTATTTTTTGCCCGCCGCTTTATTTATCCTTGTCGCTGTATAAAATAAGAGTTGAGTATTTATTCGACGTGTTTCGATTTGTTTTTTTTTTTTTTTTTTTTTTTTTTTTTTTTAAATTTTATCGAATATTGAAGGGGATGTGGCATTCTTGCAACTAAACGTTTCCGCCGAAAACTTTAAATTTCGGTACACCCTTTCGCTTTATTTAACGCCGGTGATGTCGATTGATATGTCAAATGTCAACCATAAACTATTAAAATTACTGCATTTATTCGTTGTGAATTTTAAAATGCACTAAAGCTCATAGAAAATGTTCAACTTCGAATTAAATATTAGTAATTAAACGTTAAACGAACTTTAGATATACCGAAAGATATTCCTTTTTGTCGCAAGTAATATAAATATTTCCAGCTATTCCTGGCGACAAAGAAAGAGAAAGAGAAAGAGAGAGAGAGAGAGAGAGAATCTTTGCGGAACGGAAATTTTCCAAGTCAATGTAAACCCCTAGCGAGGATATACCGGGGAGAATCCGGCTCACAGAGGCGAAAATTGCGGAGACGAAATAAGCGGGAGCACGAGGAAGAGGAGGAGGCGGCCGCGGAGGATTGCGCGACGGGTGAGCGGCGATAGGCGCAGTCTCCCGCGTGCCATCCCGCAGCCTGGAAAGGGGAGCGGAGGAGAAGCCAAGCGAGACGGAGAGAGAAAGAGAGAGAGAGAGATAGAAAGAGAGAGAGAGAGTCGGCGGAGACAGTAGGGGAGCCGGCAGCGGGGCTCGGGAAATTCGGGAGAGAGAGCCGCCGGTTCGAGCGCCTCGATCGAGCGGTGCCCCGGCAGACGACGGGCCGCGCGCTCCGAGAAAACGAGAAATTTGCATGCAGATTGCGCAACGTGCGCGGGGTCTTCTCTCTCTCTCTCTCTCTCTCTCGCTCTCTCTCTCTTTTCCTGTTATGTATACGTCAATGTGTATGTGTATGCATGTATGCCGTAACTACCGGCAAGAGAGAAGGGGAAAAAAAAATCGAATTTCTCGGACGTTTGCGCGTGGCTGGCGAGGCGCGTCATCCCCTTTAATTTCCGTTTCGCGGCAGTTTGCAGCCGCTCGCCGTTCGAGTTCGTTAACGGGCAGAATAGCGGAAGGCGGTTCGTGTAATGAAACGCGCTGGGATGAATAATTTATCGGAGAGCCAAGTTGCCGTTTGTTTAATCAAAATCTCACCTTACACTTTCTATACTTGGCTGCGCGCACTCGTAGAAGCAAGTATCCAGAGATTCGTCTCTCTCTCTTTCTCTCTCTCTCTCTCTCGCGTACATATGTGCTCGACTCCATCGCTAGGGATAAATATTCGGATGGCCAATCAATCGATATCGCAAGAGGACATTCGAGCGTGCTATACCGACGAGTCGCGCATTTCGCTCTCTTCTTGCATAATGAAACGCAAAGCGATCGGAGCGAGAGAGAGAGAGAGAGAGAGAGAGAGACCGTGAAGTAGAAGCAAGAGGAGGGAATGCCGTTGCGCAAAGGCAAAAGCTAGAGGGTTGCACACGCGAGGGAAAGAAGAGAGAGAAAAGCTAGAGTAACAGCCGCCAGAAGAGAAGGGCGGCGTACACTCGACGGCGATGCACGGAAGGGTCGCGCGTACGCAACGTGCTTCGTTTCGACGATAAGGGCCGTCGCTGGCACGCGTGTATGCGCGGCGTTGCCAGGTCGGCTCGGCTTCGGAACACACCCTGTGAGCGAGCGTCGCGGCCGCCGAGTTCTTCCTTCTCACTCTCTTTCTCTGTTTCTCTCTCTCTCTCTCTCTCTCTCTCTCTCTTTGTTTCCTCTATCTATCTGGTGAGCGAGCTAGCGAACGCGCGCAGGTCGGATCGTCGAATACACGAGCACTTCGTCAGCTGATTTCCCAGTCACTCGAGCGTATACCATCGAACTACTCGACTATGAGCCGCGCACGCATCGGGGTCCTTTTACTTGCGCTTTCGAGCCGATGGTAACGTAACGCGAGAAAACTACCCAGACTCACCCGCCGCCGGCTCCCTCGGTATCGCCTTATTTTAAAATAACGGTTAAATAAATGTTTACGAATTTTTACTCTTACGAGCGCTTATCCACTAACTTGACAGGCATTTATCCATCAAAATAGAATATTGAGAACATGCGATACGTGCAATATTTGCTCATTTAATGGACATTCTATAATGCGAGAAAAATTAGCAGCGTGTGTAAAAAAAGATTTGTAAAATAATTGAAAATTGGGTGGAAAATAAAAATATGCAACTTAATCAAA
Source organism: Chalcis sispes (assembly GCA_949987625.1). Lineage (NCBI taxonomy): Eukaryota > Metazoa > Arthropoda > Insecta > Hymenoptera > Chalcididae > Chalcis > Chalcis sispes. The sequence continues at coordinate 1,265,324 of OX465095.1, forward strand.
TAAAAAAAGTTTAATTGTTAAATCGCAAGGCGCTATATTTATAATCAGCGGATAAATGCAAAAGTGCAATCGTTCTTGTACTCGGCATGACTTGACTGTACAATATAAAATATTTTAACAGAACAAATCACCGTACGGTTCTGTATTTTATCAAACAATTAAAATACACAATTATAGCAAGAAAGTCGGTTTTCGTTCGACAAGAAAAAAAAATTAGAAGAAGACAAGTGAGATGCGCGATCCGTTGGACCGCCTGAAAAAGAAAGGTTTGCGCGAATGAGGAAAAGAAAGAGAGAGGAAAACGAATACCACCGCGCGACATCGGCACCGAGCTGATAACGGTACGGCGACCCAAAAAATAGCTTTTCGAGCAGTCGACATTTAAGCGAGAAGAAGAGAGAGGGCCAATCGAAAGGCCCGATAAGATTGCTAAAAAACTTATTACGTCTGTATGGGTATAATATATATATATATATATATATATATATATGTGTACTCGCGGGCGTCACTCCATCTCGATGTACAAATACGCGTATGTATTGTCTTATACGTACACCGGCGCGAATACCAAGACGTTGCGGCGGAGGAATAAGGATGGATGACCGAGAAACCAAGTGACCCGTGCTCGCTCTTTCTCTCTCGCTCGTGCGGCTATAATACAAGCGAACGCTAGCGGGAAGTTAACGGAGTTTATCCAGAGCTTGCTTGCTCCCCCCCTCTCTCTCTCTCTCTCTCTCTCTCTCTCTCTCTCTCTCTCTCACCGCCCGGTGATTCCGCATAATCTTCGGGAACTTTGTGCAACGCGCATCGGTTCCAGGATAGACTACCGTTCGCTAAACGTCGCCGTGGATTAAGCGCTCGCAACGCCTACTTCGCGCCGAGAAGTGAGCTATTGCGACGTATTTGCAGGTTATTACAACGCACGGTATTATGATACGGATTAAAAAGTTGGTAAGAAGCTAAGCGCAAAGAGACTCGCGCAACGATCACTTTTTTTATATCTATTAATTATTTAAAAAGAAAATCGAGAAAAATAATTTGTTCATACGTCTTTGAAGTTGCGTATATGCTTTAAGAACTACATTTTTCTTTTTCCCGTAGTAAAGTGCATCACTTAAACTTTATTTCGATTTTTTAATAACTTTAACTTGTAGCTTTAATCCATAAACGTCTCTTACGTTGTATTAGCCGAAAATAAAAAAATAAATAAATAAATAAATAAATACCAACGATCGCATAATAATATATTTGAGCGTAACGTTGAAAAAACGTGGAAAAAAATTGAATGCCCTTGCGGTGTTTTCTAATTGGCGATTGCATCTGTCGTAACTACATAAAAGTCGGAAAATAAAAACGCAGCGTTACAACGAACGTGTAGCTAATCAAACGTATCCTCATATATATATACATATGTAGCTATGAAGGCGCACATATTTCTGACGGTCGAGCAAGGTAGAAGGAACGATAAAGGGATAGGCAAAGAGAGAGAGAGAGAGAGAGAGATAGAGAAAGCACGAGAGCACGGAAAGAAAGAGGGACGCTGGGGGGGCAGAGTGCGTGTATTCGAGGGCGAGAGAGGCCACGGGAAAATAAGCGCCAGAAGCGAAGAAAAAAGAGAGAGAGAGAGAGAGAGAGAGAGAGAGAGAGAGAGAGAGAGAGGGGGAGACAGGGAGGGAGGAAGAGGAGGAAAAGAGCGGTACATTACGTACGTGTCGGTGTGAGTTGTAAGGTATAGGCCGGCGCGAGATATCACTTACCAGCAATCCGGTTTCCACGCTCGGCAGCAGCGTCAGCCTACTGCCGTCCTGCAGTCGATTTTCCTCCAGCGTTCCGTCGCGCAGCTGCCTGAAATCGTACGGAAACAAAAGAGATTATTTTTATTATGCTTCAATTGTTGCATCGAGCAAGCCCCCCCCCCACTTCCCCTCCGTCCCCACTCCCAAAGCCCTAGCTCTAAGAGAGCGCGCGCGTTTATAGCCTCTCGTTAAACGCCGCGCTCTCTGTGGGAAATCTTTGAGACACGAGACCTGGGCTATTTTTTACTTTAAGAATCGATTGTCCCTGAATCTTTTCACAAGACCTGCATACTTAATGATAACAAAGAGCCGTAATTCCTCGAGGAATCATAAGATTTCGGCAGGAGGGTACATCTAATTTGTGCTGCTGGGTTACTTCTTTCATTTATAGTATTAAACGAAATATAAAAATGTTACGCGGCCCTGAATTGTGACGATTACGACAATAAATTTTCCTAAACGTCGATCCATCGGATTATAACGTTTGATGTAAAAGTCTCGCGCAAGCGCTATGCTCGCCATAATACCTGCAGCAATGAGACGGTCGCAAACATCCGACTTGGTAAACATTTATTATCGAGCGATTATAGGCCGTTCAACTCGCATTCAAAGTATCGTAATTCCGAGCCAAATACATTTCCACTCATCAAAGATGATTTTTGTTCTATTTTTTTTATTTTTGTTTTGTTTTTGTTTTGCCGTTTTTGTTTTAAAAAATAAACTCTCGCGCCAAACGTATCGGCGCTATTAATATCTGGTAAAAAGACGGTGGGGAGAAAGGGGAAGGCGCACAATTAAACAGCTGTTTACGTCAAAATACGCGCGCTCAAAAATGTGTACTGTATGCACGACTGCGGCTCGAGTCTCGAGAATGTAAACGCACTTGCGCGAACACGCGGAGGAGAAAACGCGAGGGAAGCGCGAGGATCGTCACCACCGAGAGGAGAAAGAGAGAGAAAAAGAGAGAGAGAGAGAGAGAGAGAGAGAGAGAGAGAGAGTGAGAGTAATCGCATTTTGCGGGCGTTGCGTTATATTTATAGCCGCGGCGGCGACAGAATAGCTAGAGCTCTACATTAACAATAGTACCCTACACACACCCCAAGCGTTATAAGCCAACTCTCGTTTTTCTGTTATATTTTCAATTAATAAAATCGTCCCGCTCTCATTGGCGCTTCGCGTCTCTCTCCTTCTTCTTCTTTAACCCGGCAGCACAATACCCTCATTTGCATTATGTGCCGGCGACCGTTTAAAACCGGAAACTTCTCTAGGAATGAATTTCGTCCACGAATATATATATATATATATATATATATATATATATATATATATATATATATTTATGCCTGCGCGTGGAAGCCGAGCACTTGACATTGTCGACGTTTACGAACTTTGTAATTATCAGCAGCCGGTACCCGTAATCGTTTATTTTTGTCTAAAATACTGATTCATGGTAATTAGTAAACGATATTGAAAACAAGTTTGTTGTTTTACATATTTTATTCGAGATTAAATTTTAATGTATTACCGAGCATTACAATATTTATCATAATGGTATTTTACACTTGTTCATTGTTCGTTTTATTTTATTTTATATATTATATATTTATATACATATTACATGGAGATATATAAATTATCTATTTATCGCGTTTTATTTAAAATCGTATCGCGTATTCTATACGCCGTGTCCAAGATATAACAATGGCCGAGATAGAATTTAAAATAAATTTTTTAAAATGGAATGCTCGATCGATGAATGAACATAGAAGCATATAACTAATTGCGTTCTTTTACTCATTAGTTAGTCATGCATTATCATTTTTTATTTTATGGCGAGAGAGAGAGAATATTCTATGTATAACCGCGCGTGAAATGTCACGTATTTTCCAACGTTGAGTAATATTTGACTGCTGATTAACCTAATCGCGAGAGGATGGATATAATGAAAAAAACATAAATTTCTCCTTTGTAAATAAAATGCTATTGGAATATCGATGTTAAACTAAATATCTAATATTAATCGAAGCGTTCTTTATTTAGAAATATGCAAAAGTTGGAAATTTATAAATTAAAAGCGATGCGTTTGCAGCGATAAAAACAAACAGTGTTAAAAATATAGTTGTTTTAATAAATAATTAAAACTTATTTATTTATAGAAACCGATTACTTATTAATAAATACCTATTTTCTTTATTGGACCTGACGCATTTGTTCTATTACAGTACAATCGCGCAGTGCATTTATAGATTTTCGATAAAATTAAACAGACAGCTTTAATTAACTTTGGACGAATGATCGCGAATAAAATAATATTTTAAAAAAAAAGCAAAGTTTGCTAAATTATAAAAATTTTTTTAGAAATCACTCAATGTTGAAACAAAGTTATTTTAAATTTTGTAATAAAATTAACGCGCGTTATTTTGAAATATTTTTCTCAGATATTATTATTAATATTATTATTAAAACATCAGGAAAATCAGACGATTGCTATTTTTCCGACGTTTATCAAATAACAAAAGTATTTCCAAAATTTCCACGCGCATATATATAAAAAAAAAAAAAAAAAAAAAAAAAAATAGATGTTCCTGAGACCTACAAAACTTACGCGATACGCTTTTAGGTAATAACAGAGTACACGTGACCGTAGACTTTATGTGTATGTTAGTTCTTCGAGGTAATTACAAGTGAAGGTTAATGCAAGTGTTCGTTTGTTTTTGTCGAAAAAAAGCCAGATCAGGTAGGGAGTTTAATAAAAGCGCGCTTTGCTCGCGAAATAAAAAAAGAAGTTAAAGAAATAGCGAGCGCGCGTGCGTTCGCAGCTTCCCTTCGCATTTGACGTCACGAGATAGAAGAAAAACGGCTTGAACCAGTTTATTTTTCATTTTCGATTAGCTCGTAGAGCATAATGAATAGCTGCGGTAGTTAGGCCGAATAGAGGCGCACAGAGCGACACGCGGACGGAGCTCTAGCGTAGACCGAAGGTATACACAGCTCTCCCAACGTGTGTGCCAACGAGAGCCAACGTCAGCCGGACAATCCTTCATCTCTCGTTCCTCCCGCTGATTTACAAAGAGAGCCGTGTATACGAACGCGCGCTCGCTTTATCAAACGCGCACGCGTCGCGAAGATGCTCGCGCGCGCGCGCGCGATCCCGCTGAGAAAACTTCCCCTCTCTCTCTCTCTCTCTCTCTCTCTCTCTCTCTCTCTCTCTCAACGCTTATCGTCATACGCGTAGTATAGCGCATATGCATATTCGCATGTATATTTGCAACCTGTGTTTCGAGCTACACTCAATTTTGATCTTGTTTACGACGATTATTCATTTGCTGCGTTTAATTTTAATTTTAGCAAATAAAGTATGCTACCTTACTTTCACTTCTTTATTTATTTTATTTTTTCACACGAGTTAAACGGCTGTTAATTCTACGACCTTAGAGCGGGACAGAAAAAGGTTTGGAGTCACGATGTTTCTTCTTCCTTTTATTTTTTTATACTCGTTCGCTTGTATTGAACTTTGTGTGGATATTTAACGAAATGCACACGCGTGCAAAATCGCTTATCCGAGCCAATTTCTTTTCCGCTTGGCGCGGAAAAAGCGAGTTTAGAACAATCGTCTCGGTTAACCGATCGAGCCGAATCGAACGTGTTTCCAAAAGTAAGCACTTCATAAGGAAATTACAAAATGCAAAGCGTATGACATTCTTTGTATGTGCGCGCAGTTTCGTATATGAGCATCGCGAATTCCTCTCTCTCTCTCTCTCTCTTTTTGTCTTGTTTTTCATTCGCACTTTTTCTCGCCGTTTGACTTTCTATCAACGCATGTTACACGGTAGGTTTTACACTTATAATTGAGAAAATTCCAAATGATAAAATTGCACTTTAATAATCGCTGGGTGTAGAATATAAATTAAGTTGCCGCAGCTTATAAATTTGAATTTTCGACATTTCTTTCATAATCTTTTGAATTATAAAACATTTTTTTTAACGTCGATAAGAAAACGATGTATGTATGATAAGGTAATTGATTTAAAATAACGTCGAAATTAAAAATGATAAATATATTAAAATTGTCGAGTACCAGTAATAAAAAATGAGTTTCAATAAATATATATCTCCAGCCAATAAATTATCGGCATTGTGAATGGCGTTACATAATCTTAATAAAGAATCCCAATTTGTCGATGGGATCATGGAAGCCCAAAATGGTCGCGCGCAAAATCTTGCGAAGGAGCGGCAAACGATAAGAGCGTGCATAACGCGCGCGATATCGTCACCGTTCACGTAACCTATACCGATATTTCATTCGCCGAGACGAAAATATTAAACTTGCACAAAAAATGTCTTTTATTTCTTCATTTTATATATATATATGTACGTGTGTGTATATTTTTATATTGATGAAGAAAAGAAAAAAATGAAATTTTCCATAAACGAAATGAGAAAATTTCTGGCTATAATTAACTCATTGAAGTAGATGTATCATTGAAATTGCAAATCGAAGAAAAAAACACGAAGCAAAAAGAGAAGAGAACGTCTTGGATTCTCGACTTGTGGGAATTTCTATTTAGAGGTGAGATTTTTCAACAGACATGACGTAACGATGATTTGCTTCCTTGGAAAGAAGTAAACAGTCACGCGCCGTTTTTCATAAACGCTGCGTAAGAAAGAAAAAAAAAAAAAAAAAAAAAAAAAAAAAGTTGGTTAATTATCGAGCTAATTAAATATATGCTTATTTAAAATAAATAAAAAAATTATTTATTTTTGCATAAGAATGAAAATAAATATGGAAATTCTATTTACTTATAAGATGTTACAAATAAAATTTAAAGTCGTCGAGTTTAAAAAACTTGTAACTATGAAAATCCTAAAAATATATGCGCAGCAAAAGAAAACTTTGGTATAAACGCCGATATATATATATATATATACATATATATACACGATGAACAAAAAGTTTCTTCGAATGCTTTTAAATACGCATTGGATAAATGTAATCAGTATGGTATAGTTAAGAGAAGCGCGATAGGATCGCTGTGACTCCTGCATGCTTCAGCGCTAATCAAAAGCACATAATAGCGTCCGGGCATTATTTATATAAAACGCGATAGACACGTATAGGTGATTGTAAATTTTACATATGTATATATATATATATATATATATATATATACGCGATATATCGACTTTTGCATTGAACGGAAATAATTGAGACGCGCGCACGCGCGTTATAATTCGACGTGTTATGCATGTGAATAGGGACGTTTAATCGGCAAAAGCGCCGAATCGATAACGATTATAATACGTATATACATAAATTAATATGTATTTATACGGCCGTTAAGTTGTTATAAAACTTTCCGAGTTTTAAGAGATAGAGATATTTCCTTCTCTTCCAAGCGACAAAACACACGCTCACACGATGGACACATTTCGAGATATATATATACTAGTATGTATATATATATATATATATATATATATATATATATATATATATATATATATATATTCCATCTCCGAGCGTCTGTCCGCGGTGTCTCGCGCGTGGAGACTCGACTTTACGCGTCCACGCACGGCCAATTATACTTTACATGCGCGGCTGCTCATCGCACGCCGCTGACGTTGACGCGCCTTGAGCTTACGCGAGTTGCTCTACGTACTTATACGTTCGAGTATATTTAGTGGCACTCGGGCTCGACCGCTCGCGGTTCGATACGACCGCGAAGAATCGGACTCTATAGTGGAATAGTTCGATGCCACAATGTCCTTCCTCGGTAGACACACTCGCCGCTTGGACTTTCCGAGAGAAAAAGAGCGTCTCTCATACGAAAAAAACTTTTATCGTTCAGATATTTTTTTCTTCTCTCTCACTCACTCTCACACTCTCTCTCCCTCTCTCCCTCTCTCCCTCTTACGGACGATTGCGCCTTAATTTTCCTTGTAATTTTCTTCAAGAACGCTTTTTTTTATTCATATTTATATTATTTGCAATTGCAAATGTATAATATAAAAAAAGAATGAGTTAATATTTAAAAATTTATTCAAAATTAAAGTCTAATAATAATTTTAAAAATAATTAAACATCAAATTTATTGGTTTTTGAATAGCAGGTGTTGAATTTCGATCGATAATTAGCGTAAATAATGAAAGTTACAATCGAATATAAAATGGAAATTTGTACGAAATATAAAAAGATCGAACGGACGATGTGCAGTTCAGTTGTAGAATTAAATAGGCAATAAAAACGGTTATTTAAACGTTAAACATCGGTGGATTGTAAATTTGTCGAAGAATGTATAAGAGAGAGTAAAAGAGAGGGTAAAAAGAAAGAGGGAGCAAGAGAAAAAGAGAAAAAGAGAAAGAAAGAAACGAGACGCGATCGAGCTAAGGCATGTACACACACTCACGCGCTTGCATGCACACACGCACAATACGATGAAAAGGGCCGGACGGACGCGCTCGTGAAAGAAAGAGGAACTCCTGTATACGCGTGTGCGTATGCACAAATTTATGTGTGTATACGTGTATGTAAACGTTCGCATAATACGGCGCTATCGAAGGGGACATTGGAATTGATTTTCATACAATCAAAACAGATTGTCGAGGTGAGCGAGGCAAAGGCAGAGGACGCGCTACATATGTAATGAATAAAAAATTAAACTCTGTCCTTTTTTTCATATAATTAATTTTAAATTTTAAACCACAATAAATAAATATTGCGAGTTATCAAAAGCGCTTCTTTAAGATTTGTAATATGGGGACGGGTGCGAGGAAAGCGCGTGCAAAATTTTATTCGCTATTGTAAAAAAATACAGCTCGTCGTGCGAGTAAGTTTGCCAAAATTCGCCTCGCGCAGGATAATTTTGACACAACGGGCGCAATTTTCCGCGACGCTGGCATTCCGTCTCGGCGGCGATTTTTTGCAGCGCGTTGCTCGTGCGCTCATTTTTCTTTTTTCTTTATTTTCCTTTTTTCGAAATCGTAAGCACAAAACAGGCGCGTCCTTTAATCGAGCGGATGCCAAGCCGAGAACCGCGAACCGGAACGGGCCGCTACTTTTCTTTCCGGCAACGAAAACCGCGAGCGCGAAAATAAACTGTATAGAAGTAGAAGTCCGGGTATACTGCCACCGTTATCGACCGACCGCGACTCTGTCCCGTAAATCTACCGTACAACCGAGTTCTCAACTTTCGATCGTTTAAATAATTTTTTTTTGAGAATTATCCTCCTCTCTGGCACAAATATTTATTACCACGAAGAATTATCTGTCGTCGTTTATATGCATCTTTAACGTTGTTAAAACAGCCGATATTAATATGCACGTACGCATATGTTTTTTTTTTTTTTTTTTTTTTAATACACGAGTGTACACAAATCACAAAAAAAAAAAAAAAAAAATTATTCCTTGAATGATCATTAGCTTGTCATTGTCTAAATTCCGTTAAAATACGGTGTATTTATTGCTTCAAAGAAAAATAAAGGATGTACGCATATTTTTAGTATTTATCATTCAAGGCTAAACAATAAGGTTCGAAGTTTATTTGTATACCTATATAACCGCGTCGCATAATTAACCGAAACTTAAAATTTTGACGAGGTAATCTTGTAGCGGATCTTTGTTTCGAAGTATATGGGTATACATGTATATACACCGTATAGGTTATTACACACATTGTGCACGCGCAGTACGAAGCAGTCAATTTTCAAAATATCCAAAGAGCTTTGGCGATTTGTTTACGAGCCGAGGTAGAAGGGGCAGAGCGACACCGAGAGGTGAAACACCAGTGGCAAAGGAAAGTCATGATTTCGTTGGGACGCAGTGGCAACGCAGTATAGTAGTTGCCAATAGATAGATAGCGAACGTTAACGGTAAAGTAACCGTAAATCGACGGCGGAGTCCACCGCCGCCCGACTGCCTGATGAAAGAGAAAAAGAGAGAGAGAGAGAGAGAGAGAACGAGTCGATATATCGTCGATATTATGTAGTAGCTCTTGTTGTATACGCGCGCGCTTGGTATATAGCGTCGTCGAGCTTTGTGATTGGAATCGAAAATGAGAAGCTAAACGGTGCCGATTAGACGAGCGCCGCAGTAAACGAAACGTCCGCGTGTAATACACGGAGTCGCAACAGATTCGCGAAGAGATTAAACGATCCACCGCTCGTTATCTCGATCGGCATGTGTGCGCTACTCGTATGCATCTATATCTTACTACTCGCGCGCGATAAACCGATAAATACATATCTCTCGCTCGACTGCTCGGTTCTTCTTTTTAATCGTAGTGTGCTTTGCTCGCTCGTTCAAAAAATCATTTTGACGAATGTTATCGTCCCAATGCGTAGTGTTAGTTTGTTTATTTCTTGTAACTCGCTAAACCGAAAAAAAAAAAAAAAAAAAAAAATGAAAAAATGAAGAAAAAAAGCAAGGTCGGGAGTATATGTGTATTTTGATGAAATATCCACAAATATCCACGATGAAATATCCACATTTAAAAATGTAATTCTGTATTTGAATCGACGTCGGTTACGTAAAGTCGCTCTGCGCCGCACACCGGCAAAATTACAAAGCGTGACAGTTTTAACGCAAAGCGCGCCTCGCCCTGGCATTATAATTTCCAGCACGCGGCGTTTCCCTCACTGGATTTTCCTAACGAAAAATGCAGCTCTCTCTCTCTCTCTCTCTCTCTCTTTCTCGCGAATAAACTCCGGAGCACTCGTTCTCCCTGTACTAAAATTAGCGGAGAGGAAGCAAAGGCAGACAGACGGTGAATAAAAAGAATCAGAGCAGACGTATAGTAGGACGGTTGCGGCGGCACGGGGAGAGCGCGTGTAGAGGAGGGAAAACTCGCTGCGCTGCGCGACCGAAAACCTCGGCAACTCGTAAAAGGGAAAATCCTTGGTCGATACGATTTTCGCGCTCGTTTCCCGTGAAAAACGCGCGACCGAGCGACAAAAAAAAAACGAATCCGTGCGCAGATTTCATTGGTATTCCTGTATTTGGAAAATATTGCGACTGTTGCAACTTGCATGCAAGGCTAAATAGAGAGAGAGAGAGAGAGAGAGAGAGAGAAGAGCGTGTACGTGCGTACACTTGGTGACAGTCTCGTAGCGTGTACGTCTCTACCTCGCTCTCGGAAACGAACTGTCCTTTTTTTCTTCTCGCTCCTCTCCTTTCCTCTCTCCTCTCTCTCTCTCTCTCTCTCTCTCTCTCTCTCTCTCTCTCTCTCTCTCTCTCTTTTCAAGAGTATATCGCTTTATTGCTGTATTTCGCTAACCGCGAATTCCTTTCTCTTCGAGTGTGTCAGCTCGTCTTTTTTTATTCGCGGATCGATCTCTCGAGTGAACGTCAATGGCTGCCTCCTTTATTTTCTTCTCCTTTTTATTTTATCCCGAGAGCGCTGATACAAATGTGTGTACGTGCAATCGTAAAAACTTCGCAGTACAGAAAGATATTTTCGTACACACGTGAGTAATAATTAGTTATCCCGCAAATCAATTTATTGATTTGCTTTAATTATAACCCGTTATGCGGCCTTCGAGCTAATTTAAAGCGATGGAGTTCCAGTTTCAACATGTATCAATTTCCCGTAAACAATTGACCGTTGAATTTATAAATAATTTCTCGGTCATTAATTGCGCTCTATGGTGTATTATATTTAGCTAAATGTAACTATTTATGCCGATAAAACATTTCCAACGAGTATTTATACCAAATATTAAATTAATTTAGTGAAAATTTATTATAAAATTTCTTTTATGATTTTAAGCGTCCCATATGGAATAAATATTTCAATTATTCTAACAATTGTCAAATAATAAGCAATGAGCCGAGAATTGAGAAAAAAAAATGAGAGAAATCGATTCGATCGTTGACTAAAGAAATAAAGATGAAAAATTCGAAAGCGCGCGCGCACACCGTACTCACAAAAGAAACGATCGATACCATGACTCAATGGATCGATAACAATACCGAGGCCGGAATATTTTTAAGCTAAAAAACAGAGCAAAAGCAGCAGTAACAGCACCAGCAGCAAAGAAGAGAGAGAGAGAGAGAGAGAGAGAGAGAGAAATCGGTTCCCTGTCTCTCGCATCCCCGGAGAAGCGCATTTCGTCGCTCACGCGATTTACTTTTCTTCCCTCCGTCTCTCTCTCTCTCTCTCTCTTTCTCTCTCTCTCTCTCTCTTTCTCACTAGCTCGAACTCGTGTTATTCGAAAGAGAAAGGTGAATCCCGCATCTCGGGTCCCCTTTATTATCTCGTGGAAAATGCAGGTCCGTCCGTCCTCGTTCTTCTCTCTCGCTTTTCTTTTTGTCGGGACACGTGGACGCGCGGCCCGACACATGCGTGCACCGCCGCTCGAAAGAGAAGACGCAGAGAAGAAGGGCCTCGTAAATAAAATCCATTCCCAGGTAAAAATATCCTCGACGCTTCTCCTCTTCCCCTCGTTCTCTCATTTTCGAGCTTTTTTCATCTCTTCCTTTCTCTTGAGTTCAGTAGGCGCTTCTTTTTCGGTGCGCACACATTATATTTATGTGTGTACACGTGTAAATGTGCGTGTGCGGGCGCGCGCGCGTGTGTGTGTGTGTGTGCGCGCGTGTGCGTGAGTGAGTGCCGACGATGCGGCCGTTTTTATTATCATTTTTTTTCATTCATTCTTTTTCTTTTCAGTATAACATAGTAGAGAGCCGCACAGTAAAATATGCTAACGAGCTAGTTTCGCAGCGTAGACCAATACTGGCGCGTTTCCTTCCCTCCCAAGAAAATATTTTGACCTCGAAGACGCACATAACAAAATGATAAAAAATCGCATTGTCTAAAGCATCATTCTAATATTGATAATGCAATCGAAAAAGATTTGCTCTTAAAATGAAAAGGAAAAAAATATTTAATAAAAAAATAAAAAAAAAAAAAAAAAAAAAAAATAGCTAAATTGAAGCTGGAAATGACAATGGTCGAATACGATAAAAAGAAACGACAGGTGTATCCATGGAGGAATGTCGGAGAGTCGACGAGAATGGTCAGAGTATCGAGCGCGTTCCTTATGGACATGATGGCGTATACAAGCGCCCGGAAAGGCCGAAATTCTCAGGTCGATGATTCGATCTCTCCCATTCTTCTCGGCGAGAGCCAAGCGTGCGAAGGCTGGTCAAAGTACCGACACGCGGGCACTTGTGCCGTTGAGTCCCGAGAATGGCGTAGGCGAGTATGCCAGCGCCGTCGACTCTCGAGAACGAATCGAGCGAGCGAGAGAAAGATAGCACACGTGAATCATAGGGAGCTCGCGCTCACGCGCACAATACCTATACGTGTATATAACGCAAGTATCGAGGCTCCGCGAGAGAGAAAAAGAGAGACAGATTCAAGGTTACAGCCGCGCACGGACTTTCGCTCTCTACGGATTATTTCTACGATTTACGGAATATATTATTACGCGGCAAAGGCCGCGAGCCGTCTACGTCTTTCTCGGCGAGCGCTGGAATTTCAACGGAATTCCCTCTTGGATTTATTATTACTCGCTTACATATAACTCGGCTGCGTTGCGTTGCTGCTTCTCTCCTTTTGTACCTAGCCGACTCGTTCTTTTTTCTTCTCTCGCGCGTCCTTATTACCTGCTGATTACGATTCGATGTACTTTTCATACAACTGCGGCTCAATTTCTCTCTCTCTCTCTCTCTCTCTCTCTCCTACTTTGTCTTTTAATTGTTTCTCTCGCTATTTAATATTACGCTTATTATTAGTGAATTTTTGCACGACACCGCAACAACTTGGCTATACGTATATAATTTTTAAAAGGATATTTGATACGAAATCACGGAAAAGAATTTGCGAATTAAGTTTCGATTAAAATATGAGTTACTTTTAGCAGAATATGCGAGAGTTGATTGTTAAATGAATAAAAAAAAAAAAAAAATTAGAAAACATTTCTATGAACAAGATGCAATTATTTATGAAGGACAAGCGAGTACTTTTCAAGTTTTGTAATATATTTTATTTTTGCGTAACATGTAGGACAGAAATACTTGCTTGCGAAGGAATATTGTTATACGTTACACACCTAGCGTAAAGTATTATCGACACTTTCTTTGTGCGATAAAAAGTTCTTTGTCCGTATCTATTCCTATTAATAACGATGAGCTTACTCTTATCGAAAAGAATATAAATCTAGAGAAAACGAACAAGTCGCGTTCTTATCATAATGATACTTGACCATCAAAGTTTTAATTCTAAAGAAAACGTTTATTCGCGGCAACGCATTTTTCACAATGGCAACTGGCAATTTTTGAAATATTTTTTTGTCAACGCAGCAATTGCGTATAAGTAATAAAAGAAAGCTGCGCGCCGGAAGATTGCTGCACGCGCGAAAAAATTTCACGAGCCGTAAAAGCGCGAGTTACACAAGGAAAGAAAAACGAACATTTAGCGATGTTGGAAAACGATAAGAGGATTTTTCTTTTTTTTTTTTTTTTTTTCTTTTTTTTTTTGCTTTTCTTTTCGTCGCGCTCGTCAAAACAGACGCGAGGAGAGACGACGCCAAGAGAGTGCGTAAGTGTGTAAGAGCGGCGAGGAGAAATAACGAAAAGCACACGAGACCGGGCGCGTTGGCTGTGCATTGCCGAGCTCGCTGCTTCTGCAGTATTTGCCCGCGGACGCGTTGACTTTTATTTCCTCGTAAATACGTTCGCACCGCCGAAAGAGCCGAGCAACAAATCTCTTTGTCTTCCCCTACGAGTGTTCATCCTTCTTATTTTCCTTCGCTATGCTTAAACGAAAACGAAAGGGCATGGGTCACGGCGAAACGTGCCTTTTTTCTCGTTACCGAAGATGCGAGAGGGCATTCGTTGCTTTTAAAAAGGGCGTACGTGTATACGGGTGTGCGTTTTTATGACGAGCTGCCATTTTCTAATTTGTCGAGATAAAGAGAAAAAACGAAGATGGAAAATTGCTACAGGCTATCAATTTTTAAAGATAAAATCAATTTCAGGAATTTTCTTTGTATGTCCGAAAGGTTATTTTAAGCGGCCGATATCTCGGATCGACGCTCGAAATTCCAAGACTTTACGAGAGAGAGAGAGAGAAGAGCGCATATTATGATTTACATTTCAAGTTGTTAAAAGTCATCTAAAACTTCGCCTAAGACGAGATAAAACCAAAAGTTCGCGAGAGCTATATCGCATTCCATGCGAACAAAGCCACGAGACGATGACAACGACCGACAAATTTTAACGTGAACGAGAATTATTTTTCAAAAATCCAATCACTAGGTATAACAAACAAACAAAGTCAAACGGACAAACTGTTTACCGAAAAAATAAAGAGTACTAATAATATGTATAAGTGGTATGTTTGTGTGTGTGTGTGTGTGTGTGTGTGTTCGCGTAGTTGAAACACAGGTATTCATATACTATATGCATATAAAAGTAAAGATAATAGTAGAGTCTTTTTATGTGCTCGCAAGAGAGCTGCAATAGCGGCAAGAGTCGTATTTTTGCTACGGCTAACCGGCGAGGAGCGAAATCGGAGACCGAAAGTCGACGTCACGCTTTGGGCGTCGATGGCGGCGGCTGCGCAGCAGCTTCGCGGCGTATCGGACCCGGCCCGAGCACCGCGCGCTCCCGGCGCCTATGTAAGCCTCTCGTCGAGGGCAAGCCGACGCAGGACGCCCGTACGTACGTTTGCGTACGCCAGCTTGGGCTGAAAATCTAAGCGCAACGACAGAAATAACGTCGCTTGCGTTCGCGCTCTCTCCCTCTCTCTTTCCTTCCTTTTTGCTCTCCTTTTCCTTCTCTCTCTCTCTCTCTCTCTATTCCTCTTGCTCACTCATTCTCTTTTTTTCTTTCCCATATAGTTAGCTCGCACGCGGGAGACTCGCGAGGGTCTAGAGAAAGAGTTTGCCGTGGATTTATCTCGGCTGGCTCATCCGTCGAATGATTTGTTTACGAGAAAAGCAGAAAGTCGTCCGCTACTCTCGCTTTGTCTTGCCGCTTCTCTTTTCTTCGAAGAGCGGTTGAGAAATATAGAAAGAGAGAGAGAGAGAGAGAGAGAGAGAGAGAGAGAGGGCGGTTTTTTGTATCTCTCCCCTTCTCTATCCTGTTGGAGAGGCGTAAGATCGACTTGCGCCTCGGTAACCAAGCAGCCGTTCGCTCGTACACGTATCTAAGTGATTGTGTGTGAATGTGTGTGAGGAGGAAAGGGCCGCGTTGGTTTTGGGCGCGATTACGCCTCTGCCTCCTCTTTGGCGTAGCTCGGCAACGAAAACTGATTTATCGAGCGCGAGCTTGCTTAGGTTTGTTCGATTTCGGAATAAAGATACAACCTGAGCGTTTATTTGCGCGTTTATTTGCGCGTTTCTATGCGAGATTCGTGTATATATAATGATTTGTTCATTTTTTCTGGAATCCGTTAATGAAGAAAATATTCCTTGCAACGTTGCATGTAAATTCCGCGATAGCAAAATAAATTATTTTTATTGTCTAACGGCTCATTTTTATTCATTAAAAACTTGCAAATTACAAGATTCCTTCCTTCTCTCAATCTAAAATCAATTTAATAGATATGACAAGTTTACGCGCTCTATATAATTATAAATGGAAGGTAAATAATTTTTCTCCGTATGCTTAAATTATGATTCTTCTTTACAAGTGAAAAAAAAAAAAAAAATAAATAAAATAAAATAAAATAAAATAAAATAAAATAAAATAAAATAAACTACATGAAATACAGAGGAATAAAAGGAATCATCGATTTCTTGAAATTGAAAATCTATGCGGAGAGAATGCAAAATAAAAAGAATAAAAATAATAAAAAAAAATAAGAAAAAGAACGTGAAGAATTCTCAGGTGACCGCGACGCTTCGTCACTTCCGACCTTTGCAAGGCGAGTAGGCGCGGAAACACGCAGCGAGGCAGAGAGAGAGAGAGCGAGCAACGTCGGTTGGAGCAGCTGAGGCTGCTGCGACGAGGCAGGAGAGAAGGAAGAGGAGAAGGGGCAGGGGGGGCGTCGGCGGCACCGGTAAAACAGCCTCGAGTATGCGAACGAGTCGGTGCAGCGAAGAACCTGCGCCCGCGCGCTTCCACTCGCGATACGCGCCGTGCGCTCGCACACGAGTTCTCTCAAAGTCGAGAGAAACGAAAGCGCCGCGTGACGTCAGCCGCGCGGATATAAAGAGGTAGCCGCGGAACGGAGGGGGATGCGCGAGATGGGAAAAAAAAAAAAAAAGAAGAAGCTGAAATGGAAGAGACCGAGCGAAAGGGACAAAACGAACGGCATGAGAAGAGAAAGGAAGAAGAAGAAGAAGAAGAAGAAGAAGAAGAAGAAGGAGAAGGAGAAGAAGCGGCGGCAGGCGAGGAAGACGAAAAAGAAGAAGCGGTAGCGGCGAGTCGGTGCTCCCGGGCGCGCGCGCGCGCGTGTGTGCGAGCATTCACGTACACGCATACCTGTCCGGCCGACGGAGAAGCGCGTACGTAGGTATACCTGCGCCAGCGAGAGAGCCTGAAACTGGCCCGGCAGGCACAAAGAAAACGAGGCCTCGCCATAAAGCTCGGTTGAAACGAGCCGAGTGGAAGCCCCGGGGGCCGGCAGCAGCCTTCCTCCTCGACGAGAGCAAGCCGAGCGAGAGAGGGATGTAGCGAT
Source organism: Chalcis sispes (assembly GCA_949987625.1). Taxonomy (NCBI): domain Eukaryota; kingdom Metazoa; phylum Arthropoda; class Insecta; order Hymenoptera; family Chalcididae; genus Chalcis; species Chalcis sispes. The sequence goes on from OX465095.1 coordinate 1,282,746, forward strand.
TCTCGGGAATCGGACCCGAGCGCGAGCAAGAGAGAGAGAGAGAGAGAGAGACGAAAAGAAAACGGCTGCAACCCTGGCGATTCCTTTCAAGCGCTGTATAATACGAAGGGGGCTTTTGAAAAATACGGACAAGATCGATTCGGGAGTTACGTGCGCGCGCGAGTAAGACAGAGAGAGAGAGAGAGAGAGCATGAGAAAAAGAGAGAAGAAAAGAACGCGAGTACGTCGATATAAATTATTACGAGAGAGAGAGAGAGAGAGAGAGAGAGAAATCGCGAAACGCTTTCCATTCCGAGTTTCTTTGTGCGTGTGTGGGTACATAACGCTACGCGTAACCTGCGTGCAACAAGTTGCATGTGTATAATGGAGTTGTAATGACGTGTATCGAATACGTAAAATGCTACACCGCTTCGCTCTTTTGTTCCGTTTGAGAAAGCGAGTCTGCTAAAAATGCATATTTTCCCTTTAACTTTAAAAAAAAAAAAAAAAAATGAAGAAAAGTGTCCAGATAACGAAACAAACAGTCGTTTATCTACGCAATATCATTCAAGCATCGATATTGGCAATATTTAATATAATGAAAATACGAAAATTCAACGTTTAACTTTCCCGCGTGAAAAAAAAAGGCAAAGCGACGTCTTTTTTTTCAAATTAGCGGGTATGCATATACATACGCGTTATGTAGATAGAGTCAGTCAGTGCACACGCGGTGAGCGTGAATCACACAAATCACAGGCGCTCGCGCGTACCTGCAAAGTAATTAATGTTTACAAAAATATGACACGAATAAATTAAGCATTTTTTCGAAACGGTTTATCGGTCTTTGGTAAAGCGTCGGTAAGCGGTCACGAAAGACGGTGCGACGAAGACGGAAAGCAGCGGAGGCAGCGGTAACGCCGGCAACGATGGCGACGTCGATTCGCCGCGTGTAGAATCGAGAGCAATCGAAAGAGAGAAAGAGAGCGAGAGAGAGAGCGAGAGAGACGCCGACACAGCCCTGCGCATGTATAACATTTATATGTATACATACATACACGTAACGAAAGCCCACGGTTTCTGAGAGCGGAGCTTCGATAAAAAGAAAAAGAGAGCGAAGCGTGAAGGGGAGAAAGAAGCCGGGGATTCTCCGGCTTCTGTCTCTCTTTTTCTTTTTCTTGCCGAGGCGCTCTCGGGGCTCTATATACTCGCGAGCGAGAGGAAGAGAAAGACAGCTAAGCCGGCCGAATATCCGCCGATCCGCCGCGACGTGCGGGACTATTTTCGAGTTTCGCTCGAGAGGAATCAACGACGCCACGACGCGAGTTGTTCTTCTTCTTTTTCTTCTTCTTATTTTTCTCCCAAGGAGAAGAGCTCACTCGAATCGTTGCTTTTAATTGAATGGAGAACGTTTTTCCTCTTTTTTTCTTTTTTTTTTTTTTTCAAAAAAGTTTATTTTCCTTCTTTTGCGACTTCTCTGAACAATTTAGCTTAAATTAATTTACTTGGAAATAAAAAATAAAAAAAATTTAATAATTAATGACAAAAAATTTAAATTGCAGTATGTCATTTGCTCGATGCAGCTGATTCCACATGGCAACTTTTTTATCGCGGCGGTAATTTTATCATTTCGAAAAAGCTAAGGAACTTTAAAAAGTCCTTTTTAAATTTATGAATAATATTACAAGTTGTGAAACGATTAAAAAAAAAATAAATAAATAAATAAACGAATAAATAAACGTTCAAGCTAAGAGAGAAGAGGAATACATTAACAATGTTAAGAAAAAAGCAGCGTCAGAATCTCGCTCGAAGAAACTGTGCTTCGTGCACTAGTAGCGGTTTCTTTAATTTCGTATTCCACGCGAGAGAGCGCGATTTCAAAATATGATTACAGTTGCGCACGTGTACACACGCCAAGGCTTAACTATCGCGCGTGCGAGCTCTCGATACGAGTACGTTCGGCTTGACTTTGATTCGATATGTTTAACTCGACGTTTGATTTATTTTTTTTTTTTTTTTTTTTTTTTTTTTTTTTTTTTTACTTTTTTTCCTATTCCGATCATTGCGCGTGTGTTTATAAGGTATCGTAACGAATTCAATAAAATCGACCGGAAAAATAATTCAAATCAATTGGTTTTTTGGACATACACAAACATTTGGCGTTTATCGTCGTAAGCAATAACAGGCGTTTGCAAATTTTATTTTATTTTCTGAAATTAATAATTTAATCAATAGATATAGCCTTGAAATTTTTGTTTAAATAACCAAATAAAATAAATTAGTAAATAAATATTCTCTCTCTCTCTCTCTCTCTCTCTCTCTCTTTCAATTTATTTCCACGTCAAACGAGTATTTCTACATAATGAAAATCCAATCGACGTAGCTGTTTATGCGCGAAAAAGAAAAACGGAGCTCTGGTAAGAAAAGCGAGGTACAGATGGGCAATAGAAGAGGAGGCAGAGAGAAAAATTGATGTGCGCGTGTACGTGTGTGCTTGTGTGTATGCTCGCTCGATCCGCTGACGTTTCGGTACGGGAATAGCTGAACCTCCGCGTCGCGCGCGCGCGCGCGCAAGTAAAGCCTAGGGCGAGAGAACGGCTGCGCGGCGAAACTCTCTCGGGAGAAGACGCGGCACACACATACACACGCGCGTCTCGTCACGAGCGATTTTCCCTCTCCGGCTCCGCTCTCCTCCACCTACGGCTCTCTGTGTGTGCCCGGCCAACGAGGCGAAGGAGAAGAGGATCGTTTCGTGACCCGGAGAGGACGCCCACCGTTGCCGCTACCGCCGTCGCCGGACGCCCTCGACAATTACGCTTTACATTACAAAAAACACGCGTACGCGCGTGTGCTGCATCTGTGTACGCTTATGTACGTATATACACGTATGTATACTCGATGTGCCCACGAAGCGGACGTATAACGCACCGCCGACGAGCCAAGGCCTTTTCTCGCTCCTTCGCCCAACTCGCGCGCACACGCATACACACACATATATGTGCGCCACTTCGTTATTCACTCGTGGGCTGTAGCGTGTGAGCGTTCTCGGC
>OX465095.1:1288271-1380771 GCA_949987625.1 Chalcis sispes
AATAAAAGTTGACATCGTTTGTAAACCAACCAGTAGCCGGTTTTAATTATCAAGTAATTTGCGTCACATCAATTTCGTACTCCTAATAAATAATTTTAAAAAATTGAATCCAGACGGATAAAACGTAAAAAACGATCGCAGAGAAACTTGCGCGTCGACGCGAGATTTTGATGAAAGCCAAGGCAAGATATGTGCCAAAGACAAGATATATATCTCTCTCTCTCTCTCTCTCTCGCTACACTTGCTCGTCGACGTCGCTGTTTATGCAAGGGAGAGACAACGCGCGCGCAAAAGAGAGCGGAGAAAAAAAATTTGCATCAGCGGGAGAAGGAGACAATGAAGTTGCAAGCGAATGGTTAAGTTTACCCTGTCGTCAACGAGGAAGAAGTGTAGGAGGAGATACAAAACATAAAAGTAGCTGCTTCGTCGTTTGTCTCTTGCATTAATACGTATACATGCGCTGGTACTTCGCGAAAAGTCAATAAACTCAAACTTTATATTCTCCGATTGTGCGCGGCTGCATACATTGCGCTGCGTAAGCGATTAACCAAAAAATAAAAGGAATAAAAAAGAAGGAGCGTATACGATAACAGAAGCAGAATAACGAATAGGGTTCGCATTGCGCCTTTTAAAGCGCGATAGACCGGTTTATTACTCGCTGTGGCGGCGTCGCGTGTACATATATATAAAACTAAAGTAAAAAAAAGTGCGGCATGCACAAACACGCACACAAAGTCGCGATAAAAAAAAAAAAAAGTAGAGAAACGGGGGATGAGATCGTGCGCGCGCGCATGAGAGAGCGAGAGAGAGAGCGAGAGAGGGGGGGGGGGGAGAGGGTGCAAAAAGAATGAAAATTGCTCGAGCGTCTGTACATACGCGCAAGAGTATGTACGCGTACGTACGTGTGTGCAGTGCTAGCCTCGCCATCGATATCTCGGAATCCCCTGGTTCCCTACCCAGTTTCTCCTCTCCTTTCTCGTTCTCCCTCGCATTCGGGTACAGTCTCATCCATCACCCACGAGTTACCATGACCGAACCACATTCGTACACGAAATTCAGAGTGGAATGAGAGAAAAAAGATGCAGAGGTGCCCTTTACGAACGACGACGACTCGATGCAGAGATGGCACCCGCCTACTGACTCATCCTACACTCTTTCCATTTCTCTCTCTCTCTCACTCTGTTTCATTTCGAAGGGGATTAACCCCCTTGCGGCAGGAATAAACATTGTGTGTACCGTTGCAGAAAGGCGTGCGCGTGCCGGAAGAGCTCGTTGAGTAAGCACGTTACTTCGTCACTTTACGAGAACAGCGTCGAGCGAATTTTGTGCTCTCGTATGCTTGCTCGCGCATGCTCTCACACACACACACACATACGGACACTCGCTCGAGAGTGCACACATATTCAAGTATGACGTGCACGGAGAATTTTTATATCGCGCGCTCTCTAAGCGAAGAGAGTGGCTCGCTTTCCGCTCAGAGAAATCAAGAGAGTTAGCGCGTAATTAGGTGCAGCGCCGCGAGCGAGCGCCTTTCGGCTTTATTGAAGATAATGAAAAACGGCGATAGCGCGGAGACGGAGATAACGCGCCGCTCCCGATGCCACTCTACCGGGGGGCGTTTGCTCTCCGTTACGCGAGTCCCCCGTCTCGCTTCTGTATTATTTATGCAGCGGAATTCTCCGCAGTCCCTAATCTACATTCGATTATTCGCCTAGCGTTGCTGGAAAATCCGATAGCCCTCGCGAGTAAATTTAACAAATATATACCGTTTGGTCAAACCTCGGTCAGCGCCTTCTACAAGTACCTCAAAGAATTTAAAGTAATTGTTAAGCTACCACACCGACGGTTCAATGAATCGAGTAACGGCAAACTCAGCCACCGAGCGTAAACCTGACCAGCCCGTTATTTCGGTATTTTTTTTTTTTTTTTTTTTTCGAATAATGTAAACTATCGATAGCCGATAATATTGGATCGCAATAGTTGGCCGAGTCAAAAATAAAACTCACCTCTCGCGATGAAGCAAGCAGATGCGCTCCTTGGCAACCTTGAGCCTCTTGGAGATGATCTTCTTGAGGTTCTCGATGCTCTCGTTTTTGTCGACCGTGATCTCAAACTGGCCGCCCGTGGTCGGAGTGATGCTGATCGTGATGGTCGGATCGGTGACGGCCGCGAGCGCGACCGCGGTTGCTCCGGCCGGGGCGGCCAGCACCGGGACGCAGTCACACCCCGAGGCGGCCGTCGAGGCCGAGCTCGGGGAAGCGCTCGAGGAAGTCGCTCCTCCGTACTCCCGCATGCCCTCGGGCTCGAGCTCCGGCGCTCTCGGGTTGCCCTCGCTCATGACGCCGCTGCTCCGCGCGGGTGACTCGACTGCTGCTCGATCTTCCCCCGACACCCGCTGCTGTAAAGCCTGCGGCCCCTGCTGCTGGACGGACGAGAGCTGCTCTCGTGCGCGCGGCTGCGGACGTCACGAGGACATGCACGCGCGAGCGCGTTGCGCCGCTGCGGCGAGCTCGCTTTTTGTTATTGTTTATGCAGTCGCTGGCACTGCTGCCGATGCTGGTGCATGCCTAGGCAGCTGGCGTCGTGCGGATGAGTGCCGCCACGGCTTTCTTCTGTCGTGCGGGCAGCGAGGAGCTGCCGCTGTTGCCGCGGCTACTGCACGCGAATGCGTGCAAGGGCCAGCCGGAGAGGGAAGAAGACGGGGGCACGAGGCAGGCGGGCAAGCAGCTTTTTTCCCACGTCGCGGCCTCTCTCTCTCTCTCTGTCTCTCTCTCTCTCTGTCTCTTGTTCGCTGGCAGAGCTCGTTCACTCGCTCGTGCACTCGTGTCGTCGCCGTGAACGTGTATACGTATGCGTGTCGGAGAGAAAGAGCGTGTGTGCGCGCGTGAATGTGCGCGTACGCTTGAGTACGAGAGAACGGGGCCGTGTGAGTGCGCGGCGCGCAGCTGCACCTGTCCTACGGCTTTGCCCGGTCGAGTCGAGTAGCGACGCACTCTCCTTCTCTCTTGCTCGCGTGCGGCCCGATGCGCAATGAGAAAGGCCACGCGCACACGCTTTGCTCGTATATTCCCTCGTGTGTAGCGGGCTGCGGCGGCGAATTCAGGCCGCACTGTAAGCGTCCGATACAGATGTGTCTTATCCTTGGAGCGCGTGTGCTTTACTATATTTCCCTCTCCTTCTTTCTCTTTCTCTCTTTCTCTCTCTCTCTCTCTCTCTCTCTTTGTAAGTCTCACTTCGAGCGTCTTGGCTTCTTCTCCTTCTGGCTGTGCTGCTTACGGGGTTGAAAAAAATACCCAGAAATAGCAAGACACGTCGATCGATATTACCACTTGCGCGAAGGATCGTTAAGAAGTATCATTTCTTATGCGTATGCTCGTTTACTTACGTGCGCGTGATAAATTGGCGCGAGTCAGCGATGGTGTTTAAATAGATGGATTTCGAATAAGCAAGGCACTCGTTCCGTTACGACCGAGACGCGCTTTTAGAGGCGGAACCAGCCGAGTTCCGAATGTCTACTAATATAAACGCGCACTATGTGTCTCCCTCTCTGAGCTCTTTATCCCCCTTATCGCTTTGCGGCGGTAGCAGCGTCGGCGGCGGCGTTGGCGGCTCAGGGTCCTTCACGGGTTTCCCGAGAGAGAGCTTGTACTCGCTCGTTTGTCTCTTGTTATCTATCTCTCTCTTTGTTTCTGAATTTGTAACTTCTCTCGTGACTTAGCTGGGGCGTGGATTTGCAGCTGTAGCTGAGTAAAATCACCAGGCAGATAGATAAAAAAAATGAAGAAAAATCAAAAAATCCGTCCGTGTGTGTGGCCCAGTCTCAGTTAGATGTTGGCAAATTCTTTACGTTCGTTTTATGCCTGCTACTTATATTATAGATTTCCGCCACACCAACGGTCGCACCGAATGCTCGCGACTGCCGCGCGCGACTACGACTGAGCTGCTCCGTTTTGCTTCACGGTCTTAGCTCCCCCGGTTGACTCGCCTCAAGCGTGTAGAGCTCTCCCTCTCCCTCTTTTGGTTTTACGCTCGGTTTATACGATACTTATAACCAGCGAACCTATATATATTACGAGTCTATGGTCGGAAAACGCGCCCCGAGCTCTCTCTACTGGACGCATATATGAACAATCTGTATAATTTAAGGGTGGAGAGAGAATACGATACATATACAATCTCTGCAAGCTACGGCACTTTTAGACTACTCTCTTGAATGCGCCAACTTTTGCTTCTTTTTTAGGTTAGCATGCGTTGCTTTTATTTCCTTATTGAATCAATTTTTTTTGACATTTAAGAATTATATTATTTATTATTTTATTATTGAAAAGATATCGAAGATACGAAGATATTTTTTCCATTATTAAAAATATATGTTATATTAAGGGGTTTTTGATTTAAATAATCTTTCAAACGTGGCGGACACCTCCCTTTTAGCAGTAACGTATAATGCAATTTTAAGTCCCGTTATACGAAAAATCTTTAAAAAAAATATTCAATTTTAAATTACTAAATTTATTTATTTTTATTTATCATTTTGTAACAAAATTATAATTGATTTTAATTTTCACTTTTCTTTTTCGAAAATTTAATCGATTCAAGGGGAGAATAACACACAAAAAAGAGTGTGCAATTTATCCATAATTGTGTATGTTTTTTATAATCAAATTCATCTTTATTTTTGGCGTATACCAATTATTTTATTTAACAAAAATCAAAATTTTTAAATCATATGTAAAAATAATTCCAACCAATTGAAAATTGTTTTGGAATGTCAAAAATTGATTAGAATTATTTAAAGTATTTAAAATTTTTTTATAAAAATTATCATTGAAATTAAAGTCTGAAGTTTTTATCAAATAAATTTATTTCTTATTGTCGCAATAGATACATATCCTTTTACATATATTTACAATAAATGTTATCTACACATGACAATTATCACCCATTCTAAATAAGAAACCCTTTTGACCATAACAGAGATAATATAACAAATTAAGATATTAACTTTGATATACATATATGAAAATACATATCTTGTTTGGCATAGGACATCTCCCATTATTGGACATATAAAAATTTTTAACAATTAAATTGTACAACTTATTTATTATATAATTTTATGCAGAAAATTGTAGAAAACCGCTACAATTATATTGTAAATAATTATTTGTGCACTTGTTGTGACCACATTATTAATTTTCGTCCTATTAATTGTACATGTAATGTCATTGTAGTTTTCTTTGCAAGCTCTAATCTATTACCATTAAATAGATTTTATTATAAAATAATAAAAATTGTAAAAAAAGAACTCTTATTTTCAATTTTAGTAATAAAATGAAAAAATTGTACAGTCAAAGATATTTTAGTGCCTTATACCATAAGAAAAGAAATATTTTTTAAATTATCACAAGGAATTTTGAAAAATACAAGCAATAGTGATTAAAGTGATGTACAAAAATATGATGTAAAAATATAAGAATCATCACATATTATATTAGCTAATAATTACTATATCTCTTTTTCAAACCTCAGTGTAATATAGAATTGGAAAAATTGTATATGTTTTTTTGATAATTTTTAAACTTATTACACTAATATTTCCATAACCTGTTATAAAAAAAAAAAACATATTATGCATAATGTGATTGTAGATTGACATGTTGTTGAAATAATAAGTCAAATGTTGTAATTTATTAATCTCATCAAGAGATAAACATCATGATCCAAATTCTTCAGTATCTGGTTCTATTGGTTTAAACTCATAAGAACCTCGCCCATCCATTTGAAGATAATACTAAAAATGATTAATAAATTAAAACAAAGTGAATTTATTATAATTAAATTTTAATTTAGAATTACCTCATGATGTTTCCACAGAGATCGTCGATGCGATACAGTAAATAGTGTGATATTAGCTTTCTTACAATAAGAGTACATAGAATCTTCAACGTCAACACTAACAGCACTTGTGCATTCATCAAGAATGGCAAACTGTGGTTTATGATAAAATAATCTTGCCATCTGTATATAAATTTGTTGTTGTAAAAATCAAAGTAACTATATTAAATATATATATATATGTATATGTATATATTTGTATACCGCAATTCGCTGTTTCTCTCCACCAGAAAGAACATCCATCCAATCTGCAACTGAATCCCAACCTTGACCTTCATTGCCAGGTTGAGTTTCCCTTTCAAGTAGATGACCTAATTGTACTAAATTTAGGTACTGTTCTAAATCTTCATCTTTTGCGTTACCCCTTCTTAACATTTCAGCTCTAGTATGTGGATAAATCACTTGATCTCTTAATGTTCCTAAAGTCATATAAGGTCTTTGTGGTATATAAAATAATTTACCCCGTGGTGGTTTAGTCATTACACCACCCCATAAAGGCCACAGCTGTTAAATAAAATACATAATTTTTTTAATAAATTAAATTTTATTTTTTTGTTTTAATGATCATAAATTTAATAATTTAAAAATACTAACTTCCCCTAAAATTCTGAATAATGAACTTTTTCCACAACCATTTGGTCCACAAACAAGCACATTCATGCCTGACTTGACTTCGAAAGTGAGTTCTTTTATGAGTACATCACCATTAGGAGTTACTAAGGGAACACCTTCAAAACGTATAATATTATCTTTGGCAAATATTTTTCCTGCTCCTGGAAAACCAACGGGACTATTTTTTGGATCTGTTATCATTGTTCTTTCATATTTATTTTCATTTAAATCGTCGAGAACTTTTCTAATTTCAGTAACTCTAGCTGTGAAACCTGCCAATCTTGTCATTTCTCTTCCAGCAAGAACCAATCTTCCGATTGCTTCTGCTAATTTCACTAACATTCTTCCAAAAGTATAATACGATTTAAATCTATGATCTGCAGTTCCAGATAATAGTGGATGATTTTTTTTAAAGAATGGAATGCTTACTGCATAGAATCCAACAACTGTTGCTACATCTACAAAAGATAATATTAAATAATGTTGAGCAATTAAAAAATATTGCAAAAATTTATTAAATCGAAAATCTTACATTTTCCAATAAAATTATCTACAACACCAATTGCAACTTTAAATTCCAAAAATTTCCTAAGGTGTGTTATCTAAAATTTAATTTTAATTTAATGAATATTTAATACATTATAACTAATATAATATAATATATTTTAAGCATTTTCACTTATAAAACTTACTAATTTATGAAAACTGGCCAAAAGTGTTAATTTTTCTCTTGTATTTCCTTGATAAAAAGCTATTTCTTCAGAATTTGTTATCAGACGTGAATTAATGTGCCGATATTCTCCTTCAAGCTTTTGTTCTTTAATTGTCATTGCAGCAATAGGTTTTCTTAAATGAGTTAAGAAACTACCAGCAATTAATAAGTAAGATAACATTATTATTGGAGTCTGTAATGAATAGTTTAACGTTAATAAAATTTTTATGTCAGTTGAAAACAAAATAAAATATAAGCATATGACTAACTTGTCCTCCAAGAGTAGAAGTAAGTCTATAGACATAAATAAAAATATCTAATAATGGCTTTGCAACGTTACTGTATAAATCTGTACAACTTTCACAGAATTTATCCACATCTGTGGTAAGCAATTGATCAGGATTTGCAATTCTTGTGTCTAAGTTATTCATTTTATAGTAGGTGAAACCTCTGAAAATTTTGAAATACTATCTTTATAAATACTATTAAAAATAATAATTCAAATATAAAAAAAAAAAAAAAAAAGAAAAAACAGGTTTTTTTAATTATAACAAACTGAACATCTAATCATTCTGCATCAATTATATCGTACATATATCAGTGACCTTTAATCTATATAGTCTTAAAAATAAGAAATAATTTAAACGCCTACTTGATATTGATTGCGAAATTTATGAGCTTGCACATATTCAACAGGTTAATACAATAATGGTAAGTCAAACTTTATTGAGGATTTCTTTAAGGAAGAAAGAATGCCATTTAAACTTACTTCAAATATTGATCCAATAGAAAACGACTTATGTTTGTTCGTAATCTCAGTTTAATTTCTCCAATGCTGTACTTCAAAATATTATTCACAACTGATATCTAAAACAACAACATACAACTGGTATAGGCAATTTATGATTTAATCATTAATATTTATTTCTATGAAATAATAAAATGGATCATTAAATATTATTTTGCAAAATAAAATATTTATAGGAAAGTTTCCAAGAGTTCAACATAATAAACCTATAAAAATTTAAAATAACATAATCAAACTCACCACAGGTAGTGTGGCCATAAATCTAAATAGGCGCTTCTTAAATAATTCAGAATCCATATTAACAATAGACCTAAAAATAAAAAATCAAAATTTAAAAAAGTTTTTCAAAATATTATGATAATAAATATTAGGATTTTCATAATCAGTAATTTACGTTTCTATGAGTGTGCCAGTATGAATAAGCCATAAATCACAAAGAGATCTGCAAATAAGAGAAACTGCAATAAGAGCAACAAATCCAGACTCAGCTGAAAAGACACCAGGTATACCAATTGCCAATAGTTGACGTAATTGTCTAAAGAATTCTTTATCAACATGAGCTTTAGGTCGTTTTGGTTTTTCCTAAATATACAGTTGAGTATATTAAAAAAAATGAAGAAAAAATTGATATTTTACACATACCTCTTTGATAACATAGTGTATGTCATTATTGCCTGGCCATGCATTTCTATAAATAAGTAAAAATCAAAAATATAAAAAAAAATGTTACATTTATTGCTTAATGTGCACAATATAAACTCGATGTCAGCACAGAATGACTTGTAAAAAATTATCATGGTACCACTCACTTAGATTTAGTGAATCGTTTCTTGCTCCTTTTTCTACTTATTAGCCAAATGAGAGTGGCGACTGCAGCAGCCGAAGCTGCGCTTTTCCTGCTGACAAGTTTGCTAAGGGTCGGAGCCATCCTGTTACAGGAATTCTCTTCACCTTTATCGAACAGCACCACTTCTGCTGCAGTCTAATACTAGTCTGGAACACACTGACTTCTCCAGTTCGTTGTTGACGCCGAGCGCCGCTGAATTCGTGAAAAAGATTGTGGTAGGGACGCAAATTACACGCACAGTTTCGATGTATTCGGTTGGATATCAGCTGCATATATCTATATATGTTACAGTCTCATTTCACCATAAGCTCACTTCATATCCTCGCATGATACTACTTCTGGCCTATCCTCTTCCACTATTTTGTTTTGTACAATTTTTTGCTTGCACTACTTTAATATAACTATGAACAAGTTTTTATTATTATTATTATTACTCTTACGAAAAAATTGTTACAAATAGATGTTTCTAAATTTCATATCACAGCCGAGTGTTAGAAAAAATGTTTATTTATACATTCTTTAACGATGACACATTTGTTTCTACAATTTCAATGAGTTTAATTTCTTAATAATTCATTAAAGAATTTTTAAAAATTGTAAAAAAAATGTAAATACGTTGGAAATATTTTAGAATGTTTCAAATGTAATAATTTGTTGTATTAAAGATAAGACTTAAAAGTGTTTTGTCATCGTGACTGACAATTAAATAATAGATAAATGTTGATCGATGAAATGTATAAACTATTTTTTACCAAAAAAGTTATTTTATATTTTTTTTTAAATACTAATTTGCATTTGCAATTCATCTTTCTATCGTTGCGCAAATTTGTGCGCAATCTTTTCACAAAAAGTAATTTGCAAGTGTAAAATTAAAAATTTGCAGTTTATAATTATCATAATTCTTCAAGCAATTGAAAGAAATTGCAACATGACACAAGCAAGGGTGCAGCGTGAAAAAAATTTCATTTAGCGCCATCTATAAATGTTTATTTAGGTATCAACCATTAACAATGACGGAAATTTTATAAAATATAAGTTTAATATTTTCATACACCTATTATATTGAATATTTAATGAAATATGTTAAATTTTGTAGTATTCAATAAATTTATTCTGTTCCTGATGGATCTGTAACCAGCGAACAATATATAATTATCGTTTCAACAGGTAACTGTTTAACCTTATCTCTTAAATATATACGTATATATATAATACGATCTATCTTGAGCCGAGCCTTGAAGATCGCGACGTAGGTATAGCAGTAGAGGATTTTAAAATTGCTTTTGAAAATTTCGCATTATCGAAGCGACGATAACTGTCGCGTAATAGTTCAAAGGTAAGGTTAGAAAGTATTATCCTATTATAAATAAATTACAACAAATAATATTGATAAATGGTCGAGGTATTTTGCATACTTATTTTATCAAAAAATTATTTTATTTTCAATATTGCATGTACATTATTTGCAGTGGCGAAAATAACATTAAAAAATTGATATTATACTACTATCAACTTTGCCTTCAAGTTTGAAGGCCTTATTCTGGAGCCCGAGTTTAACCCGTTGGGCACTCGCGGCTCCGGAGCACAGAGAAATGTCTATTAGAACGGTTGCTCAACGTCTAATACAAAATGGTCGGTTTCTTCTGCGCTCCCTCAGAAATCAGGAGCATTCTTTCAATACAAAAAGTGTTAACTTCAACAAGATACACGTTGCACAAATAGGTAAAATTAAAATCTATTTTTAATTGGTTATATATTCAAAAAATTAATAAAAGTACTCTTATTAAAGTGTTAATTATTTTATAGGGGAGTCCCAGGGCCATGTACCCAAAGGTACGGGCGATATATCATCAGCTCGAAGTCACCTTGGCTTCCTGGGAGCTCAAGCTCGACGTTTATTTGTTGATAACGTCTTAAAAAGAGTTACAAATACATTATCAGCTGATTTGAGACGCCGTGCTGCTAGTCGATTATTATTTGGAGGTGATTCTGCACCATTTTTTGCTTTAGTAGGAATTTCTTTAGCATCTGGTACTGGTATTTTAACTAAAGAAGATGAGCTTGAAGGTGTCTGCTGGGAAATTAGAGTAATTTAATTATAATATCGTACATATTTTACAATTTATTTTAGTTTTTAAATATTATATTTTGTGATTAATTTTTAGGAAGCGGTTACAAAATTACAATGGAATAAACCACAAAATGATAAAAATTATGAAACTACTTTAGCAGATGATGATCAAATTAAATTAAAAAATTTTGTTATTGGCCCACCTATAGCAAAAGGCAGTTCAGCTGTAGTATATGCAGCACGTTCAAAGATCAGTAATAAAAATGAGGATGACAAAGAAATACTTATTGATAAAAACAGTCATATATCTACCTTTCCATTAGCAATTAAAATGATGTTTAATTATGATGCTGAATCAAATGCAACTGCAATTTTAAGAGCAATGTTTAGAGAAACAGTTCCAGCATGGAAGCATTGTAAAAATGAAGAACTATCACACTGGGAGCAACGAATGGCAGATAGTAAAAAAACATTACCTCCACATACAAATACAGTAGCAATGTATTCTGTTTTTACCGATAGAGTGCCTTTTCTGCCTGGTTCAACGAAAATGTATCCTGATGCTTTACCTGCAAGGCTCAATCCAGAAGGATCGGGAAGAAATATGAGTCTCTTTTTAGTTATGAAAAGGTTTAAATTTATTTGTTTATTACCATATTTTTCACAAATTTCTCCATAATTTTTTACATATATTTATGTATTATTATAGATACGACATTACTTTACAACAATATCTTACGAACCGACAATTAAATACGAGAGAATCAATTTTATTGCTCGCACAATTGCTAGAAGGTGTTGCTCACATAAATGCTAATGGTATTGCTCATAGGTATGAGTTAAATTTTTTAATCGAGATAATTTAAAAAAAAAAAGATTTAAAAAACTTTTGTGCATTTAGAGATCTTAAAGCTGATAATATACTTCTTGATGTATCGGAAGAAGGAGATAACTGTCCAACTTTAGTAATAACTGATTTTGGATGCTGTTTAGCGGATAAAAGTCATGGGCTTTATCTTCCATACAATAACCATGATATTGACAAAGGAGGAAATGCTACCTTAATGGCTCCAGAAATTATTACAGCTGAACCAGGTCCTTTTACAAGTCTTAATTATACTAAATCAGATCTTTGGACTGTTGGTACTATTGCATATGAAATATTTGGTTTGAAAAATCCTTTTTATGGAAGTGCCGGAGAAAAAGCTACATTAAAAAATTATGATTACAAAGAAGAAGATCTTCCACTTTTACCTGAATCAGTTCCATTAATAATTTCGGCTCTCATTAAAAACATGTTAATGCGCAGCACATACAAGGTATGTTAAGTAAAAACTAATTTCAAAAAAAATATTATTTTATTAAAAATATTAATAAAAATTAATAACTTGAATAATTTCAGCGTCTTAGTGTGGAAATGGTAGCAACAATAATGCAATTGTACTTATGGGCACCTAGCTCATGGCTTCAAAAAGATAGTAAAATTCCATCTAGTAGCGAAGTAAGTTTTTGTTTATAAACAATAAAAAATTTTAATTTTAATTTTTAAACATTTAATTATTACAGATTTTACAATGGTTTTTGTGTTTAACAACAAAAGTATTGTGCGAAGGTCAAAATAATTCTATAAAAGATTATAACAATTTTAATAATCAGAAAGAAGAATTTTCAAAACAAATTGGTTATCAACGCTCTTTATCGACACGATCTTGTGGACGTAGAACTATGCCAGAATATCAATTAATAGCTTGCTTTTTAGGAAGAGTAAGTTTAATAAAAGTTAAAGAAGGCTTTAAATGGATTCAGAAACAACTGTAAATCAACAATTGATTTGATTTTAAAAATTGTAAAATTTTTAATGTTATTCGAGTTTACATGTTATTTCAGGTATAAGTAAATATGATAAAAATTATAGTCATATTTAAAATTCGGCACTTAAAAGTCATTATTGTTTTCTAAATATTTTCAAAGTTTATTTTTGATACTTATAGAAGCACAAAAGAGAAAAAAATTTTGATTCCATATTATATTTTTTATTGTTCAAGTAAAATGTTAAATTTGTTAAATAAATGAATCGAAATGTGCTCTTTTGTGATTCAAATGCTTTAAATCTCTATAAAGAGCTCGTGAATAAATTTATTTAAAAAATGAATAATTTATTTAATTCTATTTATATTTATAATAAAAAAAAAACAATTTTAAATTTGTCATTGATAAAGTAATTTTTCAGACATTTTAATTAAAAAATTTTAAACTTCACTACTTTTTAAGGTATTGTCAGAGATGGAATTTGTTTACAATATTTAAAAATAATTTATCTGTACTTTTGTTTAAAATTTTCTAATTGATAGAAATATTACAAAAAAAAAAAAAAAAAAAAAAAAAAAAAAAAAAAAAAACTTAATTCTTAATGAAAATTTATTTTTAATTGTGTATGTAGAGCTTTGAAATGTTAATTTTATGTAAAAGAAACCCTTATGTTAAAATATTTAAAAAATATAGAATATATATATATATATATTATAATTTTTTTTTATCTGTAACTAATGGTTTAGGACAGTTTTCCAATTTATATTTTACGTCTTTAAAATCAAGTTTCTTAACATTAACTAAATCTTCAAGATACTGAAGGAATTCGTGATAATCAATTGCTCTTTTACGAAATTTGATAAAACAGAGTCCAGTATCAGTTGTCGTTACATTTTCCATATCCAATATTTTTGCTTCCTTTAACCAATTATTGATCTGAGACAGTGGTAATAATTCAATATTTTTTGCATTCGAAATTGCATCCATACTGCAGTAAGCTATTATTTTCGATTAGTAGTAATTATATATAGATTGTTTTTTAATATTAATAAATAATGTTTATTACCTTTAAATATGTCTTCCAAAGTTAAAATTTCTTCTTTATTTTCATCTTTAATAAAAGAAAATTTGCTCATCTTTCAAAATTACAAATGAATATTTACCCAGTTGCTAGGTAATTATTTAATCAATCACGCACAATCTGTCATTCGGCCAACGCTGTTCCAGTCGTATAATAACCATTACTTTTCATTTATTACTTTGACAAACATCAATAACAAAATGAAAAATTATCGTACCGAAATTGATAATTATGGATCTTTATATATTTCATTATCGCAATCGAATACCAACATTGATTTAAAATCACAAGAACCGAATAAACCACCGCAATCTTTTATTCCTTCTATTGAAAATTTATGTGGAAACATTTATGAGAAAAACGAGCCTACATTTATAATGAGAAATATATTTTTCTTGTACAATTGTGAAAAAAACAAAGATGGAACTCGGAGTTTACTTTTGAATGGCAATCAACTTTTTTCAAAAATTGGGTTGTATATAAAAACTTATGATATGTTTTCAAAATAATGATGAAAAAAAAATAAATAAATAAATAAATAAATAAAATAAATAAATAAAATAAATAAATAAAATAATTAAAAATAAACTTAATAATTTCAGACGACGATTCAAGAATTGGGACGTTCCTTATTTAGAAATCTTTTTAATAAATCATAAAGACGTAAAAAGTATAAATCTAGAGTTTAACGACATTCAATCAGCTGGTTTCATTAATTTAATAAATTATCTTACTGTAATTTAAACAATTGTTAACGAGTACTTGAATTAAATAACCTTTATTCTAAAATTCTTAATGAAATTGATTATTTTAGAAACACGATCATATTTCAGAACTAAATGTACGACATAATCATATTGGCGAGCCTGGAATCAATTACATGTTTCGCAATGGAAAAGAATTAAAAGTTAAAATTCTTCGATTGGGCGGCAACAAAATTGGCATAAAAGTATGGCTATTGGCTAAAATAAAAACTGAATTATTAATTTAGTTTATGCTCTTGGTAATCATGTTATTTATAAACGATTGATATACGTAAAATAGAATGCAAAAAAAATAGCGCTTATGTTGAAGATAAATAATTTGCTGCGACACCTTGACGTCGCCGATACAGATCAAAACGAATCAAGTCTCGTTTATTTTACAACGGTACTGCGCTCCGATCAAAAACAATTTAACAATACATTAAAAGTTTTGGATCTCAGTAGACCTCATCCTCAATGCATGTATTCTGTATTCGACAGTTCGCACGTTGCCGCAACCATTGGACTTATGCTTCGTGTAATAATAGTTCTCTTCTTTCTCGAAAATTATCAATATTATCTAAAATACGGTATTATTTTAAATTAAAATTAAAATTAATTAATTTTCTCTTAAACAGCATAACGAATCCTTAGAGGAGCTTTACTTAAAAAAATTTAATTTCTCTTGTCACGATGTAGAAGAAATGTTTAAAAATTCAACGCATAATAAAACTTTGAGACTTATAGATTTATCTTGTAACAATATTGGTGATCATGGAGTCGAAATAATTTCTAACTGGCTTAAAAAACGGCCGTCCCTGCGATCTCTCTTGTTAGCCCACAACATTATTTCCAATCATGGTGCAAGGTGCAACTTCATATTTTCACGAGCGTGCATCAATTCGTCTTAATTATATTTTAATCATTTAATAATTAATAATTTAATTATATATATGTATATATATAATAAAGCGCTTTAAGCCGGGGCATTCCATTTTCTAAATTATTAGAACTTGATATATCACATAATCGTTTTGATGACGAAGGTGCAGTCGAAATATTTTACACGATAAAGAAGAGCCCAGCAATTGAAAAAATTCGAATTTATGGAAATAATATCGGTCATCCGACGGCAGTGGTAAAATTCTTAATAAATACTTTTAAAAAAACTAATTATTTTACATTAGCGATTTCACATTTTAACACTTACTATAAAATTTATTTCCTAAAGATTGATAAAAAATAATTACAAAATATAAAATTTTCATTCTTAGATAATTGAAAGAATGCTGTTATCAAAAGTGTTAAATCAAGAAAATATCGATATTAGATTGTATCAAATTGATGGAATTTTTTATGTAGCACCTTATCATCGAGCAAGTATTAAGTAAAGTATTATAATAATAATGCTCAAAAATTATGAATTTATTAAATAAAATATTTCCAACATTGATTTGAAAAGATTACGTCGTTAAACAAAAATCCTAAAATAAGCTTCTAAACTTATATCGACTGTTTCGTAAAATATATTATTAATGTAAATCTGGTAATCATGAAATTTGTTGATTAAACTAATTAAATACAAAGATTTTAATAATTAATAACCGCGTTCTAATTTTTAAATCATCCGTATTTGAAAATGAAATTTTTTTTTTTTTTTTTTTTTTTTCGAAGTATATTTCCATTGATACAACTTAACAAACTCGTTAAAGTTTATTGACCATAATAATTACCGATGGTTAATATGTACTAACAATTCCATATATAGCTTAGTAAATTTATTAAAAAAATCTCATTGAATTTCACTCGGATACATCAAAGTGCCTTAATAAATGAATGTTAATTGCACGTGGTTATACATATATGCGAATATAAACTTTCCTATAACTTTATTAAAGATTATGCTAACGAAAGTCGGCACCAGCATGGCAATGTTGGTTCAAGTAGTAAAGCGTTTTCTTGGGATATATTTTTTGTATACGCTTTTTTAATACAAAAGCTTACAAGCCTCAGATTCAAACGAATCAATTGTTGTTTTATAGGCACTATAAAACCTTTTACGAGGAAAATTTTCTTGCAATTGAAGGGCCGTAAGGTAATAAGGGAATTTACGCTATTTATACAACGTTAGTAAGATTTATTAATTCTTTAACTTGTAATGTTATATATGTATGTATATTAAAATTATATGTATGAACAATCAATCACATGAAAAACTAGTCGTGAAATTAATAGCGATTGAATATTTATTTACGTTCATTCCAACGGATTAACAAACGTTGCCATTCGATGATTCATTTTTCATTTTCTCGGCCTTTCTTGAATTAATATTTTTCGAATATATAAAAGAGTATAATATTTTTCTTTTTTGTCACAAAGGTTACTTTTACCTCGAAACTATGCATTTTTTCTATTGGAGTTTTCCTTCGCAAATAAATTTTTCTCGAACTCGTTTATTATTTTACATTTCACTATAAAGGCTGACGGGCGTTCAAACGGTCGTTCGGTTTATGACATTAATATCGTCCTTTTTAGATTTTCGAAAATATGCAAAGCAGATGCAAGTCTCTTTTGTTAAACCAAAGCAACGCCGTTCTTTCTCACCGTAACTACCTCTTTTCCGCGAGGTAATAACACGGACAACAGATGTAGGAAAAATCTGTCTGCATTGTAGAGTCTAACGACGCCACGGTCACTCATCTCACGCAGTCCTTGCATTTTTTATAACTTATATTATTCGGGAATGTAAAATCAGTCGCGTCTGCGCGAGTTTAAATTCATTCCATTTTCAATGAAACAAAACATAAACTTTATGATACCTTTGATACGATCAAAGAATCTTTGTAAAATTATAAATTCGAAGGGTTTTTTTTTTTTTATGCCTTCGGGCTTTCTTCCTTTCTTTTTACAAACAAAATTAATAAATTTGAATTCTCATTTTCGACTCAAAAATATATATTGTGGTACTTATTTTTTATTCTATCTGAAAGCGAACCACGAGGTAAAAGTATCATCCAAATAATGAAATTTTCAAAATGGAAAATCAATTTTTAAAAAATACTAACTTGCAGAGAATGAAAAGATAAATTTTTTTCCAAAAGAAATTTTTATCATTCGACTGTTTGAAAAAAAAAAAAAAAAAAAAAAAATTATCAACCAAAAATTTTGTCCGTGTAATTTGTTTTTAAATTTATATATAACATTTGAAAAAGCGACTTTTTATATTGTATTTGAAACGTCACGACTCCAAATCTAAAGTCCTTGAGTGAAGTCAAAAATACCCGACGTATATTGGTTTTTTTATTCATTCAGATCCAACGTTTTAGCAAGGAACATGAGGGACATATTTAATCGTCGGTGACCTTTCAAACAACACACACATATATACACATATACATACACATATACATACACATTTACTTTATCTTTTGACAATTTTTACGCTTAAGTATGTATATTGTAGTAGAGACACTAGAATGCGTAATTTGAAAGACTTTGTAACAAAGTATCAATAAAAAATAATACACACATTGATAAAAATATCGACGTGGCTTATTTAATCAAATCGAATAAAATATTTTCAAATTACGTCAAGCGAATTGACGTTTATACGAAGATAACCGTGTTAAACGTAGTAAATACACATTTTTTTTTTTTTTTTTTTTTTTTTTAAGATTCACGCTAATTATCATGGAAACATATATGTATAGCGCGTTTTGTGTACAAATATATATGTAATAGAACAAATAGTATTAACAAAAAAAAAAAAGGATTGTAATAATCAATCAATGAGCGTTAAGAAAAATTAGTACGATCGAATGTATCAAAAAAATCCTCTTTACATTAGACGCGCTAAAGGATACTGCGCCTCGATGAATAGCAAGTAAATCTAAATCGGCATTACTTTGTACGGAAGAATGCGTCGAGAAATGAGAGATTGATTTTATTAAAGAAAAAAAAAAAAAAAAAAATCGGAAAAATAGGAAAATAAAAAAAAAAAGAGGAAAAAAAAACAAATAAATAAATCATATCTCGACGCGTCCGCGTGTCACTTATCCACTTAATAATACACATTTATAAAACGATCGCGTTCTTAAAAGTAGAGCACGCAACGATCTTTTAACCGTGCAGAGCGTCAAATTAAACAGAGTTTACGGACAAAGTTTTGCGGAAATTCATTCTGTGTTATATATATATTACTAGAAATATGATTATTGAAATGTATTAAAAAAGTCTCGATTATTATAACGAATGATTTAATCGGTTGCAATTTTAAAAAATATTGACAATATACATATTATAAGTACGAAGATTGAGCAACGTCGTTACACATTTCGATGTTCCTGTCTCGCAGCGAAAGCTGTTTTTTTTTTTTTTTTTTTTTTTTTTTTTAAATCTTTCAAGTTTAAATAAGTGTTAAGAGAAAATCCACACACACGAAAAGGCCGTCTTTGGAATTTTTTTTTTTTTTTTTTTTAAAGAATCCATGCAAACTTTAACAACGCCGGGATTGTACGTGATGAGAATGCACTTGAATTTTATTATTTCAACTCGGTTTTATTAAAAATCGTACTTTTTTTTTTTTATAAATGCAACGGATAAACAATCGGTTTTAAAAAATCACAAAATCTGTAAAATAAATATCCACGTCCAAATTCTTCTATTACGTTCTTCTATTCATTATAAATTATCAAAAAACCTTGTTGTATAGAAATTTATTTTGTATAAAAACATTGTGGTCGGAGTCACGAAGAGTATCGCATTACTATGTATGTACATGTAATCGTGTAAAGTATTTGTATACAAGAAATATTTATTTGTTTATTTATTTATTTATAAATTTTGTTTTGTAACGTTTTTATTTTATAATCAAAATTTTAAGATAAAATGCAAATGTTACTTTAAGGTTTAACGAGATTCATTTTTTATAAGAGTAAATATCGACGATAGTTACGCGCGCGATTAATTAATGCACATATAAATGAGATGTCGATTAAAAAATTAATTTAGCATATATTCTTAATATTTTTAACATTATATCATCGATTACTGAAATAATCAAACACGATAAAATTATCCAGCCGAATTTTCATCGGTCTCTTGTTCTATCATATAAAGAGGCAAATTAATAACCTTATAAATTTCTATAAAAAAGCTCGGGTATCGCTCGGGCGCGTAAGAGATTAATCGTGTCGCGGCAAACGCGGATTCGATTCGGAAAAAATCTCTTTTAGTCGATCGTACATGTAATCGATTCCGCTGTTTCTCCTCTCCCCCTACCCTCACCCCCCCCCTCCCCCTCCTCTCTCTTTAACACCGTTTTTTCTTTTTTTCTTTTTTCTTTTTTCCTAAACAATTAGCGCACGTAATTGTGGCAATGTGTCTCGACGCGCGCACGCGTGCTTGCATGTAATTCTCTCGGGATACAATGATCTATACGTAGCGTATTCGGTAGGCGCATACATAAAAACGCACAACGAAAATCGATCGACGCTTTACCGAAAAAGCTCGCAACTCGTTACGCGCTCGACTTACGCACCGAACGTAGCATATCGTCGTACGACGATCCGCTCGAAGTTGAAAGAGAGAGAGAGAGAAAGAGAGAGAGAGAGAGAGCGAGAGAGCCATCCGGATTGCTGTTAAAGATCGGTCGAGACTGAAAGACAGAGAGTGAGAGAGAGAGAGAGAGAGAGAGAGAGAGAGAAAACGAGAGAGGAAACCCCACTTTAATCGCGCATCGCTTCGCAATCGACTTTAAAAGCAAGGCACAAGCATGTCGCTCTTTCAGTTTTGATTTTCCTCGCTCGTAGAACTATTCCCACCTAATTCGAAAGCTACTTCGATAGAAGGAAATAACTTTCAATGGCACACTTACTCGTTAGAAATCCATGACAAATACTTTTATGTGTACTACATTCTTTTTTACCGAATATCTTACATAATTTATCTTACTTTTAACGCGTCGACTTTAACGATACAACTATGAGATATTGAATATCGATTCATTTTAAATCCCAATTAAATAATTATTTATTAAAATTATAGAATATTATTATATTATGCCAAGTATATCGTGAGGGGTTGATAAACAAATGTACATAAAATATAGTGAATGTGATAAAAAGCTCTCGTTATCTGTGATATGCCATTAACGAATTAGCCGTTTATATTAGCGGAATAAGTGAATATTAAAAGCAAAATAAAAAAAATAAAAATTTTGTACATAGACTTGTTAATGGTATATTAAAAAAAAAAAATTAGTGCTTCTTAAAAAATAACGATAATGTTCAAATAAAAAGAAAGAGAATTCCAACTGTACAAATAAACTGCCGCTAAGTAACGTCGAATTTCGAATTTTGGGCTTTCGAAAATTTTTTAATCAAAGTTAATTAAAAAACAAGAACAAGGTGAAAAACGCCATACCCACAGCGAAGAGGATACACTAGAGTTCTACAGTTTTAAAAAATCAAGACCGAGCACAACCAGCGAGAACGAGTCTCCCGACATGCGCGTCGGAAATCTCTTTTCGTGCCTCGGTAGCGCCCAGCTTCGGAAGGATACGGTCGCGAAAGCGAGCGAGCAAACCGAGGATGCCGCCAAAATCCGCAAGCAGTTCGAAATCCAAGAGCCGGCGATCGAAAGGGGCGGACTCTGGCTCCAATTTACCGCCGCTATAAGCGGTAAGTATTTTTCGTAAAATTAGTCAATCGCTTTAATAGTTTATAATTACGATCGAATTTTAAATTTTCTCGTGTTTTTATAAATTTTAAATCTCGCGATGATAAAATTTTATAGTTCGTTTTTCAGCTGCTTTTAGCTGCTCCGAATCTTTTATTTTTTTCCCATCATCCAAGATTAGACGCTTAGTACCTAATGTTGACACTCGAACGAATTTTGGATTTCGTAAACGTTAACGGATATATGAATATGTATATAGCAAACTCGCTCTTTCGAAATATTGTACGACTAGTCTATTTATATTTTATATTATAAATTACTTGTTTCTACCCTTTCTTTTTTTTTATTATCCGATAAACAATCTTTTAATCTAAATAATTTATTTATTTATTTATTTATTTTTTTTTTTTTAATCCATTATATTATATTTGACTGAGAAAAGACAAAAATTGTAATCACAGAGATTAACAATGTGTCGTTTTAATTAAAATTTTTAATATCACCGATTGAATCATCTGACTGAAAATTAAAAAATTGTAATACATATCTGCGAACTGAAATTTTGGCGTAACTTTTGCCACGTTAGCACTGTAATGTCGTTAATTTTTCTTTTTTTTTTTTTTTTTTTCTTTTTTTTCCGGAAGGAATATTACTTGCATTTTTTCGAAAAAATGAAATGACATCTTTACAAATGCGACTTTTCATCGTGTAGTACAAACTCAATTTTATGTAAAAATTTTAAAATATAATGAATTTTTTTTATGATATTTATCGTTATAATCGCATTAGACGTTAATTTTTATTAAAATACTTTTAAAATGTTAATAATGAAAAATTTAACGATGATAAAATATAACGATTATTCTTAATTTTTTTAAATCGGAAAACGAAAAATTAAATAAATAGATACGATTATGAGATCGCGGTAACAATAGTTATTTTATTAAAGTCAAAATCAAATTTTCAAATTGCTCATCTATTGTTCCTATTGTTCTGTCGATTATAAAGATGAGAAAAAAATGTAAATAAAATGACGTTAATAAAATAGTTGGTAATAATGATTATATTTTCGATATATTATTACGTTGATATTATAGTTATACCGATCGACAAAGTATAAAGGTTTATTTAAAGTAACTAAAGCTTACAATGCCTTGAAGCTAAACTAACAACGCTTGATATCTTATTTCCATGTAAAAATTAATTCTTTACCAATATAATTATCATGAGCAATTTATTAAAGAATAAATTTGCTTGATATCGAATACAAATAATAACAATACATAAGGTTCAGAATAAAATAATAAATGTATGTTTTAAAGGATTTAATTATTTATTTGTTTCCTCGTCGTGTAAAAACTATAATTCATCTCGGCTTATTATCTCGATGTAATTGAAAAATAGTTAAGCGTCGTGTTTATTATGCAATTTCAAATATCGAAATTTTATCGCAAAACTTCATTAATAACGTATTTAAATGACGTATTTGATTTTTGACGTAGACGCGCACGTTGTTGATTATTTATATGTCTTAAAGTACTATTCGTCTGCCGTGAAAAAATACAACAATTTTAATGACGGACGAAAATAAGATAATTATTTTATTTTCATAAACAATTTAGCTTATAATTCAAGTTCGGTATTTTTATCTTTCTTGATTCGAAGATCGCGTATACTTACATAAATGTCAATTTACGAAATCGAGCTATTTACATTACATAAAAGTGAATCGACGTTCGTTTAAGTAAATTATATTTCTTACGATGGGCTTGCACGTGTAAGGTAGGTTTTTTCAATTTTTCAGTTCCATTAAATTTCCTTACAGAGCTAACGATCGAAGAACAAAAATGTTATATCGTAAATATTTTACAATCTATAAGGATTTTTTTTATTTATTTATTTATTTATTTTTTTATTGTATTCCTGCGCTTGTTGTGACTTTCTATACTTGCTTTAACATTTTTTAAGAAAATTAAGAAAATAAAACTTAGCGCGACTCATTACTTTTGATTTTTCTTTACAACGAATTGTACAATTGATAACGATGAAAAAAATTTGTTTTAAAATTTTGCGTTAAACTAGAAAATTCACAAAAAAGATCTCAACAAATATGATTCGTCGATGAGTTTTCGTATAGCTCAATTCAACGCGTGTATATATATATATATATATATATATATATATACATATAAAATTATTAAAATTTACTTAAAGACATTCGCGAATGATTTTATAATAAACGCGTTCGCGCGATGAAACTAAATTGTGAAAATGAGATATACATATGCCAATTGAGTCCTCGAGCATCACGTTGGGGATTCCTCGATAAGTTAACTATATACGTATATGTACACACACACACACACATATATATTTATGTATAGACATATATACATATATTTCTTTCAGCGAGGTTTTGTTAACTCCCAAGGCTTTCCCATGATTTCCTTCAGAGGTCATTGTCGCTTCCCTTTCTTGGCCAACTTTCCCAAACTCATATTGTAATTGACGGCGTCGTTTCCGCGATTGCACCTGGGATACAATGTGTACATTTTAACGCATTGTTCTTCCGCTTTTCATATATATATATATATATATACATATACAAATATGCGCGTGTGTATGTATGTATATATCTATATAACATAATATGTGTAAAAGATAGAAAACCGATCACTTGCACGCGTCGTTGCTCTCCTTCTTATTATTTTTTTTTTTTTTTTTTATATCCTTCTATTTCTCTCAAGGAAGGAATGCCGTATTGTTTGCTTTGAAAAATATAGGACATTTCTAATTAAATCAGCTTAGAATTTTAAATTTATCCGTGTACGTATTGTTTGGATTTGTATCCAATAACTGCACTCGAAAGCACTTGTTAAAAATTAATACGTACAAACAACGTTGTATACGCGTGTATATGAAAACATGCGATTTACGAATGACGTTACCATTATACGTTTATTTTTACGATTCGATAAATCAGAGCCGAAGAATTTTTACAAACATCGTGAAATGTTTCGATATTTTTTCTGTCTCGATCCTTTCGTTAAAAATTCTTCAATAGGTCAAATAAAACATAATTTCCTTATTCAATTATCGCTTTTTTGCTTTTTTTTTTTTTTTCTTTTTTCAAATTTTTAACAACATACTCGTAATAAATTTAGCAATTAATTTAACGGGTAAATAATATCTTATTAATATAACATCGATAAAAACTTATGTAATTGCAAATCCGGAATTGCAAACTCATAAAAGTCAATTAATAATAATAATAATAATAATAATAATAATAATAATAATAATATAAACAATATGCAAAGAGATGTTTATCGTGATTTCATTAACACGATATAATTGTCTAAATTTTTAATATCTCAACATTGAGGATATAATTAAGAAGACTTCCCGTCGAAAGAATTGATAAAATTATCGATAAAAAGATTTTTTTCCATCATTTTTATAATTAAAATTATCGAAATAAATGATTTGGTAGATAGAATTATTGTATTTCGCGCATCGTATGGTAAAAAAAAAAAAAAAAAAAAAGAAAAAAAAAATGACAATACAATTTAAAACGAAAAATTCGAGCATGCGTTTTTGTAAATATATATATAGAGAGAGCACCTTAAATATACATATATCGGTTATATTCGCGTTATTTCAATAGAGAATAAAATAAAATCTTTTCTTCGGGGACTCGGGCATCCTACGTCATCGAAAACAATGATAGCAGAAGCCCGGCCGATTCTGAAAAACAATTTATTTCCGATGTCGGATTACCTTTGACTTAACAGAACGTTAATAATTCATGATCCCGCGCGACAGACACGTCTTGCTAGCAGACTCGATGTCCGCGCTTTTACCTCGCGGATGTTTCTTCTTACATAATTATTATTCGCGGCATATTATCTCGCATTCCATTCATCGTATGCCGCACGAAACGAAGGAATACGCGACAATTTTCGACTAAAGTAACCAAACTTTACTTTTCCGACGTATTTATGTTTCTTGACCAATCCTCCCAATAAACTCGAACGCAAATATTCGCATTATTATTTTTTTTTTTCTTGTTTTTTTCTTGTTTTTTTTTTTTTTTTTTCTTTTGACATTTATTCGTACATTGTAAGGTTTGTAAAAAATTGTGAATGTCGTTAATTAAAATTTTACTTTTTTTTATCAATACATTAGTATATTTACATAAATTATTCTCACTTACGTTGAGTTTAGAAGAAAAATTTACACTCGCGCGTTAAATTGCTGCAGGTTTATTTGAAATTAATTAAGCTTTAATTATGAGATAAAATGCTTATTCATATATGGTACATATATCAATACAGGAATTATTGCAAAATGCTCATTTATCGCTTATCTTGTAATTGAATCATAATAATTGAATATTATTATTCATTAGTGGATGTTCACTTGAACTTTTTTTTTTTTTTTTTATTAATATTACTTAGTTTTAATGTTGAAAAATCTATTTTAATATCAAGTAAATTCTACTAGTATTATACATTAAAGATTATAAAAGTTAACGATTATTTTTTTTTTTTTTTTTTTTTTTTTTCTAAATAAATTGTTTTTTCTGAAAATCTTCGAGATTTTAACATTGACTTTATTAAAATTTTCAAATTAATAGATTAATTAAATTGTATCGTAAAAGTAGCAAAGTATATTTTAAAAATATTAAATTAATAATTGAGCGTTAAATTGGCATCTCGATTAGAAATAAATTTTTATCAAATTAAAGTTGAAAGATATTTGCAATTAATATTTTACCGGAAATTTCTCGATTAAAATTTGCATCGCATTTGAATTAATTTTTAACCATCAATTAATGAAAAATATTCTATCGAATATCGATCGACTTGAATAATATAACGTCGATGTGCTGTCATTTCATTTTGCAATGGGAGCTAATACTTGGGTTTCGATCGAATATTTTTAGAAAAGTATAAAAATAATAATCGACCGTTAAAAATAAACTTATCGTTGAACGTTCTTATTTTTTTTTTTTGTTTTTTTTTTTTTTTTTTTTTTTTTTTTTGTTTTTGTTTTTCAGCAAGCTTCGCGGTCATGGCCTGCGGCGCTTTCCTCGGTTGGACGTCCCCGGCTCTACCTCACCTCACCTCACCGGATTTCGAGTTCCCGGTGACAAAGTACCAAGGCTCCTGGATCGTCTCGCTCTACACCCTCGGTGGAACCTTCGGCGCGCTGCTGAGCCCCCTGATAATCGACCGGCTCGGGCGCAAAGTCTCGCTCCTCGTCTTCGCCTTGCCTCAGCTCGCCGGCTGGGGTCTCATTATCGGGGCAAAGTCCTACGTTATCCTGTACGTCGCGAGATTCGTCGCCGGCATCGCCCACGGTGGGGTCTACAACATAGCGGTCATATATTTCGCCGAAATAGCCGACAAAGACATTCGCGGTGCCTTTGGTACTCTCCTAAAAATGTGCACGAATTTAGGTGGGCTATTCGTCACGAGCGCCGGTGCCTATTTGCCCTACGACAAGCTCAACTTGGTCTCCCTGTGCCTGCCTCTCATTTTCGTAACGACCTTCGTCTTTATGCCGGAGTCGCCGTATTACTATCTGATTCATAACAGAGAGGAGCGAGCGATAAAAAGTCTGTTGCAGCTCAGGAGGCTGAAGAGGCCGGAAAGCGTGAAAAAGGACATCGACGCGATGCGCGAGGCCGTCGTCGAGGGACAGCGCTCGAAGAGGAACGCTTTGCGGGAGCTGATCGTCGAGAAAGGCAATCGTCGGGGCTTGTGGATTTTACTGAGCTTGAAGGTGACGCAGCAGCTCTCCGGTCACATGGCGATCGTCGCCTATACCCAGGAGATCTTTACTCACAGCGGCTCGAGACTTGCCCCTCAACACGCGGTCATCGTACTGGGAGTGGCGCAGCTCGCCGCCGGACTCGTCGCCGCGAGCCTGGTTGACCGAGTCGGCAGAAGGATACTGATTTTGTTCTCCGGATCATCGGCAGCTTTGTCCCTCGCGCTAGTCGGTCTTTTCTTCTTTCTAAAGTATAGCTTAAAAAGCGACGTTTCCTCGATCACTTGGCTGCCGATCGCCGCGCTCATAGCCTACGAAATAATGGTGGCACTGGGCATCGGGACTATACCGTATGTCATTTTAGGGGAAATTTTTCCAACGAACGTTAAAGGACCGGCAGTTGCATCCGGAATCATTATAGGATCGATTTTCGCCTTCATCGTTGGCTTGGGCTTTCAAGCTCTAAATACCGTAGCAGGTATTCACTCTACCTTTTGGTTTTTCTCCGGCTGCTGTGCCGCAGGAACTCTCTGGGTTTACATCATAACACCGGAAACAAAAGGAAAGACTTTAGAAGAAATACAAGCGCTATTCAATCCAAAAAAATTAAGCAAAAACATTCAAGTTTGAATAATGCAGATCGATTAAAATGTTTTTTTTTTTTTTTTCTTTTTTTTTTGAGATTATTTTGGCAACCAAGTGTCGATAAAGCTACGATCTCGTCTAGCAAAGAATTTTGTAAATATATTTTTATTTATTATAACGCATGTAATTTTATGTAATTGTACATATGTACAATGTAATATTCTGTACATATATGTATATAGACAAAATTCATTAACTATATAAGGCAGCATCTAATGTCTAAACAAGTTACGATAACTATTAATTTTAATATTCATAAGAATGATGTATATGATTATTATAATGTATGTATATCATTATTTTATTGTTCTTTCCTCAAATCGTCATAAAACTCACTGATTCTTATATAATTTGTAAATATATTTACAATAATTTAAAAAGTTAATATACGAATAGAATGGTCTTTACTTTATTTTTACCTACGCAATACAGCATTTAATTAATTATTATTAGAAGATTCACGATTGAAAAAAATATTTATAATTTGATTTTTATACAATTACTTTATTAAAAATTTGTTTAGGAAACTATATTTAATAAATAAATTATTTTTTTATTTACGCTAATGAAAAATTTTACTAATTAATAAGGTGTGAAAATATTTACAATGTAAAGTACAAAGTAAAATAATAAATCAGAAAATGCAAAAAATATATAAAAATTTTATTGTATTCAATAAAATTCATCTTATAAAACAATTGATTTAATTTTGCTCTACAACAACAGAGCTTTGTTGTATAAATAAAACATTTAAATACATCAATTACGTATAATGTATTACTACATGACACATTCTGTATCAGCATAAATTGATTGGTTTCTTCGTTTAAATTTTTTACAATTAGGTTCTATCTTGCCATCTGTTAAAAAATAAGATTTTTTATTAACAAATTGTACATAATTATAATAATCGAAAATAATTATTTATATAAAATTAAAATTTTATACTAACCTAGGCAATTGCCCAATGCATCATCTTGCATACTGTCAAAACTTCTAGGGCTTTTTGAAGTATTCCTTTGAATATTTTTACATGAATCTTCTTCATCATTTATAATAATAGTACTACCATTCTTGGCTGCGGGTAACTTTAACGGAGACATCAATAATCTTGAATTTGGAGTTGGTACCGTATCAACTACAAAATCAGGAATTTCTTTTTCTCGTTCTCTTTTATCCACTTCATCTATTTCTTCTTCGTCTTCGTCTTCTTCTTCTTCTTCTTCTTCTCCTTCAGTAGAATAGGATGATTCAACAAAAGAGTCTTTCTGCCTTAATGGAGAGCTTGTTGACGATGTAGAATTGTAGCTTTTATCATTATCGACAACACCATTCATTAATTTTAACAAAACAAAAGGATCATCTATGCCAAGTTTATTACAAAAATCAGTAGTTTGATTATTTATAACGAGACTCGGTTGACTAACTTGTTTATTTGGTGACTCAAGTTTATAAGGTTCTACTGTTTCTTTAAAATTTAATGGCACGATTAAGTTGTAATTAAATTTATGGTGTATTTTTTCCTTTTCTTCCTCAGTTGGAATGAAAATCCACCTCCCTTGGTGTATAGGTCCAGGCATATAACATATACCACTTTTAACACTTAATAGATGATTTGTTAAAAATAATATTGTGAGCCATTCTAAGTCGTATGAAAGTTTAATAGGTAAACTTTGGTCATGTTCAATGTCAACTATTTGTAAAAATTTTCTTTTGGGTAAACACTTATCCAAGGCTAAAAATTTTGTTACTTTGGATTTATCCTCTTTTGAAACAACAGCAGCAAATTTACAATGTAAATGTGCAGCAAACCAATGTGATGGATAATGATGCTTTAATAATTCCATTGCTGGTGGACTGCCAAGATTATTGCTTTCAATGTCATTTCTGTAATGAATATAAAAATGATAAATAAGACTTAGGTATTAAGAGCAATTATTCTTACTTACACAATTTATGATTATTATTTTTAAATAAACTTACTTAAGAAAAGCCTTTTTTTTCAGCAAAGCTTTTGTATTACCATATTCTGTTATTCCTAATGGCCAATCATGACTCATAAAAACATCGATATTGCCTGACAGCTTAAATAATACAAAATTTAAATATATATAGATATATATATATATATATAGATTTCATAAGAATAATATGATTTTTAATTCAATTTTTTCCAATTATTTACCTGTTTTAATCTAAATATTTCTAAATTTCTAATATGATAAGCACTGCGTATTGTACTTTCACTGTATGGAGGAAATTCATGATGACCTCGCATCAAATCATGATTTTTATAAATACCGGAAAGCCCTGCAATCCTGATCCCAGCAACAGTTACTACACCAGCATATCCTAAATAATAAATATTAGGAGCAGCCCAGCCACCATATGCTAATTCTTGAAGATGATTCGATGCTTCATGATTTCCACCGATAAAAATTGTGAGTACAGGAGCAATTTTTTCACCTGAAAAATATCTAAAAATATTTGAATAAATATATCATATTTTCTTCATATTAACGTCATACACTATAAAAGTAAACTTACTTGTAAAATGTACCCATGTCTTTATATTTATCAGGTACTGCCATGCATTTTAAATCCCTCCAATTTCTCGTTGCTTGAAAATCTCCACAGCAAAGAAGTAAATCCACTTTTTTTCCATCAACTTTTTCGCATTCGACAATAGCATCATAAATAATTTCTAACTCCCCGTGAGCGCAGCCTTCCACAGCAATTCTCATTTTTGTTTAACTATAAAAATTTTTTGTTATTAAAATCTAATTTTAATTTTTTAATTATTGTCATAAACTCATAATTAATAATCGATGTTTATAATAAAAACACTAGAGTTCAAAACATAACCTAAAAATAAGAAAACGAATGTAACTTACGATTAATTGACGTACGGAACGTCAAGTTCTTCTGCATGTGTGTTAAATATTTTGTTTTCCTATTGGTTGACGATTAAAAACATTCAACAAATCAAAAGCTTCCTTCAGCGTTACAATTTTTAAAATGAATTAAATCCACAAAACATTTACATGAATGAATCGTGATATATTACTACAAATTCTTAATTCCACATACGATATTAATTAAATAATATTAATTAATTTAACAAGACATTAAGTTAATTAACCTAACAATGTGAACTACTTTCACTATAAAGGATAAAAAGACTTCAACAGGAAAGCTTCACTCACGTAATTGAAGGAATGGGGTTAGAATATAGAGTCCGCAATATCAGATTTGTATTGCTATCATAGCGATGCTATGTTTTTCCATAATCACGCATGCGCAATATATCCTAACACTGAATTGGTTCATTTCCTTTTATATTTTTAGTTTTAGAAATTTTAAAATTTGTATTACCTTATTAATATAAGTTTTGTTCAATTATATTTTTTGATATATATGAAAATACATAAAAGTAAGTTACGTTAAAATATTTTGTCAAACTTCAAAATCTAAATGCACATTATTATTTTCTTTCAATGCGTATATATAAACGGTCAATAAAACGTAAAACCATTTGTAATGTAAATATTGTACGTATTTATTCAAACAAATAATAAGATCAGAATACATAATTTTCTAGAAACTTTTGCATTGTAAAATAATTATTATTCATGTTTCTGCGTACGCTTCATATGCCCCAGTATACTATTGTATTAGGGGAAGCATTAGAGAGGAATTAACGTTATCATCACCTGGCGTACCTGTTTGTTTACCTGTATAATTCTCGGCTGATGATTTTTCGAGAATTATTTTTACCTTGAGTAGAAATAGATAATTTTATTCCTTTTTCAAACATTTCATTAACTATTCATTGAATTCTAAGTCAAAAAATTTACTATTTATAACACTTTTTTAACAAATTCTTATGTTTTATTTTCCAAAAAATTTAAAATATATATTTATACTTTGGAAAAAAATGTTTATATTTAGAATCAATATAAGTATTATTATATTTTAGCATAAAAAATATTAATAAACATTGTCTAATTAAATCATGAAGTTTGAAATATTTTCATTCAATATTTATATTTTTTTATTAATAAATATATTATTCACAGGTATTTTTGTAACATATTAAACAATATTTTTATAGTTATAAAAAGATTATATTTATATTGTATAAATTTAAATTTCGCGGCTAACTAAGTGTTTCGCATATTCCGATTGTCTAGCTGGATCATCTTGGTCCAGTCTATCCATTTCCAGGTTCCAGCTCCAGCATTGACGGAATAATATTGAATCCGAACTGAACCAGACTGATCCACAATCCACATTCTATTTGTATACTCACATATACACTGTTAAACATTTTAATGGAAGTCAATCACTGTCGTACTGAAATAAGAAATATGCATATGTGTGTGTACGAACATGTAATATATTATCTTTTTGACCTTTCTGCGTTTTATTGGTTATAAACGAAGTAGTTACAAGCAATTTTCTAGTATCTACTAGGCGAGTGACTAAAAATCTTATACCACTTCATTAATCTTTTACAAGATTTTAAAGTCAAGTCTACTGTCTATCCTTCTATATATATATATATTTAAATAACGAAAATGGTAAGATTTTTATTAAAATTTTAACGAGCCTATTTTTTTATTTTATTACAGTTGCTTCGCATGGAAAACAATCGATTGCTACATTTTTATAAATATTATTGTATTTATCGCATGCACGTGATTGTTCGACATTTTTTATCAGAATATAATTGATTTTGTATATTTGCTCATTGCCTGTTCCACGATTTAAATCCCCGCAACATCGTAATCATGAATAAAAAAATATCACCATTAACAAAAAGAAAATATATTTAATAAATCAATATAATTTTATTAATTAAATTCTTAGAATAGATTTTCTGTTCAAAGTATTCTGAAGTACTTAATGTAGCAGCAAAATTTTGCATAGTTACAGATTTTTCAGTTTTTTTATTTATTCACTTGAAATAATATTATTTAAAATTTTATTTAAAATTATTAATTATATTTTTATAAAATTTTTTTGTTCTCAAAGTTTATTCAATATATTCAACAGTTTATACTAATGAGATTGATTAATTATCATCTTATATATATATGTACATTTTTTTTCATATGCAAATAATAATTTTTTATTAAAAAAAATGTTTGTATATATATATATATATATAAAAGAAAAAAAATCTATCATAAATGTATAATTAATATTTTTATATTACCAATTCACAGGCTGAACCTATAAATGTTGTTGTTACTGGAGCTGCTGGACAGATAGCCTATTCTTTACTTTATC
This sequence comes from Chalcis sispes, assembly GCA_949987625.1. Lineage (NCBI taxonomy): Eukaryota > Metazoa > Arthropoda > Insecta > Hymenoptera > Chalcididae > Chalcis > Chalcis sispes. Next base: position 1,321,249 of record OX465095.1, read on the forward strand.
AATTAGCTGCTGGTTCAGTATTTGGTCATGACCAACCTATTAATTTACGACTACTTGACATACCGCCAATGATGGGTGTTTTAAAGGGTGTTGTAATGGAATTGGAAGATCTTGCTCTTCCTCTTCTTCATCGTAATAATCCATTAAAATATATTAAATTTTAAATTGAGAAGAATTATAAATGTCAACATTGGTATATGTATTGAATTTTAGATATTTTACCTACCGATGATCCACAATCAGCCTTTAAAGACGCAGATGCTGTATTTTTAGTAGGCTCAATGCCTCGTAAGCAAGGCATGGAACGCAAAGATCTTCTTGCAGCAAATGTTAAGATTTTCAAAGTCCAAGGAGAAGCTCTTGACAAGTATGCTAAAAAAAGTGTCAAAGTTTTGGTTGTTGGTAATCCAGCAAATACAAATGCCTTGATATGCTCCCATTATGCTCCTTCTATACCAAAAGAAAACTTCACAGCTATGACAAGACTAGATCAAAACAGAGCACAAGCTGCTTTAGCTTCTCGTTTAGGAGTTAGGGTAATAAAAATATAGAGATTAATATAATAACTTATAAATTATGGTAAAAAAATTCTATGTTTAATTTATTATTTTTCAACAATAGGTTGACAAAGTACAAAATGTTATAATTTGGGGAAACCATAGTTCCACTCAATATCCTGATGCAGCTCACGCTACAGTAGAATTGAATGATACTGTCAAAAATATTACTCAAGCTGTTAATGATGAACCATGGTTGAATGAAGTATTTGTAGAAACAATCCAAAAACGTGGAGCAGCTGTCATTGCAGCTAGAACAATGTCATCTGCTATGTCTGCTGCAAAAGCTGCAGGAGATCATATGCGTGATTGGTGGTTTGGTACAAAACCTAATCAATTTGTTAGTATGGGAGTAGTATCTGATGGAAGTTATGGAATCCCAAAAGATATTGTTTTCTCTTTTCCTGTTACTATCAAAGATAAACAATACAAAATTGTTCAAGTAATTAATACATTTTTAAAAAATATTCTCATTTTGAAAACGGATATATTGAAATATTATTATATTTATTTTTAGGGTCTTGAAATTAGTACTTTTGCAAGATCAAAATTAGATATAACTGCTAAAGAATTAGAAGAAGAACGAGCTGAAGCAAATACAGTACTGCAGCAGTGACTAGATGTTATGGAAAATGAGAATTATTATGAACAAAAGACAATATCCAAATTGTAAAGTCTTTGTAGCATATGTACAATTGCTGTGACTGAAATAACAATTAATCACTTGATAATATTAATAATTTGTAAATTATTGTGCCAAGATAGCACATATTTCAAATATTGTGTAAAGATTTATGTGAGACTTGACCTCTAAGTGAACGCAATAATTTTCACTTGATAATCAAATATATTAGGAATTTGGGTTTGTAGAAATCTTAATAAAAATTTGTTACTAGTAGTATGTTTTATTTTATTTTTCCTTAATTCAATACAACAAAAAAATATATAGCTGCAAAACTTATTTTTATGTATGAGAAATTTTCAAACTAAAAATTTAAAAACTCTAAACTATTTTTAAAATCACATTAAAAACATTTTATAGTAATATAAAATAAACAATTAGTTTGCGCATTAAATTAAACAAAGTAAAATTACCAGAAACTTAGCAATTTATTTAAATATAATTATAAGTATTCATTATAAAAATTACAATATTAAATTAGAAATTTTTTAAATAATTTAATTAATTATTAGTCCATCATGTTCAAATGCATAATTGCATTTAGTTACTGGTATTTTTATTATATGTTTTTCATCCACGAGCATAACTAGTAACAATAGATAACTATAAAAATACAATGAAATAGTGTATATTATTTAAATTATAAATATAAATAAAATATTTTTTTTAATAATTATTATTTGATTTGATTAGCGACAATATTTTTCGTCTAAATGATTGATAAACAGTATGAGTTTGCACATATTGAATTAAGCTAAATAATCACTTCAAAATGTTTACAACATATGGTCAATATTGTCAATATTTCAATTTACTTAAATATAGTTATTTTCTCTACTGTATAAGGATTATGTTAAGTTTTATTTTTACTTTGATAAAGCAATCTTTAATTCTTATGGACTATGGATAATATAATGCATATATTTTATGCTGATAAAAATTAATTTCATATGTTTATTTTTGACTGAAGAGGCATATTTATAATACTTATTATATTAAAATTATAGTAATAATAACAAAAATAATATTTGTCTATAACATATTTCCATTTATTCTTCTCTCCCCAAAAACTTGATACAACAATATTAATAATATAATAATTTACATCGCCATAATAGCAACAATTTTTTATCTTTGACGCGTTAATATTCGCTCTCTTTCTTTCGCACATTTGTAATTTTCATCACATTTCCAACACAAAACGTGTTGACACTTTGATGTAAGTATACACACTTTTATCGGCCTAATTTCATTGAGTATATTTATATATAAATATATATATATATATATAAAAATGTATGCAGATATATATATGTGTATTTATACATAAATAGCTTTTTTTATAGTTATAAGGAATAATGATTAATTGGATTATTCTATTCAAGTACACTCCTTTTCTTTACGACTTAAAAATTCAACGTTTACATATTCACTAGGTATTTGTTGATATCATTGACCATATTAAAGACTCGTTAAAATTTGTGTAACAATATTTTAATTTTTCAATCTATGTTACCTTCTGTAACATTTTAGTAGTTATTTTATACTTAACTATAATGTTTAGTACTTGATTTAGTTACATCTTTTGTTGATCATTATATAAACTGATTATAAAGTCGCCAAAATACGTCTTAAGTGTATATATAGTCTGTGATTAAAAATAAGCATAGGATTAGCAGAAGAGGAAGGTACGTATGCGCTGGTCTAGGTATTTTACAAAAATCAACTATGTCAGTACTAGTAATAGGTATGGACGAGTATTGCGGTTATATTTATTTCCGCAAGCGTAGAAAAATTTTCCACTTATAGCTTGTTGCTATAAATGGCTTCTATCACACGCACATTAATTAATACATTTTCATTATTGGACACATTCGAACCGGATAATGAGAAGAAATTATTATTATTGTATGTAATATGTGCTTATTTATGCGCACGCACACGAACTTACATTGTACACCAAGTTAAGAAAACGGAACTTGATGCACCTGTTATTCAGCTTCATACTATTTTCTATTTTTTCTCAAAGATATACAAAAAGATCGTCCAAAATGGGTATTATTATCGAAATAATAATAAAGCCTATAATATAAGGTTTTCAATTTAGATGAAAACCTTTTTCTCGAGTAGCAGCAAGAAGTCTTTCTTTAAGAATTTCTTCCGTTGGATACTCAGGTAGTTTCAAATAATGTACACAAGTATTAACTGATGGATAACCCCCGGATCCTGCATCAACTTTTCTCACAACTGTCAGTCTAGGATGTAAATTGCACAATCCACCCGGGGGTAGCGCTGAACAACCCGTAGCAAATTGTAAAAAGGCTTTACGTTCTGCACCAGTAAGTAATAATAATACATTGATAAATCTCTGGAAACCAGGACTGAAAAAAAAAAAAAAAAAAATTATATTTAAGAATTATTACATATAATATGCAATATATTATCTAAAAAATCTTAATTAAATTTAATAATACCTTTCCCTAGTGTATCCTAATTTTGGTTCTGTATAATTTAATAAATCTTCTCTAGTCCATTGTGGATTTTGTTCACCGCAAAGCATTGCTCTAACTTCTTCAGGGCTAAAGACATACAATTTTTCCATAGGGAAGACCTTGGAGAAACCCGCTCTAAAGGCTTCCATTTGTCTAGCAATACCACGATCAAAACAGTAATTAATAGTTAATTCTGTATATTCTTTAGCATTTTCGATAGTAACAGGAATATCCACACCTCCTTCCTTTAATTCTACATAATCGTATTGATAAATTTTTGAACTAGGTGAATAAGTCATCGTTAGTGCTAAATCTTCTATGGGAACAGATGCTCCTGAAGGATGTGATATATAAAGAGTTTCTCCCATAAAACTATCTTCGGCAGAAGAAGAATGCCCTTCTGAAATAGCTCTTTCTCGTTTAGACACTAAAGTTTGAATTTCTTTTAAGAATTCTCCTCTGACAGGATCTACTAGTATAAGATCATCAATATCTAATATACCATCATACCAAGGTGCAGGTTCTATATCAAATCCACCCTGTAAAAAAATTAAATAATAATTAATTTTTATTATAAATAATAAGTCACCATTAATAATGATTTTAGTTGTGTAAAATTTTTAATTAATTGCCATTTATTTTTTCTAATATAGCAAAAATACACTTTTCTGTAAAATATTTTTTGGATTAAAATAAATATTACATACTCTATTATCATCTTGTTCTCCTTCTTCGGAAATAAAACTGCTCGCCATACTCGAAGACATGCTTTCTTGAGTGGCAACATTGGATGTGGCCAAACCAATTCTTTCATTAACATTGTTCGTAATGTCACCTCGGCACATAAGTTTTAAGAAAGGTTGCGAAAGTGGTAAATCAACCAATCTGTTATCTTGTAAAACTTTAGCCAAGAAAACGCCAAGGAACCAATAATATCGAACCGATCGATCACATGCTTCTGAATTTTGAGGAAGAGGTGCTGGAAAAAGGCCACTAGGTCGCTTAACGTAAAAGCCTGGTGCCCGCATTCGGTCATTCATTTCTTCCGTACTCGAGAGCATTTCGTTTTCGATGAACTGCTCTTCATCATCACACAGCCACAATCCTAAATCTTTACGTTGAAGTTCTGCTGCAACAAGGGCAAAGAATTCGAGCGTTGGACCTAAACCTGTACCCTCTTCATCTACGAACTCCACTTCAAGTATGCTCTTACGGCTTGCGTGAACCTACATATACATAAATGTTGAATTTATAAGAAAATAATTATTAAATTAAATGGCTTATCTAAATATATATTTCTTGTATTTATTTTGTATAAAAAATTTTTATTAAAACAAAAATTCATAAAAATTAAAATAAATATGAATGTACCTTAAGAACTTGCTCCGCCCAATCTAATAATTTATCGCCTCTTGGTACACTAACACGCTCGTGCTTTAATCTACCAACTCTAAATTCGTGCACATCATCTCGTCTTGGACTGAGTCCAGGTGCTCTTTGCCTTTCTAGTACAGCATCTCGTTGTGTTTGCAACCAGACAATAGAGCGAGATGCACCGAAAGCTGTACAACTGAAGTACAGACGACGAGTTTCAAAAGGCAATAGAAACGGGCAGCTTCTTGCGAGTTCTTCGCACCAACTAGGTAAAGCTCCGGCAGCAAGTGCTAAAGGATCCTGAATTTGTTGTGCAATTTTATTTGTAATTTTTTTAGAAGTAAAATCATCTGGATGCACCCAATTAGAATATGTATCTTCTTCATGATCTAAATATGACGATTTACTATTATTAAGATTACTGCTACTGATACTTGTACCGAGAACATATACATGCCGCAATAAATGTAACACATCTTCGACAGTACAACCATTTGAATTTTGGTTAATATTACGAGAATATAAATTAACTATTGGAGTTGTTCTGCCTGATGATTCGTCATCCTTAGCTTCTTTATAAATTATACTGAAAAAATAAAATTTTTTTTTTATAAGGAATTAAAATTATTTTATGATATTGCAATAATAAATAAAATAAATTATTTAATTGATAAAATAGAATATGTTTTTTTTTTTTTTTTTTTTTTTTTTTTTTTTTTTATTATTACTTACGTATAGATTGGTTCCCATATTCTTCTAAGTTTTTCTTGTTTATTTCCTAATTCAGTAAGTTGCATTAACTGTTGTACAGCTTGAAAAATACTAGAATGAGGATCAGTTAGAGGTACTTCTACATCAGAAACCCCTGGTAACCCAGGTCCTTTTAAATAAAGTGATAATTTTGGTCCAGTACTCGTTGATGCTCCAACATGCGTCGTCGTTTTAGTTTCACTTCCCGGTGGCGGAATTTCTAAATCCGTCGTCTAAAACAATAAAATAAGTTTAAGCATTTTGTGTTTTGGCACACTGATATTGCTTAAGAGTTTGCAATAAATACCTGATTAACATTTGTCCTTCCAGGTCTCGGATCAAAAGCCGGAATCAAGGCAGAAAATTGGCGTTTTAATACGAATTCATCATCCCAAGCTCGTCTTTTACTGTTTGGCGGTGCCACTTCTTCTTCCATAAATGCTGCCAATAAATTACGACTAACCATTACTTCTTGATACTCTCCTTCGTCACCAACTTCTTCTTCATTTTCTTCATCATCATCCACTTCCTAGATAATTAATAAAATTAAAATTTTATTTAGAAGTTTTTGAAATTTAATAAAATGATTAAATAAATTACTTGTTCATCATTTTCATCATTATCATCTTCTTCTTCAGCTAAAACTTCTTCATCATCTTCAAGTTCCGTAAAAAGTGTTGGTCCACCACCTGCTCGCGTTCCTCCGACGCTTGAAGCTGCTACTTCGCCGCAAGCTTCCAAAAATTCTTCAAGACTGACCTGTAATTAGAGAATAAAAAATTTTTCATATTAATTAAAATCGTTTATTTCAAAGACACTTTGAAACTTAAAAACATTTTTAATTAACTGACTCATACTTACCAATTCGCTATCGCTACTTGTACTGGTTAAGGACATCGTAAGAGCTTGACCAAGACTACCACCCCCAACTTGTCCTGAACAAGTTGTTGTGCCTGGAATTTGATTGCTGCTTGTTAAGCTTGGGTAACTTTGAGCTGTGCCAAGTAAACCACCTGGGAAATTAGAACTCAAGGCTAATCGAACTAAACTAGAAACGGGATTGGATCCTCGAGAATTTGAACTAGGAATAGTATTTGATGCTATATGTTGACTAGCTGTTGGACCTGCAAAAAATTAAATTCGAATTTCAGTACGTAAAAAAATATCATTTAAAAAAAAACATTATTTGTAGTATATACAATGCTCACGGTAAACTATATAAATACAGAATTTGTATTAATAAAAGATACATTAACGAAAAATTAACATTTAAAGTTTTATTACAAAGCAGTAAAATTTCATTTTTCTGCATTTTTATTTTTTTTTTTCAATAACATTCAACAATTATTTTATTTTTGTTCAATATTATACAGAGTAGTCAAAATAAAATATGTAATATTTCACGAGAAGAAATATGTAAAAACTTCATTGCAATCTAATAAATAAGTACTAGTAAAATCTGGAAAAATAATTTGAACACTGAAAATGTCAAAAGGTGTAAACCAAAGAAAACAAGTGGTACTTCTGCAAGGGTTTGAATAAATAAATACATTATCTTTATGCTTAATTATTCTAATATAGAAAATACATATTGCAAAAATTGTCCCTTGTATTAAAATTAATATGTTGAGTCAGTATAGTGTTAATATTGAAAATTTTAAAACATTTTTTAACTTTTCCCATTGAAGTGTCGTCCATTTTTACCTAGTGCTCGAATTTTCACTTTACGATTATCAAAAACATTACTATTTATCGTTAAAGAATTTGCATTATTTTTACAAAGACTACACTACTGACCCAAATTTCGCCTGCGAGCCATCGCAGCGAAAGTCTCTAGTAAGCCAGATGCTGCTACTGGCTCCAGAGTGTTGTTAGTAGTGTCACTGCAAGCAAGATTCGGCACAGATACGGACATGGGATTGGTAGTAACGACGACGGGACATCCCGCTGTGGTATTTTGTGAGGATGAGCTTGCTTCTTTGTCCCGAGGGCAGCATTCCTTCGAGCCTGAACGGTCGCATTACCAAGACAATGATAACACAATCAATGAAAAGATACCAAATAAAAACCAATTACAATGCAATTAATAAATTCATTGCTACAGCAAAATTATGTAGATGAATTTATTCAACAATTATTTATTCAAAAATTTTATAAAATTAATTGGAACCCTTCAAAAAAAAAAAAAAAAAAAAAAAAAATTTAAAAGTTTAGATGCATTACATATGGAAGAGATTAAGATAAATATCAAAAAAGTGCAGATAAATCATTTTTTGAAAATATTTAAACAGAGAACATTCCACAATTAAACACATTTTAATATCATTTTTAATTTTAATTGATCATTAATATTAAATTATTACTGTTTACTTTTGAAAATTAAATATTTTTATTATTAATTTTACTGATATCATTATGATTTTTAAGTAAAATAAATGAATATATTAACATAATAATTATCTTTGCTTAGCACAATTATTATTCCAAGTTTAACTACATTATTATAAATCTGAAAACTGTTAATATATTTTAGAAAAAAAAAAAATACAACTGTTAAATAAAATATTATTAATGCAATAAAAATTTCTTCAAATTGTAATCAAATTGATGATTTAAAAAAAAATTTTTTTTTTTTACATTTTATAAAGTCAATTAAAATTAAAAATAGTATCATTCGTTACGGACATTTATAAATTAAAAATTTAATACTATTAATAATTTATGTGTCATTGAATTTGTTATGATTTATAAAACATTACCTTCGGTAGTCCCAACAGTTGCAGCGGCGGCAGCAGCAGCAGCAGCGGCAGCAGCTGCATGACTTCTCGGAGCCGGTCGAATTCTCATAGAGCTTTCATCGGCATCACCAGATACATTAATTCTAACTGGAACTAGGCCAAGCAATTCACCACTTAGAAAACTATTTGTATTATTTCGTAATCTATCAGCACCCTCCCGCATGCGATCGAGCACTTCGGCAGCTTCAAGACTAAATAAACCACTTGCAGGCTAAAAATTAACAATATTGTTCACACATAATATAATTTTATATAAATACCAAGATTCTTATTATACATATTTTTATTTTTACTTATACATTAAATCTTGCGACAATGTATATAAAATATATTTAAATATTTAAGATTTCAAAGATTACAAAGTTAAGTATACTATTTTGCCTTCCCTTCCCCTAAATAGTTCAATCTTAACTTCAAATTTTGAAACAAGTATAGATTTGTTCATTAAAAAGATGAAGAGTTTTAGATTGGGTAATTTAAATACCTTGTTACCACCACGAACAGTTGACAATAAAGGTTTAGAACTATTTGCTGTTCGATTACTGTTGGCATTTCCCGATGTTGCCGAAGAACAATCTGTATTTAAAGTCAAGCTTTCGACGATTGTAGCTAAATCGCTAGTTATTGCTGTAGTATCAGGTCTTGGATGCAAAACAACTGAAAGTTCCCCTGTAGAATTTACACCGCTCTCACCAGTAACTGCAACAACTGCCTCGGCACGGGCAACTGAAAGGACACTTTCTGCAATGGATTCTGCAGCCTGCTATGAAGTTAAGATACATTGATATTAAAATTATTCAGATTCTATTTACATAAATTAAAATATTTAAAATATTTTATTAAAAAAATTAGAGTTTTTCTAGTTTTAATTTCGATTATCATTTCATGTAGAAAAAAAATTCATTAAATTATATCTTTTATTTACTATAAAATTTCATTTTTAAATAAATAAAATGAAAATTCATTTACTAAAAAACGTATAAAATTTACTTTAGCTGCCAGGTTATCTGCACTTGCCGCTTGATCCGTTGACGCAACGGAACACCGAATTCCCGTATCGGTACAATAATCAGGCAGACTAGGTGTGCTATTGGATTTTCGACCAGTTAAAACACTACTTCCATTTTTAGATTTTAAAGAATTATCAGCTGTAGATTCTACGCTACCACTGCCACTTATAGAAATTAATCTAAGATCATATTTTCCTTCTGCACCCATTCGATATGAATTAGAACAACCATTATCCCATGTCACATCGATCCATCCATTGTGAAGTTCTCCTGTTACAGTTCCTCCACCTAAAAATATCAAGTTAATATTGAATATTGAATAATAATAACGTAATCTGACAAAAATAAATAATTTTTCAACTTCAATGAGAATCTTTTAATCAATAATTATCAGACTTAGATTTTCATATAATATTTAATCAACGTTTTTTCAAAACAATGTTTTTTTTTTTTTTTAAATAAAATAATGAAATCATTAATATCCAACCTGGTGGTACACCATCTTGATCTCTCCATTTCCAATCAAGACCTCGAGCCACTCTTGCACCAGCTATTAAATGTCTTAAAACCTGTGATCTTATTAATCGCCTTTGTCTTCGCACACAAGCTTCAGCTTCTTTAGCAGCTCGGCCTAAATCTTCGCATACGCCAGTAACTTCTCCATACACTTCAAAACCTGATACCGATAGGTAATGTGTTTGACCAGAAGCATTTTTACCAGTTTGCTGAAGTCTTAAGTGACGCCAGCCTTGTATCTCTTCGTTAGTTGCCGAGGTTTCTAATGTCCATGTTGCTGTGCTCCCGGGTTCATTCAATGAACAATCTTCTACATGAGTATATAAAGTTGACCAAATAATTCCATCCCTTGATGCCTAATTGTATTTTAAAAATGGAATTATATAATTTGAAAAATATTTTTAACACATTAAAATATTAATGTGTATGGTATAAAAAAAAAAAATAAATAAATTTTCAATAGATTTTTACTGCAACTATAAAAAATAATTTTAATTTTATCTACATTATATAATATTTACCTGTAGCATCCAATTTCTCAAAGCACTTTTGCCATAGCCTCTAGCATGCCTTAAGGTATATGCAGTTGGTATTATCCAAACTCCTAAATCAATAGAAAACCAAGCTCTTTTATCATCGTTAGTGTGGCAGTTCATTGCCGATGGATCACGACTAAGAATATCTTCGAGATGCCCGTATGGTAAATTTCGACCGTCACTAGAGGTAACTACTACTAGACCATATTGACCAGGATTTACCCATTCAGGAGTAGATCTGTAATAAGAATTCATATCAAGTGATGCAATTTATTTTAATTCATTTTTTAAATATTAAAAATATTTTGATTAAAAGCAAAAAATATATATTTTTCTTACTTTCCATTTGTTCCTATCCAATATAATAGTCCGTTTTCATCAAAATCATGCTGATATTTAAATACCAATTTATTTCCTTCTTTTAATTTTTTTACAAAAGTGAATGTCGACCTATCGTGATCGTGCCACTGTTTTGCAACCATTTTTAATAAATGGTTTTCTAATTGTTGTATAGTACTAAGGGGTTCCATTTTTAAATTTCTACCAGTTCTGTCAATTAAAGCACTTTCACCTGCTGCTTTTTCTAATCTGAATCTTAAACGCCTCGTCAAAATCTGTTAATGATGCAGTAATTAAAAATTAACAAGTAACTTATAAAAAATTAAATTTATTTTGCACAATTAATAAAAAAATATGTACTTGTAATCCATATCCCGATCCTGGCGTATCATACAAATAAACGGGTAATTTTTCAATAGACTCTAAGACAGATACTAATTTTTGAACTAAAATCTTTGCAAAGTTATCACCCTTTGTAGAATCTTTAGATTGAAAACAGCTTTTAAAAACAGCGATCCTTTGTAATCTTAATTTATTCATTCGCGCAGAAAGTTGGTGCCCATTAATATTGGGTGGTGCAGCCAGGAGCGCAAGAAGCGCTTGTATAAGGCCGCTAGAATGTAATTCGTAGGCCGAAAATCTTCCTTCTTCGTTCAATAAAAGTTTTAATTCGTCTAAAGTATTTTGCAATATCGTACGCCATTCGCGATTTCCAGATTGTTGTTGCTGTTTTTGGCAAGCTTTTTCAATTTCAATGACAATTGCACCGAGTTGCGCGACAACCCCACGAGGCTGTGCCTGTGCTGCTTTGAAATAACATTCATAAATTTCTTGAGCCTGTGTTCGTACTTTCTGTTTTATAGCTTCGATCTTAGATCGCAATCGTTTTCCGCGTTTTCCAGCCCATCCAGCCGCAAATTCTGGACCTAAAAATAAATAATGTTTTTCCGCTCGATAATTAAAAATATCATTATTGAGTTTACAATTATGTCTTATACTTTGAATAAAATTTTTATAAAATAATCATTTATTTAAGTTTAATTTTTAATAGAAATTTTAATTAAATTATTTATTCATTTTAAAGTTATTTACAACTCAATCTACTCACCAAGGCTCGTTTCCGCAGTAAATGAATGTTTCGTACCGCGGTTCGATTCGAAAATAAAACCTGGCAAATCCTCCCGCAAAATAGTAGCTTGTTGTTGTCCATCACTATTATGGATGCAAAGTTCACTTTCCTTTTTACTAGAAAGCGCCCAATTACCTATTACAAGTCTTGTCGGCCCTGGTCTTGAAAAAATAGGTTGGCTTACAGAATTTGGTTTAACTTGTCCGCGAGCTCTCTGTAATTTTTCTAAAAATTCTCCGCGATTTTCTGTAAATAAAATTTTACATTTTACTTAGAATAATATATAATAAAATTAATTTATTCTTTGTTTGCCTTAACTTATTATTTTTTGTTTTTTTTTTTGTTTTTGTTTTTTTTTTTTGCCCGTCAATTATGAAAATGAAATCGAATTAAATCAATGGATACGAAATGGCTCAAAGCCGTACCTACCTTCGGTGGTAAGAGTTTCGGTGTTCCTCCCTCCCTTTCCTGTAGGCAGTTGGTAAAACAAGTTATTTTCTTAACTATTCTCTGTATCTAAAGATTATTAATTGTGCGCGAAGAAGGAAAATAAAAGAGAATAGAAAGAGAAAGAGAGAGAGAGAGAGAGAGAGAGGGGAAAAAATGCGATGAAATTTTGAAAAACGGGCAGAACGTGTAATAAAAATTATGTAAAGTAATGGCACATTTTAAGTTTCAAAATTATTTAAAATTATAAGTTTCAAATATAATAATATAAAATGCCGAAGAAAAAATTGAAAGACAATTTCATCTATTAAATACGTATACATACTATATGTATATATATAACGATTCGATGTGTCTTCTTACTTTACAATTAATTTAAAAGGATAAAAATAATAAGTGCGAGCAATACCTGTAGTGTCGGTGCCTCCTTCGGGACTACCACTAGAATACATGGTAGCCAATTTGCCATCAAGGATGAATCGAAACCAGCCATTACTTCCGTTTGATAATTCTAATGCCGCGGCATCGGACCAAACGTAAAGGCAATCCCGACCTCGGCATATACACCAATCTCTCCAGTGATACGCTTTCCCGATTATTAATTCCTTCGCGTCTTCGAGTTTTTGCTCATCCCCAGTCGTCGACTGAGCGCTACTACTGGGCTCCGCTTCTGGCTCGGGTGGTGCTTCCTGCGGCCCCGCCAGCGCGCCAACCTTTGAGAAAACTCCGAGTCTGGCAAAATGTTCAAGAAATTCATCTTTGCCCTTGATCATCAGGTCTTGAATCATTTGCAAGACCACTAGGTGGCCATCTTCGTCCTCCTGTTGTTGAAAATTTTAAGATAAAAAAAAGTGTTATACTTTCATTCGGTGCAATAAAAGATATATCGATAAAAATTGCGTCTAAGATTTATAAAGATATGTATAAAAAGTGCGTTTAAATATTAGAAATGTAAGATAATCTAGTAAGTAAACGCTTCTCAACTATGCTTTAATGATATACATTATATATATATATATATATATATATATATATATATATATACTTTATTATCACTACGTCGGCAGTTGATCCTTGGATTTTAGGAGTCACACATTACTTATATTATAAATGAATTATACAATTAATTATATTATATATCTAATATGTACCTTTATGCTTCACCTCCTATCAGCAATCTTTCAATACTGGTCTTATTTAACACGATATATAAGCAAATATAAACACATAACATTTTCTTACTAGTAAAATTTTTAAGTGCAAATTCAATATCAAACAAAGACTGGTTACATTCGTTAATTAGATCGCCACGCATGAAAAATGGACAATACTTTTTAAAGAAACGGCTCGCTCTCTAAATTGAGAAAGCAAAATCAAGTGTCGATATAGAGGTCTGTTCGAGTTAGCTTTGGTTAAGAATGTAAAAAAATGTAATATCAACATAACATAAGAACATGAGCAAAGAGCAAGAAACAAGAATTTGGGACGGACGTTACCGTCTTGGCGATAATGTAGTACTGGGAAAACTTGCGCGACGAAAATGGCATTTTGGGGCCAATAAATGTTTCGGGACACGGAAGTGGCGGTGGCGAGGTCGACGGCATCATCGACGATGGGGAACTCGCTTTTATATCAAATTCCTGCCGACAGAATCCCGAGGCTATCAGTATACGCAGTCATTTCAAATATACGAAACATTGACATTGCGTATTCACTAGATAACTGAGCAACGAGAACAGAATATTTTTTAACACGTTAAGCGCCTCCTCGTGTTCGGTCACCGATGATCGTCGCTAAAATTTCCGATCGAAGAGCGTCGATCGTCGGCTTATGAGAAATTTCGATAAATAATTTAATATTCGCGTAGTAAATTTATAAACATTAATAATATAAACATTCGGCATTAGCGCCATCTAAACGCAGATCTCCGATCGCCAATATTTTTGTGAAATCTGATATAAAAGTCAGAGACGTATCAGACGGAAAACAAGACAAAATAGCCGTGGGCGCTTAACGTGTTACTCATTTGTAATTTTCCCTTATACATACCTCGTTATCGAGAACATTGGCTATCACTTCGACAAGCATAGCACCACAACCTGTCGTTTTATCAGCTCCGCAAGTTTCGACGAGCAATTCCGGTTGAATATAATGCACCATCTTACGAATTAAATTTAAACTCGCTCTTCTTACACTCAATAACATTGTTGATTGAAACGTTGCACAGAAAACGGGTAAAAGTCTTTTTAAATAGACAGGAGCCATTTCCGGATCTCCTTTAGGCTCCGTGAATTCTTTGATATCGCTTTCTAACTTTCTGTCGTATTGACTTGGAGGTGGCATCATCCATTCACCCGGAGATTGTAAAATAGCTGCAACTTCACGATGACCTTCATCTATACGTTCTCTTGCTTTATCTAAAGGTGTTTTTCCATCTTCGTCTCGCAGATCAGGATTAGCTCCGTATCTTAATAGGACTTTGGCAATTGCTGGTCTTCCAAAACATGCGGCATAATGAAGACTCGAAGAACGCTGACCTTTATTTACATCTGCACCTTTTTCACAAAGATATTCAACCATTTCTTGTGTGCCAAAAGCTGAGGCCCAATTTAGTAGAGTTTGACCAACGTCATCCATAAAATTTACCTCGATTCCTCCAGATTCAATAGCCTCTATTAGAGCATCGGTATCTTTAGATCTTATACAGTCAATTAGCTGCCTGTGACTTTTTTCTCCTGCACTATCTAGTCGCTTTAATCTAGGAAGAAGAGGTCCTGAAGAACAACCGTTGGTATTTGATTGACCAAGCGCTCCCCTCCCTTCAAATAATAAAACCAACAGCAGATCTACAAGTCGCATGGAATCAAGAGCGCAACGCTCGTCACCTTTCAATGCTTTTTCAATTGCATCTGGCAATTCAGAGCGAAGTAAATCGTGAGTTATCGATGCAGAACCTCGACAAAGAGTAGATAAAAGACTAATTATAGTTGACACAGAGGCACAAGATTTTGCTTCTGGTGCAGGAATTGTTGTAGTTGTTACACTAGGTGTTGGAGGTGTTTTGGGATTACCTGGTGTGATACTCAATGATGAAATAGGTCCTGCGGCATTCGATAATCTAAAACAATAATAAATAATTCCATAATTATTCAGTGAATTTACATTTAAAGAATAATTATTATTAATGAAACAATACAAATTTTAAATATAAAACGCTTATACTAGTACAGTACTGAATTAATAAGTAAGTTTACATGTATTTACATATAACTCCTTAGAGGGAAAGTGTTCCCTGTACAAGGAACTGGTAGGTAATAAAGTATTAAATAATTATTGTAATATTTAGATTTTATAATTATTTCATGTTCAACTACTGTTAAGTATGTATAAGACTTTTTTATTAAAAAGATGAAAGAAACATGGATAAAAACATCTCTATAATAAGACTTCAAAATATTTATGATTTCATAGAAGGCATTTTTTTCCTATATTTTTTCAAATTTTATACTTGACTTAATTTAATATTTATAAGAATAAAATATTATAAATTATTATAATTCATTCACTATAATATAATTAAAAAATTACCTGTACAATAATTCAGAAACTAATCCATTACATGCAAGGGGGGCCGGATCGGTACCTCGCCTAGAAAATCTGTCAGCTAAAGAAGCGAAACAACGAAGAGCGCCGTCGGCAACATGTGCATCGTCGTGTCGTAATAAAGTTGAAAGAACTTTCACGCAATCCGGTAATGATTTTTCCTGAGGTACTACTTTTCCACAGAGTCGCAACACAACAGCCATTGCGGAGTGCAATGTATCTCGATGTACTAAAATTCCATTCTCCCGAATGAACGACACCACGCAAGAAAGACCCCCTGCTTCAAAAACTGCTTCTGCTTCCCGTGCACAAACCAATTCTAATACCTGCAAAAAATCAAAATTTCAACATTAGATTACTAATGCTAATAATAAGATGGTCTGGATTAAAATAAATGTCAATTAAAATTAACAATAGGAAGTATACTAGTAAACTTAAAATTGAATTTTATTAATAGGAATGACTTTATTACACTTTCATTTTACTATATTCCAGTACTTATATTCCTAAATAATTGTTAAAGTTGTATTTTATATACAGTAATTTATTTTACAATGATAGTTATTATTTTTAATAATTCTAAAAAAAATATTGATACTGTAAAAGTATTTTATTTTAAAGAATATAAAAAAAAAAAAAAAAAAAAAAAACAAATAATTGCCTATCTATATATAAATATTTAATATAAATGTTTTAATGTTACAAATTAAAAAATTTATTTTCAGATAAACATAAATAAAAAATTTTAAACTTTTAGAAACTTTAATTAAATTTAATCTAATTTAAAATGCTTTAATAAATAAAGATATTCGTTAAAATATGCAGTTTAATAAAACAATTGATTATTTGTTAAACAATTTAATACTTTATCTAAACAACTTTGAAAAACTATTAATCTTATATTTTCTATATTTTTATTTATATTTACATTTAAGATTACTTAGAAGTCAGAAAACAATGACTTCATTTATTTGTATAAATTACTATTAACATAAAATTACAAAATCATTGTATTTTTCTATAAGTAATAAATTTATTATACAAACATTACCATTTTATTTGATAATAAGTTAATAAAAATTTTTTTAAATTCTCATCAGTATCTTCTCGCTAACACTTCTAAAAAATATATTACATAATTACAAAATTTTAATATTATTATTAATAGAAATTAAAATATATTTTTACAAAATAATAATTATCTTTAGAATTTTATTTTTATACTAATAATATAATAACGAAGAAAATTAATTTTCATATAATAATTAAAATATATATTGCAAAAACGATTTTTATTCTCGTTTAAAACTATATAATATTATTTATTAATTGCCTAAAACTAGATTAAAATATAAAGATATGTACTGGAGCAATATGTAAACAAATATAAAAATTTATAAATGGAAATAAATACTACTACTATATATAAAGATATATGACTAACTGACAAATTTATGTTAACATGAAATACAATACTATTTATTTATATTAATTAAACTATTGGGCTATGCAAACCTTTATACACTGTTCAGCAAGATCTCGATTTGCCCTTGTATGAAGACCTGCACAAGATAAACGACTGCAAATAGCCTTAATTGCACCCTCCATAGCCACAACTCGTCGAGTACATTCTGCTGAGACATCAAGATAATAAGTTATAGCTCTTGCTGTTACTTCCAAAACACTATCTGGAGCGAGTTCATCTAAGAATATTCGACATAGAGCTGGTAAAAATGTTCTTGGTGGACAGCTGAAAAGTAATAACGATTGATAAAATAATTCAGATTTAATAAAATATATTTATCTAATTAAATATTTAATATTTAGATTACCTCTCAAAGCAACGATCAACATTATCAGACATGAGAAGTAACATGCATAATTGCTCCAATGCTATGAGTTGCATATCTCTTTCATCACCCTGCTCCATACTCAGCCATTCGAGTAAGGTTTCAGGATCCACTTCTGCCATTGTGTCGCTTTTTATATTTGAATTAACCAAATAGAATTATTTTAATAAAATACTGTAAATAACTTCTTTACAGATACTGGAGACATTTGCCTTTATTTGCTTCTGCTAACACTGCTGAATTGTTGAATAAAGTACAATTTATAGTAATTTAATTCAAGTCAAATCTGATTTTTATGTAATCTAGAACAGTTAACAATGAAAAACTGACTTTCAATTTGGATTTCAAAATATTGTAATGTGTGTAATTAATAACAAAATTTTGACATTATCAACGTAGAAAGTTGATTATTCAAAAATATTAGAAAAATATCAACATTGATTTTTCATCTTTAGAGTAATTTCAATGAGTCTTGTTTTATTTAGTAAAGTAGTGCACTTAACGTACATATTGCCTTTATATGACGAAATTTTCAATTCTCCTTGTAGCCATCATCATCGCATCAACATCGGAACGCTTGGTCAACGGTGCTTTTCTAGTGCTCGCTTTCTCGCAAAGAGCGAAAATTTTTTTGTTCTACGCTGATTCCTGTAACTTTTAATCTTCGTCAATCACCACAAACAGATCGAAAGAGAAAAGTTGGATATGATGATTGTAATAAAACACTGGCCGAGGCAGATTAAAAAAATCGAGAAGCTTTCCACTTCTTTGTCTGCTCCGAATTTTTTACTCTGTCTATAGTTATGAACCGTATTAAACGAGAGTACTTTAATACGGAATATCTCTCTTTTACTAATCTCAAAGTCTCTTTCTCAATTTAGGATATAAGATCGTTCCTTCGTTCACGACTCGTCTCGAAAAAACTTTTCCATTTTCACTTTTACATGAAGGAACACAGCAACACTGTAATGCAATCGTGTAACAACTCACAATGGACGTCGACGTCTGATACTGGCAACCAGGATTAGAGCAAGCATGCAAACGAGACAACTATAACAATGACGGTTCTAAACCTTTCCAAAGTTGCCCGCTTAACAGTTTTCGACAATTTTTTCTTTCTGCAATGCGTGGGCGCACTGTTCGCACTAAGTACACTCTTACAGACACAACTTCGCAACTCGTAACTCGTTCTCAACAATCCTCTAGTCGCTGCGCTGGCTCTTCGTCACACTTCTTTAGTTGCTCGCACTCGTGGATAATTTACACTTTGTAGTTATAACACTACACTGAAAACTTGACTCGAGAGGAGTTGGAGCACTTATAACAAACTATATTTTAATGGAACCTATTTTAAGTTCATCCAAGCAGATTCCAATAGATGCCGCAACAGGCGACTATTGGACGCTTCAATTTTTGGAGTAAACCTTGAAATCAGTAGATAATATTTAACAATCAGCCATGCTAGTTACTTTTGCTTATATATGTTATGCTTTTTAAATTTTATCCATTTAAAAAACTTTATTGATTTTGTCATTTTTAAACGGTTTATAAACGTTTTGTAAATAAAAATTTAATATTTCGTTTCTGCAAAAAATGAATCGACAGTCGATATAATAATGCGATCAATATATAATTATACTACTGCGTTTTTAATATATATTTATAATTTAGCTATAAAAATGTAATTGCCATCATATTTTCTAAATATTTGTTGTATAAAGAAATTTTTGCAAAATAAATTTTAGATTTATTCAAAATAATTTTTTTTATACACGATATATAAAATTGTAACGCAATATTACTTATTTAATAACATTACTCCTTAAAATTATATGTAATTACTTTAATATTTACATAAAAATGATATTAAAATAAAAATAGGATTAAATAGAAATGTATGTCGATAATCAATGTCTCGCATATTATGAATTTATTTTAGCTATATATTATATACATAGATAACAACTCATTGTAAACCATGTAGACTCGGTAAGACAAAAAATACTAATGCGAGTATGCAATTAAATCTCTCTGTAATATTTTCAAGTTCTATTGAAATAATGATACATTATAGTTATATAAGGTACAATTTTTCTAACTAATTATTATAAAGGAAAAGTGATAGAAGTACATGGCACATAAAATATAGTATAGTACAATTTCATACGATTAACCGTAAGAGGCGCTACAATAACAATTTTAGTGATAACTGTCGCAGGTATAGCATTTGAGATTGAAATTGTCAAAGTGGCTTTTTCTTAAAGCTTACAAAAATTGCTGTTTTGTACGCTAGTGTCAGATAACGTAGCTTGTAACAAAAGTAAAAAAAGTTCATCTTCATCAAGAAGCTTTACAGGTTTCTTTTGATCTAAATAATTTGAAGCCTCTTATAATGAATATATGTATATGTATATATATGTATATATCTAATTTTTCAGATGAATTGACAGTGTGTACATAAATCTCTGAAATAAGTTAACGTGATCTCTTTCAAAAAGTATTAGTACTTCAAGTACATACATGAACTATCAGCTATGTACTGATAGCATTTGTAAATAGTATACTAATATACAAAAAAAAAAAAAAAAAAAAAAAAGAATAAATCACATTCCACTTATTTTTCTCTTTTTTATTCTTAACCAAAATTATAAACTAACAAAAATTTAAAATTTTGATGTGTTTTTTACAAAATTAAAAAAATGGCTGCAAACATTGATGTTTATAATGATCTTTACTTGTAAGTTTAAAAAAAATTAAAAAAAAAAAAAAAAAATCTAAATTAATTTATTTCAACAATTTAGGTATGCAACTCCAGATAAATTTTACATAGAACCAGTTAGAATGAAAGTTTTGCTAGTAATAGATAGAACAAGTCATCAAATACACACACAAGGTAATTTTATTATTCAATGATTATTTTAAATAAATTATAAATACACAACTAATTTTATTATTTTTACAATATAATATTTCTAGTTGCAAATCCTAGTCAAATTCCACAAACAGCAAGTCGTCGAAAAATATGGGGAATTGTAGGAACTATTAGACTTTTAGCTTGTCCTTATTTAATTGTTATAGATGATGCACAAAAAATTGGCACAATAGCTAATCAAGACATTTTTAGAATTGTTTCTACTGATATAATTCCTTATACAAGATCAATGCTTCACTTGGATGAAAAACAGATCCGTAATAACACAACTTACTTGGAAATGATAAAATCTGTATTGAATACACCTCACTTCTATTTTAGCTATACATATGATCTAAGTCATACAACGCAAAAACTTCATAATACACCACCAGAGTTTATTCAGGTAAATTATGATATTTTATTTAATTAAAAATAATTATAATAAATAAAATGTAAATAAAAATTTTAAATAAAACAATTTTTAGATGCCACTTCATGATCGATCAGATCCTAGATTTGTATGGAATTCATATTTACTTCAAGATCTTGCAGCAAGACCAGAACATCATAAATTTTGTCTTCCAATTATACATGGCTGTATCCTTATTATATGAATATTCTAAGGCATATTTTTTGTTTATATATTTTTACTTGTACAATTTATTTCAAAATTTTTAAAATTTCTAAGGAGATTAACAATAATGTAATTTGCTTACATTTTGCTAATATATTTTAAGTTAATTTAAATTGAATAATTTACATAATAAGATTTTAAGTTTTTCCTCAACAATAAAATTTTTAGTCATTTCATTGAACACAATTGTAGTTAATGGAACTCCATTTAATTGGGGTATTATTTCTAGACGATCAATTCATCGTGCTGGGACAAGATTATTTTCTCGAGGTATAGACACAAATGGTAATGTTTCAAATTTTGTTGAAACAGAACAAATAATTGAAGCTAATGGAAATAGAAGTTCATTTGTTCAAACTCGTGGTTCTATTCCACTATTTTGGCATCAAACTCCAAATTTAAAATGTAAACCAAAACCACAATTAATTCCAAATGAAAATCATCTAATAGCTTGTGCTAGACATTTTGAGAGTCAAATATTTCATTATGGAAAGCAAATATTAGTCAATTTGGTAATATTTTGAACTACAATAAAAAAAATTATTTCCAATCATAATGTAAATAAATTAAATGTATATGTATAATAGATTGATCAAAAAGGAGCAGAAGCAGCTTTGGAAAAGGCTTATCGAGAAACAGTACAAGAATTACGAAACCAAAATATTAGATATGAAGCTTTTGACTTTCATGCTGAATGTCGCAAAATGCAGTGGCATAGATTGAATATTTTAATGGCTCGTCTTGCTCATGATCAAGAACAAATGGCATATTTTTTGTTAACACAAGATGGAGTGCTAGTGTCTGTACAAGATGGAATTTTCAGGACAAATTGTATTGATTGTTTAGATAGAACAAATGTAGTTCAAAGTATGTTAGCAAAACGAGTTCTTTCAGATGCTTTATCTAAGCTTGAAATACTTCAAAATATTGATGAATATCCTTCACTTGAATTTTTATTCAAACAAGTATAATAAAATCATATTTTTAATAAAACAAATATATTTCTTAAATTAATATTTTACTTGAATATTTTTTTTAGGTATGGGCCGACAATGCTGATATATTAAGTACTCAATATTCAGGTAGTTGTGCATTAAAAACAGATTTTACAAGAACAGGAAAGAGAACCAAAATTGGAGCTCTCAGAGATGGATTGAATTCTTTAACAAGGTATTACAAGAATAATTTTGCTGATGGTTTTAGACAGGTAAAAACAAATTATACATAAACTTAGTTATGTTTAAATCATTTAAAAAATTTACTAATTTAAAAATTGAATAAATAATTCCAGGATTCTATAAATCTATTTTTGGGAAGATATATGGTACAAGATGGTGAATGTTTAACTGTATCATGTCCACTAGAATCTGAAAGGAATTGGAGATATGCTACATTCCCATTAGTCCTTTTAGTGGCTTCGGCAATGTTAATAGCACATATGATATTGCCTTCAAGATATACAACAGAAATTTTACTTTACATGCTTTTCTGGGCAGCTATGGTGGCTGGTACTTTTGCAACAATTGTTCATCATGGCAAGCAATATGTTGACAAGCCTAAGCTTTTATAATATTAGCGATGAATCTTACATTGTGTCAAAATGTTAAATATATATTTTATTTAATACTTTTAAACATTTGTTTTATTATTGTAAAAATGTGTAAGTTAATCTTCATTAAAAATACTTTAAAATTTTAACAATTTATAGTCATTATATATTACAATTTATTGTTAAATAAAATCAAAAAAAGAAAAAAAAAAAAAAAAAAAACAATGTACACCTGAATTGTTAAAAATATAATGTAAATTGTACTTAACAAACTCAGAAAAAAATTTATTATTTTGTTTTATTAATTTTTAACTTTAACCAAAATTAAATCTTGTATAAGATTGCACGAGCACACACTTATCCACACTATTATATCCTATGCACAGTCATTGAGTTGTAGATGGAGATCCACCTGTATCATATAAGCTTTTATTTCGAAGAAGATAGGAAGCTAAATAATTTATTGGATCTGCTGGTCTCTCTTTTGCTAAACTAGAAAGTGCTTGTAGTAAAATAGGTACAACAGTTTGATCTAAATATTGCCTCGCTGGTAATGATTGAATTTCTACACGTGATTTCTTTGGTGGAGCACTTGTTAAATCTGGATCTTTATCCATGATTATTGATTTCTGAAAAATTTTAATTACAATTATAATATAAAAGTAAATGCAATAAAAAAATTTAATGATAAATTTCAAATTTTCATAGGTTATCTTACTTGTGTAGCATCCGGAAGAACAATTGTGACATTTGCTGTCGAAATTGTTTCGTTTCTATCATCTGTTGTACTCTCTATTAAAAAAAATAAAAAGGAATGTGTACTTCTGAATAAAAAAACTTTTGATAAATTAAAAATTAAAAAACAAATCGCCTAAAATGTACCACCAGTTGACGCCATTAGGTAAATAAAATTTTAATAAAAAAGCCGTGTTCCAGAAATAGCACGATTTTTTTCAGATATCTCTATTCTTTATAATCCTGTAAATATATTTTAGACCTCTGGTTGCTGAGTTCTATGCACTGTGAAATCAATCATTGGAGTCTATAGAAAAAGTATGCAATAATGTATATAATTTGTATTTATATCGGTAACAATTTCAACTAAAAATCTATAAAGTTATATAAGTTAGAGATTGGTTGAGAAAACGCCATGTTGAATAAGTAGCCATTTTTGATCAATATTATGCATATGTATGAATAAAAAAGAAATGGTCATATTTCAATCGCAATATAAATATACGTTAAAATTTACGTTAACGATCTCTAGTATATGGTAGTAATTATTATTTACATACAAACTCATCGTATATTAGTCTATTATATAAAGATATGTAATATATGTAAATAAATAGCAAAGGTCATTTTTAAAATAAATAGACATTTTTTAAATTTAGGAGTAATTGTAAAAATCTTTCTAGATTAACTTTATATTAACTTTGACGATCATTTATTTAATATATCATTCCGGAGCATTATATTTATTTTTAACATTAATTTTTATATCTAAATTAATTTAAAAAGCGTAAAATATAATATATTTAAAATTTAGCGCTCTATCATAATTGATTCTTTATTGGACTCTTTTTGAAAATCTTAGAATAAGTTTTCAATTTAATTTTAATGTTTTTTATAACAATATTTTTTATCAAATTTAATCAATTGAATTTAAAAATCTTAGAATAAATTTTCAATTTAATTTTAATGTTTTTTATAACAATATTTTTTATTAAATTTAATCAATTAATTGAAATGAAATTGTTAAATTTTATTTTTTATTTATTTTAAAAAAATATACGTTTGAATTTCTCGTTGTATAAATATATACATATAAATTATATGTTTAAATTAATTGTCCACTATACAGCGCATTTGTGATTTAATAAATTTATGAATTTGGTTGCTATGACAACTTTAAAAAGAAACGATAGATTTATAACAATATATATGTTGAAACCATAATTATACCTGCATCTTAATTAAAAAAATAAATAAATAAATAAATGAGTTTATTAACCCAAAAAAAGTATTCATTTACTTTAATTTTACAATATCTATGTTTATTATTTGATGTTGCAATCAATGCATTTTCTACATTCGCTAGAAGTCATCCTGCAGATTTACTTGTTCTTTTTGTGTTTGTATTATATTTACTACAGTGAAATCATTTTAATTATAAAAAATTGTTAAAAAATTAAATTTTAATTTCTAGAATTCAGGATTTCTGTTTAATAATTTCATTGACAATTCTCTTAGCAAATTTTTTTTCTACATATATTTTTCAAGTATGTATAAAAAATGTCATTCATATTTAATATTAAAAATTATAAAATATCTAAGTTAACATTAATTTTAATTTTTTGATTGTAGGCAGGTCTAATACAATTTTTATACACACAATTCCGTGTGACCCTAATAATTTCCATTACCTATATTATCCTGAGTATTAGCTTACACTCTTGGCATATGACAATTCATTGGACTTCACCTTTAAGTTATTTTTGGTCTATCCCTTATCATAGTCTTTTCTCTTTTCAACGATCTAGTAGGTTTTTTTTCAAATAGTTAAATTCCAAATAATTTTGTTTTTATATTCACAAGAGTATTTTTCATTACAGCTGCAGTATTATATTACTATTTTAATAAGAGAGCGTCTCTTCGAATTAGTGATCCAAGGTTTCATGAGGGATCAAAATGGATGCAGAAACAATTTAGTCTTGCATAAAATATGTTTTAATTAGTAAGGAAATGAATAATTTTAAAAAATTTATTGTAATTAAAAACAATTATTACACGTTATTCATTTCTTAATAACAATAATTATTGATATAATAAATGTAATAAATTTACAAAAATATTCAATAATTTTTATATAACAATTTTACAAAATAAGTATCTTCATAGTTTACTAGTACCATTGTATGTAAAAAGATTAATTTATTTCAAAGATTGATAACAAATTTTATCAATTGATGCAAGATTTTTGGTATGATCTATTTACAATGAATTATGAATTTCCATAATTAAGAAGTATAAATAATGTTATCTTTAGAATAATTAATGTAAATGGTTAATGACTATTGTTTAACACAAAAAAAAAAAAAAAAAAAAAAAAAAAAAAAATATATATATATATATATATATATTACTTTATTTGAATATTAAACAATACTAAATTGAACTTATGAAATATTTAACATACATATATACAAAAATTAAAAATTTTGTGACTAATTAAGTATCATTATTTGAATGAAAAATTTTCGTTAGCAGTTTTCATAAATTGTTAATAAATTTTGTACATGATTAATACGAATTTACTTCCATAATTCATAAATTATTAAAACAATCATACATTTATTTACAATTATGTACGATTCTTGTTCTTAGATATTTAAAATTGATTTATCTATTTTCTAAAAAAATTATACTGTACAATATGAAAAATAGACATAATTTTGACCTTTGAAAAGATACATATTCATTTTAAAATTAATAATTTATACAATTTATTTGCTCATGAATAAATAAATTTATTTATTTTTTTAATCTAAAATTAATCCCATAATAAAAGAAAATAAAGATTTATCAATTCAAAAATAATTAAATTAAATGATAAATTTTATTTAAAAGCTTGAAAATGAGATCATTAAAAATATCACAAAAAGTTATTATTGTATCTCTTTCAAAGCCAAAACTGTCTTTGTAGACTTTTAAAAAAATTTTTAGATGTTTTAAACTAAATTGTGATTGGCATGCAAAAATAGAAGTTTATCGACTAGATGAGGAGGTAGAGCTGCCCTCTTGGCATTGTACACCATTTGTACTTCAGCTGGTATGCGTGCAGGTGGTGGGCAACAGACAGGTACACAATTATAACGACTAGCTATGCTGCCAAGATTTGGGCATTTAGCTGATGCTTTGGCCCACCATTGCAGTGGACAGTTATCAAGAGGTGCCGTTGACTCTGACTGATACTGAGCAAGCTCAAGGTCCGCTTTTTCTTGTGCCGACATACCTCGTTTATTAGCTCGAAGATTCCCTAGCAGCAATTCCATTCCTGTAAATGATATATTGTTTGCAGGGTTTATTTTTTAATTCTGACTTCCTTATAAGTTTAAAACTATGAATTTAAATTTGAATAATATGCTCTAGTAAAAATACCTTTATTGAAATTCAAGTAAAATTATTTATATCTTCCTATTTAATTAATTTTAATTAAATATAAAACTTTAATTAATATTTACCGGATAGTCGACCTTTTTTAGCAGGTGATTCCTCTTCTTGTTTTATTTCTACATCTCCCATTTCTTCTATTAACCTTGTAAGCATTTCTTTTATAGGTGTTGCAACTATTTTTTTATTCTCTTCAGTAGCATATGGCACTTCCTTAAATCTAAAAATTTTAATATTATTAAAAGAATGAAATATAAAATTTTAATTAACAATTTCATTAATACAATTAAAAGTAAAATTTAATTTAATTTACTCTTAAGATAATTGATTATAAATCAAAAGAAAGCTTGTAATTTAATGCTGATTTTAGAATGTTTGTTTCAAAATTTTAAATAATTTTAAAAAAAGTTATGTCATTATAAAAATGTTTAATATTGAAATTTAAAAAATGCAAGATTTCATTTTCATAATTTGTTTTACCTTGGATCTAAGATTGTTGCGATTTGCAAAAGAAGATTAACACTAGGATCTGCATATCTGCTACAGAGCATTTCAGATAGAGATTCTTTGAGAGAACGTGCGGTAGGGCTATCAATTTCCTTAACTTTCAAGTGCGCTGAGACTAATTGCCATAGTAGAGGTTTTAATAATGAAATAAGAGGCATTTTTTCTTCACTTAATGTCATTATAGTAACTTTAAAAGGTTCAAGCACTTCAACTAAATCAGTAATGATTTGCCATTGTTCATCAGTGATTTCAAGACTTTGATGGTCAATATTTTCTATACCATTAATTATTGTACTGATTATTTCTCTTCGTGGAATCATCTGTTGAAGCATTGTATACGTTGATGTCCACATGCATGGATAATCTATAATCATTGTATTTTCCTCCAACTAGAAATAACATTTTAATTATAAAACAATTTAAATGATTAGAAATATGTTTAATTAGAATATTTTAATAAATTTTTTATTTATTTTTATAAGAATATTTATTTATGCATAAAATGTATAAAATTAAAATTACTCCAAAAAGTTGTTCTTGCACTGCAAATGCTGTAGTAGCCTCAGGATGACTAATTATGGTTCCAATAACAGATCTACAGTTAGCTAAAACTTTGGCAACTTGATAATTATCAAAGCATGCCTGTGCACAAACTTGTAGAGAGTGAAGTAAACAAGGAATTACAGATAAACCCCTAGTGACTAATGCATTTATTAATTCTAGCCTATTTGTAGAAATAACAACAGCAGTTATTTTTTCAACTTTAATACACCAATCATTAAATATAGATTCTATAGTATTTCCCCACTGCAATTCATCCCATTCTTTTGGTCCGTGTATGGTACATAACATTTTTGTTTCTAAAACAGCTTCACCTGGATTCTGATAATAAATTAGAAAAGTAAAAAAGTTTTCTCCAAAATTAGATGTCCATTCTTCTACAGCTATACTTATATCACTTGTTAAAGAAGAAATATTAGATAAAATAGTTTCTCTAAATGTATCATAAGTCCTGGGGATTATTTCTTCTTCTAATGAATTTTTACTCGGTATTTGACATGGAGACTTTAAAGTAGCTACTAATCTTTGAAATCCTTGCTCTTGAACAATTTCTGGCAATTGTAAATCTATTATTAAAAATTCCACTATAGCTTCCGAAACACTTTTTGTGGTGGAAGATGACTGTTGAGTTTCATCAGATAATACAAAAGCTACATTCTGATTACTATTAGTAGATATATTGTCACTTGGACCACTTTTTATCATAAACTTTAAAGGTTTAGCAATATTTACACCATCTTCTTCTATACATTGATCAGGAAAAGTAATATTAGGATCTGTTACAAACTGAATGTCTCCACCAATTTGTACTGTACCGTCAGCATTTGTTGTATAAATATGTTGTGCACTGGATGCCATTGCTGCTTTTAACATACGTTTTTGTGCTCTTCTTTCTTTACTTTCTTGTGTAACTATCTGTTTGCGTGGAGGACTAAGTGCCTCAAGTTCATGTAATTCTTGTACATGTTTATTTTGCAAATGCATTCTTAAGTTGCTAGTATTTCTGTTGTAAGCAATTTGGGTTTTACATAACAAACAAACTATTTTAACTCTTGTCAATATTTCTCCTTCGTCATCTGCAGGAAATCCAAAAAATTTCCAATAAATACTTCTCATAGATTGAGGTACAACAAGTTTTCTATATGTAATTGAATATTTTTCTTCCATAAATTTAGCAAATACTGTCTGTATGCCATTTGGCTTTTGATCTACGATTTCTTCTTGTTCATGTTCATGAACTTCGATACCTGATTCTAGTTCAGTACCCGTTATATTATGTTCACTACCCATATCTTTACTTTTACAAATTAACAATTTATTATTTATCATATCATATACATGATTTTATTTGAATAAAAAATATACAAATATCTCTATTACTCCTGTAAAAAATATATTAATTTAAACAATATACAATTATCAACAGTATAAAGATTTACTTTATTAGGATGGATAAAACAAATTATATAAATTGATAAAATAGTTCAATTGCATATTAAATTTAATAAAATATTGATAATATTATAGAATGTTATTAAGTAAAATAATAATATAAATATTAAAAAATAATATTTAAAAATCAAATTTTGAGGCTAAAATGTAAAAAATTTTAAATCACAATACAAATGACCATTACAATTTAAACAATTTAAAAAAGGCAACGTATACAATTTTTATATTTTTTAATCATAAATATTGCAACTTCACTTTTAAAAACTATTAAAAATTCATCATATAGGTTAAAATATTTTTCATAAGTTACACTCACAGCTTAAAATTTTTCATTATATAAAATTTTACTAAAACTTGACATCCACTAAAGATATTCGGATTAATATCACACAGTTGGACTCAGAAATATATTTCGGAGGGATGATTTTTCGGACTTGATTTTGATTTCGCGCGTATCTAACAAAATTTCGAACTTGGACGAGATATCACACGCAATGCGATATATATTTGTAGAGAATACTTGCGACAGCGACCAAGCGAAATGTATCGATATTTATCTATTTGAGTTTGGCTCTCGAGAGATTGCTGCAGCCGCGGTACATAAAACGTCGATTCCAGAGCTCTCGGTAAGCGATAATAAATATGGCCGCCAAACTCGCATGGAATAAACGTTTACATATCGACCGATGCAGCAATCGACTTTTCTCTCTTTTCTCGGAGAGAAGTTCATTCTTTCTCTTTTCTTCCCTTCCCACCCTTAGTCACTGCTTTTGACCAATAGCCCATCACCACACATATTCATTTTCATAAGCGCGGCAATGTACATCAAAGTATATTTAGTAGAGATAACTTCAGTGTTATCTTTTTATTTAGTTGTCTTTTATTTTAAATAATTGAAAATCATATTTTGTTTCAGAATCACATAGCTTTTAAAATCAGGTGAATTCTAAAGGATAAAATTCAAAATATTGTAATCATATTAAATAGTATATAATTATAATTGTTAGAAAAACAGATCATTTCGTAAATTATTTTACAGTAATTTTTTATTTAAATTTTATTCAGATTAAACAATTAACAATTACGTTTTATATTCATTATCAACATAGATGAACAAATATTCTTATAATATATAATTATTTTATATTTAAAGAATTTATACATAAAATTTAAGCTGAACCTTAACAGTATTTATATATAGTTAATCGAAAAATATAATAAATTACTAGAAATAAGGTTTGTTCATTTGAAAAAGTATAATATACTTACAAAACCGCGAATTTAAAATTTAACTATTGTTGCAAATAACTTCATAACATTTTAATACGATTAAAAATTGTGATTGCTTAGAAATTAAAAAATATTATTTATAAATAATAAAATAAAAATGTCATTTTATGACATTTCATTAAAATTTTATTTAACTAAATAAATTAATATTTATCATACCTTTTATTCATTAACTAGTTTGTAGCTCAGATGTTATAGTTATATATTTAATTATTTTTATATATTTTTTGGTTTTAAAATAAAATGTTCATATGTTTGACTTACAGCATTGTTTAATTACATAAGACTATCGCTTGTTTAAATGTCCTTGAAGATAATTGTTATAATTATCTTCTAAATTAAAATATTTAAAACATGTAATAATTAAAGTAATAGATACACTGCATTTAAATGTTATATCATACTCTCCTTTTATAGTAAAAAAAAAAAAAATTCTGTACTTCTATTTTTATGAGAACAAAATAAATGTTATAATAAGTTAAATTCTTTTTTATTTTTTTCATTTAGCGTAAAATTTGATTTCAAAGTATTTTGTTTATGTACATTAAAAAAAGCATTAGTTTTTAGTAATTTTAAATTAGAAAATTGATTAATGTTTTTTTGAAAATTTTTAAATAAATAAAATTTAATATTTTTCAATAATATAATTATAAACTATTAATATTACTATTACTATTATTAATATAAATTTTGGCTAATATTTACAAATATAATTTCATCATTTTGTGTTAAATATAAATATTTTGTGAAATAATTATTATCGAGGTTATGAGAATTTGAAGAACTGTATTCATTAATTTATTTATTTCTAATTTAAAATTTTATTTCTATTTATTATTGAATAGCTATCCAGCAAAAAAAAACAAGATTAAAATATGAAAATACTGATGCTCCGTTAATTTTCATATTTCGCGGGCTATAAAGATGTGAATCGTACGAACTGAAATTCCCTAAAAAAAATATAACAGACTTGCACGCATAAGTGCAGACGAATTTTTTTCAATGTGAATGATTTCTTGACTAGCGCATCTTGGTTTCGTGCGTGTTTTTGCTCGAAGGCGTAAACAGACCGTCCGCCATTTTCACCCAATGGCCATATTATATACGCCAAGTTAGTAAGAGAGCGAGCGACTATAGCACACACTTACGGTCGTACACAACATATAGCCGACATACATACACACATAAGTCGTCTCACAGTAACAGGACACTCGCGCAGTGCCTGTACACACTTTTTTTCGAACGACTAGCAACATCATCGCCGTCGTCGTCGTCTCGCGCGTTATTCTCTTTGCTGCTTCCGAGATACCTCGACTTACATTTGGCATGTATATATACAAAACTTGGTGCGTACATGTGTATATAGCCCCCCGCAAAAGAGAAAGCACCAGAGGGTAAACATACACCACTTGCTCACGCAGACGCTTCGTTCGTCCGTCCAGCGTTTTTGACGTTGTCGTCGTTGTCGTCGTCGTCGACGTCGACGTCAGTGAATTCGTACGTTTGCCTCTACGTACACGTACATCCACCTCAACGTGAGTGACCGTTCGTTTTGATTATATAGAAGAGCATAAGTGAACGCGCGCCAATGTTTTTCCGCTTCTCTCGGTGGTTCCATGCTTGAGCTAGAAAGAGAAGGAAAAGAAAGAGAGAGAGAGAGACAGATAGATTAGGAAGGAATAAAAAGTTTGTACAATTTTGTTGACAATTTGTAAACTATATGATCAATTTTTAATGCTGCTTTTTACTTATTTTTATATATTTAAAAATACATCAAGGTTTTATGCATTTTTTATGTTATAAATATGTAATAATTATGAAGTATGTCATGACTTGAATAGATCAACATTACAGTTCATAATTTATATATTCTAAATATTTTATTTATTTAATTTTTTCACTTTTGAAATAAATATTGAAAAAGTTGCAAAATCAAGTATTTCTTATATCCTATGTACATATTAATTTTACAGAATGATATATGTAATGATACAAGAACGTTAACTGAAGATTTGTAATGGTCAGGAGATCTCTTTATTGAGTAATTTGACTTGCTCACTTAGTTCCAATCTGGTTTCAACTATTAATGGTTATTATATTTATCTCTCTCCTTCTTTCTTTTATTGTTAATCCATTGTTATTCTACTTTATATAAAAAATTATATTTAAAATGTTAAATTTGATATTATATATTAAATAATTATATTTTTAGGTATTTTATACCCAGAACATTTGATACTAAATAATATCAATATTATTGGAGCAATAAATGTTACTATATTGAATATACACTTATATTTTATATTGTAACAGCATTATAGAATATTTTTCAATTAAAGTAAATAGATTATCAAGAAAATGTTAAATCGTTGATAAATAAATGTATCCTAATTTTGGTAAGTTTTATAAATTTTTATTTAACATGTTAAACAAAGCAAATATTATTTTATAAATATAATTCTACCTATATTGTATTGATAGTACAATTTCAATACGGTAAAACAAGATTTAGTTGTCATCTAATAGAAATTTATGAATCACTTAGTGATTCATTTTTTTGTGATTGTTAGTACAGGATGATAATTATGTATTTTAATAATGATGATTACTTTTTAAAAATATTCAGAAAATTTTACCGTTTATCATTCTTTTTTTGTAGCATGTTTTACATGCAATCAGATATTGAGATTCTCCAAAAAAATATTGTTTTGCAATTTATTTGTTTGTTAATTTGAAATTATTTCACTAAAGATTTGAATTATTTAAACATTACTAAAATTAAATGGTTTTGATAAATAATTTTTGCTTTCTCTATAATATACATATATGCTTATAAAGATCTAGGATTTTAATTTTTATTTAATAATTTTATTTGTAGTGCCTGAAACTAGATAAAAATATCAAAACATTATTAAATAAAAAGCGTTCGTTTACTATCTATAAGCTTTAGATAAAATAAAAAATGGATGATGAAGAAGGATCATCAAGTTCAGGTCCTATGTCTTCGCTAAATAGTCTGTTTACATTTACCAGTCCTGCAGTAAAAAAATTGTTGGGCTGGAAACAAGGTGATGAAGAAGAAAAATGGGCAGAAAAAGCTGTTGATTCTCTTGTTAAAAAATTAAAAAAACGAAAAGGAGCAATCGAAGAACTTGAACGTGCTTTGAGTTGTCCAGGAACCCCTAGTAAATGTGTAACAATTCCTAGAAGTTTAGATGGCAGGTTGCAAGTATCTCATCGTAAAGGCCTCCCACATGTTATTTATTGTAGGGTTTGGCGGTGGCCAGATCTACAATCGCATCATGAGCTAAAACCATTAGAACATTGTCAGTATCCATTCTCGGCCAAACAAAAAGAAGTATGCATCAATCCATACCATTATAAAAGAGTAGAAAGTCCGGTGTTACCACCAGTTCTTGTGCCGAGACATTCCGAATTTGCACCCGGCCACTCGCTCTTGCCATTCCAGCAGCTCACCGAACCCACCATGCCACATAATGTTTCTTATTCATCTACTGGATTCAATCCTTCTGGCACCAATGCAGGTATGTATATTGAGCAATTAATTTTTTATTTTAAAAACATCAAATTTAGGCTATTAAAACTTATTAAAATTTAATATTTATTATTATGCACCGATTAAGAAAGTTGAATTTTTAAATATTTTTCTATTATATTAAATATTAAAAAATATATTAAGTTTTTATTAGAAACATTTTTAAATTTTTTATGAAAAATATTTGAGTGAGCTCAAAAAATTTCATGAATCATTCCATATGATTCATTACTCATATCATCCGTTAAACAGGTATTACTTAGATTACCTGGTAAAAAAATTACAGATTTATAATGTAACTTGCAGTTCTACATTAGATAAACAAGTATTAAAACAATTTAAATATAATTTATGTGTAATTATGTTTTAGGATATGTATATGTACGTTTTATTAATGAAATTATAGTAAAAAATTATAAAAATAATAAAAAATTATTAAAAATTATAAAAATTATTAGATGAAAAAAATTACATAAATATACCATAAAATTGCATATTTTTAGTAGGTACGGGTGTTAATCCGACTTCGCCGATTTCGTCAGTCGGTTCTGTTCCTAGTCCTGGCTCGGCTACGACCAATCCCACGAGTCCGTATGGCTCAAATGGTCTACCGGAAACGCCACCACCGGCATATTCACCACCAGAAGAAGGTTCGCAACATGGCCAATCGCCGCCACCGGATTCCACAGTCTCGACAAACAGTGGCTCCACAGCCATGGATACGTCCGCGAGTCCCGAGGTTGCACCTGTTTGTTATCAGGAGCCACCGTATTGGGCCTCGATTGCCTACTACGAGCTTAACTGTCGCGTAGGCGAAGTTTTTCACTGCCAGACGCACTCCGTAATCGTTGATGGTTTCACCAACCCCAGTAACAACTCGGACCGCTTTTGTCTTGGCCAGCTCTCAAACGTCAACCGCAATTCTACAATAGAGAATACAAGGAGGCATATTGGTAAAGGTGTGCACTTGTATTACGTCGGTGGTGAAGTCTACGCGGAATGCTTATCGGATTCCGCTATTTTTGTGCAATCCAGAAACTGTAATCATCATCATGGTTTTCATCCAAGCACCGTGTGTAAAATTCCACCTGGCTGTTCTTTAAAGATTTTCAACAATCAAGAATTCGCTCAACTGCTGTCACATAGCGTCAATCACGGCTTCGAGGCTGTTTACGAGCTCACTAAAATGTGCACAATTAGGTGTGAATTATTTTATGAATTTTTTATTTATTATAAATTATTTTCTGCAAAAAAGTCAAAATTATTCGATACATTTTGTGTGGCTTTTATGAATTACTAAATAAATATTGTTTTCTCTCAATAAAATGTTTTTAATCAAATAAATATAATATTAAATGTAATTATAAATGTAAAAATATTTCAATTTTAAAATTGACCTGTTATTTATTTCTGTACTTTAGAATGTCGTTTGTGAAAGGATGGGGTGCAGAATATCATCGACAGGATGTGACTTCGACACCTTGCTGGATCGAAACTCACTTGCATGGTCCACTTCAGTGGTTAGATAAGGTCCTTACGCAGATGGGTACACCGCACAACGCTATAAGTTCGGTTTCTTAAAGAAAATAACGCAAAAAAGTAACTAAAAGCACGAAGGAGCTCGAAAATGTAAATTTTTATTATTATTATTTTTGTCACTCGCACAATAATTTTAAGAATTTTATTTTGATTATTATATGTCTCGAGAATGAGAGAGGGAGAGAGAGAGATAAATATATAGAGAGAGAGAGAGAGAGAGAGAGAGAGAGAGAAAGAGAGAAAGAGAGAAAGAGAGAAAGAGAGAAAGAGAGTTAAACATTGATTTTATTTAGTATTTCTTTATGAATTGTTGGTCATATTTTGTTCTTCGTATGTAAACCTGTGGCCCTGTAAGAAGACTGCGATGGATAATGCATATATATCTGGCTATATGTAGTTTTGACATGGGCAAGGTATAATATTTTTATTTCAAAGAAAAAGAAGAAAAAAAAAGAAAAATTTTTTACAAACTTCAATCATCTCTTCTGTTCTTTTTTTCAGTGATTCTAACAAAGTAAAAGATAAACAATAAGAAAAAAAGACAGAACAGATAGTGATATGTCAATGAAAGTAGATGAAACATCAAAAACAAAAAGAAATTTTATTGAAAAAAAAAAAAATAAAAAACAAAAAAAAATAAAATGTGAATTTTACGTAAATGTATAATTTATTGTTGTACAGTTACAGAAAGAGAAAAGTTGTTTAATATGAATCGAAACATAATTGTATTCGTTGCAAAAAATCAAAGAATATGCTCGAAAATAAAGAAATCTGATATTCTGCGAAAGAAAATTTATTAATAGTGAAAAATTAATTTCGCTTATCGCTGATGCCTTTTTACAATTTTTAAAGTTCAAATTTAACAATTTACTAATGAAACTTAAGAAAGTTGCTAAATCACCAGACAACCTTATGCAAGGTGCCTTCTTTTTAAATGATCTTTACAATAATTAATGGAAGGCCTTTTACTCAATACTTTATTGTGAAAAAATGCGGATTTTTATGCCAAAGCTGCGAGCAAAAACAAAAAATATTGATGCGGCATATATTTGCTATATTATATATCTATATTAGCTATTTTTCGACTAGCGACATTTCTCCTATTTTAATTTGCTAACGCGTTGCCTGAAAATTTTTAAAGCCAAAATAGAATATAATCTTTCGTGAGAGAATATAAATAAAAAAAAAAAAAAAATTCAACTCTCAGTCGTGCAAATTTTGAGATAATATGCGTTTGTAAGATACGACAATACTTTATTCTAAACGTAACAAAAAGAAAGAAATGAAAAAAAAACAAAGCTCAAAACACTGTGTCTACAAATACATCGATGTCTATTAAGTATAAAATGAAAATAATGAGATTAAAAGAAAAGAAATAAAATGAAAAAAAAACTTAAGTGAATGACTTTAACAATTTAAGGTATTCACTAAAATATTCAATTTATCTTGCGAAGAAGTTACCTTGATAAGAAAAAGGTGAAAGAATTAATAAAAGATTTAACGTAATTCTTTTCAAATATATACATATTCTTAAAAATGTAAAATATAAGAAAAAAAAATTATGACACGATGCCGTTAGATTGCTAGATAAACCATTCCATAAAGAAGAAAAACCTCTTACGATGTAAAATAAGTTTCCTGTCAATCGTTAAATTCGTTTGAAGTATGTGTATGTATAGTGAAAAGAAAATGTGTTATAAACCATGAGTATATACGAATATCTACGTGGCTACATTCAAATTTTCGTGTTAAATTTTTTTATCGGTGTGTGTTTAAGAGATAATAAAATGATGCGCCTGAGGAAAAGCGCATCGAAAAGTAGGAAATATTGTATATGTTTATATAATCAAAATGGGCAGTAGAGATTACAAGTAATGAAATTACTAAAATTTAATATTTATTTTTTTAATAATAACGGTTTTATCGACAAATTTTGATTTTCAAATCAAATGTGATTTTATTCGTACTAATTATTTTTAAAACACTTTTTTTTTTTTTTTTTTTTTCTTTTTTTTTTCTTTTTTTTTTTTCAAGCAAATTTAATAAATATCATTAATAATATTACTTATTGATAAACCTAATATTATTAAAAAATAAATTACAATCGCAAGTCTTTCATTGTAATTTTGCCCAGAAATATCTTCTGTAAATTTAAAATAAGTATAATTAATGCAAAAAAAATAAAGAAAAAAAAAAAAAAGATATATATATCAGGCGATGGAAAATAAAAGATACGATTTTCTATCGTCGTCATAAAGACATAATCGATCTCGAAGGCGCTTTTCCTTCTTAAAATAATTATTATCATAAAGAAATTATATATTCGCGAAGAGAAAAAGAATAAAAAATCTACTGTAGTACTCGGCTGATATTGTGAATTTTAATTTTAAATAGGGAGTAACTAAGTAAATAAAACAAAAAATAAAACTGAAGAAATTCGCGACTTTACGGTAAGTAAAGTGTAAATTGTTTCCTTGGTATGTTAGTACATACCTATAACTATCTTTATGAAAAAGTATGTTTGCAAGTATGAAAAAAAAAAAAAAAAAAAAAAAAAAAAAAAAAAAAATTAAAAATTAAAAATAAAGCATAAAAAACAGAAAAATGAAAGTGCGTATCTAATTTAAGATACGTACACCCAATACAATTCTCAAAAGCTTGCTCATTGTAAAGATTGTACGAAGAAGAAAAATAAAACGAAAATCGATTTATAATAAGAAATTCTGGTGTGTAGAAATATTTGGGTGGTTAACTATTACATTATGAACATTATGAAAGCTTTACTAAGAGAAATAATGTTCACATAGGAAAAAAATAATTGCAGAAAGGAGAGAAGGATGAGAGAAAACGGAAGTATTTACGTCAAAAGTCGAAATACTCAAAAACCTCTCAAAAACCTATATCGGAAGTCTTATTTTTAAAAAAATGAAGTTTCTTCATTATCATATGTGTCTACGTGCGTAATTTGTGATTCGTAAAACGATGTAACCACAACAGTGAAAGAAAGGTGTTAATTATCTTTGTAACTATTTTGACTTTTTTGGAGTAAATATTATTATTATTATTATTATTATTATTATTATTATTATTATTATTACTATTATTATTATTACTATTATTATTATTACTATTATTATTATTACTA
Organism: Chalcis sispes; assembly: GCA_949987625.1. NCBI lineage: Eukaryota > Metazoa > Arthropoda > Insecta > Hymenoptera > Chalcididae > Chalcis > Chalcis sispes. The sequence goes on from OX465095.1 coordinate 1,360,652, forward strand.
TTATTATTATTACTATTATTATTATTATTATTATTATTATTATTATTATTATTATTATTATTATTATTATTATTATTATTATTATTATTATTATTATTTTGTTTTTAAATGGTTATTTTAAGTGAAATACTAATTACAGTAAATATTTCTGTAATGAGTAAAATTATTATTGAAAATGTTGTGTTTATTTTTAACGTAAATATTATCTTAGAAGTTTCAAATGGACCATTCAAAAAACATATTTTTAAATGTTCAGTCATTTAGAATTGAACGTCTTCAATTATTTTAAAAATATATTTCGATTGTTTGTGTAAAATTTATATAAACTTGTTTTACAAAAGTAATCTAGAATGTATAAGTATATCTGTAAACTTCTAAATAATTATAAAATATTTGCTGTTTTTTAGTTAAAAACTGTCTATAGTTATATATGAGCATAAAGCAAGTATCAATCAAGAGTAAATTTTATCAATAAATGAATATATGTAATTACTCTTGCTTATACTTAATCTCAATTGAAAGTGTGGCAAAATCTTTATTTTATAATTATTAAAAAGTTTAAATATCAAGCTCTATAAGCCTAAATTACTTCTGTAAAATGTAATCTATGTATAAATAGTAGATGCCAAATTAAAAAGAAGTTATAAAGTACAAAAGAATGAATTTATTAAATATTATCTTCAATAATTATCATTTTTTCTATAATATTGTATTTCATCCATATTAATTTTAATGCTTTTTAAAATTGAATTTAAAAATTGAAGTCATGCAGATCTTTTTTAATTTTTATTTTATATTAACATGGTTGATTTTTTTGTTTAAAATATTTCATTTAGATCTTTTTAAACACTTTTCATCATGGATAACTTCACTATTTAGATTAATTAAATATTGTTAATTTTAATTTAAAAATTATTCTGAATAATTTCATTATTCAATACGTGTTTGCAATAACTATTCAACAATGTTTTGTATTGCAATTGATTAATTACTATCCTTCGTAAAAATATCGAATAATAACAATAAATTTAAAATATCAATCGTTTTCGCAATTTACTTCTATACTATTAGTCGCTTCTACGATCCTCTTCGATGGCTGAATAAGGTACTTGCATAAATGCGTAGATAGTAAAACGATGTAAGTTTGGTCTTTCAATAAAAGAGAGAAAAAAAAAAATATAACAAAAACGAAAACTTCTATATTAAAGTAAAAAATATGTTAATTTCAATAAACTTAAGTTCTATTAACATCAATTTTAATATATTTTAAAATAGGTTATAACTAATTCATAAATCATTACGTTTTGTTGATAGTTTATTGAACAATTCAAATCTAAAACTTACAAAGTAAATATTAAATTTTTTTTCGATTTTATAACAATTTCATTAATAGCTCATTACCGAATGTATCATTACATTCAAGTCATAGTAGATCTCTGTCGACAATAACAATAGTAAATATCATAATTCCAAGAATTCGAAAATGATAATTAAACACCTCCGGAATTTGTCTATTACAGATTACGAATCGAAGAATTAATTTGCGCCATACAGCAATGAGCAATTGAATCCGTATTTAATTGGATCGGAAAAAGAAAAAGAAGAGGCGGCAAGCTTCTCGCTCTCTTCACCTTCGCAGGTGTGCAAGTTTGCGCGGTAACAAAAAAACCGAGGACGACGTCCCGCCGTCGTCGTCGCAGCCGGCTGTTACATATAGCCTATGAATAAATGCGCGCGCGTGTCCGAGCGCGCTTTTCCGCTGCTCTCTTTTTAGCTCGGGGTACGCGCGGGCGAACTCTCTTCGCGTACATCCACGAGGGACGCTTTGTAAGAGAGAGAGAGAGAGAGATAAAGAGAGGTAGATAAATTGAGTTCTTTCTATATGGACTGACCGACGTAAGAAGTCGCTCGAGATCATCGTATACGTTACGTGCGTGTCGCGCGCGATGTGTTCCTTCGTGCACTATGTATACGCGCTCCATAAAAAGAAAAAAAATCGGCATCCCGTTAATGTGTGAGTGAGAGTTTGTTCAACGATATTTTCCATTCAGAAGGCATATTTGGATCACATGGAGGCCCGTCTTATAAATATATATATATATATATACATGTGAAAATGATTATATGAAAAGATGGTGAGTTACATTATATCTGTCTATTGTAGTTCTTGTTCAATAGTTTCGAAGTTTTTAATGGGGGAAAAAAAAAGAATAAAAAGGAGAGAAATTAGTTTTAAAGGATTAGAAGAAACTGTGAGAGTTTAAGCGAGCGGTGAGCGTGGGCAGATGTTTGCTCATTAATGATTAATATAAGGTGCGAATGAGAATCCATAAGAATACATAATATATATGCAAAATCCATCAATAAAATTTAGTTTGCTAATTTATTTTCTTAACAACGTAATTTTAACATTGTTAATAAGTGTGTATAAAAATTAACTTACCTACACGTTAACTGTACGTTGTTGGTATACTTATTGTCTTTAAGCAAACAAATAAAAAAAAAAAAAAAAAAAAAAAATGCTAACGGTAAGGTTTAATCTACTAACGGTTTAAATATCAATGTTTATATGCGGGTATTTCACTTGAATATCAAATAATGCTAGAAAGTTCAATTGTTAATAATTATTTAAATTTTGATCTATGGATAAAAAAATAATATTAACACTAAAAGTTAACGTTTTCTATTAATTTTACCGATTTTTATAATGAACGACAACAATGTTCTAAGCTTATCTATTTTGATTTTTAACAAAATCTCTTCGATTAACTCATTTAAAATGTAGACGTATTAGAGAAAACAACTTGTATTACAGATAAATAGTTCTTAAGATACTAATCGAATACTTTAGATGTATGTGTGCATAAAGCATATTTAAAACAATGTGCACTGGAGAGAAAAAGAAAAAAAGACTGTCTTTCAAGAATTTCTTAAAAATGGTATAGATAAAATAAAAAAATAAAAAAATTATTTCAAAATTTTCTAAAAACTACTTTTGAAAAATATTTTTAGTCTTCATTTTATAAGTTAATTTTATTTTGCTGCTTAAAGATATAAAAAATTTTAAATGCATCTAAATAAAAGAATTCAATGATGATATCTTGAAGATAGTTTGAGTTTATTCGGCGATCACCGTTCCCATCTCAAATTCGTTTCCTTGAGAACCACTAGCCTATATCTCATATTTGAAAAGAGAATTTCTGGAGGGGTGAAAAAAGAAGAGAAGGACAAATTCACGTGGAAGATATTCGTTAAATATGATAGACTAATATTCTTAGGATTTTAATGCTTTTTGAAACGAACAATTTTTGAAAGTTTATTTGTAAACGCAATAAAAAATCTAAAACTTTTTATTATTTATTTATGAACCAAGTATAAAAATTTCTTTGAATGAAAAAAAAAAAAATTGCTATATATAAGATTTACTGAAAAATAATGGAAAATTATTACTATATTATTTAAATAAATAAAATTTGGTCTTTGTGCTAAATGTCTTTAAAAATGGTATACTAATCACTGTTTTAATTTTTCAAAACATAATTTAATTCTATATTTATTAATAAGAATCGACAATTTTAAAAATTAATATGCAACTTTCACTTGAAAAAAAAAAAAATTTATAATATACTTGTAAAAGAGAATAGTATTTAAAGAATTCAAAAAAATTGCCCAATCTCGTGTCAGTAGGTCAATACAGTAACCGTCGAGGGAGAGAGAGAATGGCTAACATATACGCCTAATGTAAGTCCATTGGCAAGAATAAGCAAGATTATTTTACGTTTTTTCTTTGTCTTCTTTCTTTGTTGACTTCAGTAGACTTGTTATTTATTCTATTTATATTTTGAGTTAAGCAAGAATCGATTTTTCAAGCGGATATAAAATGACACGTTAAAATATTAAGATTTTCAATTCTCAAAACTAAAAAAAAGAGGTACAATAACTGGTTTAAATAAAAATTTTGACAAAATTATAATTTCTGCAAAATTTAGGTAAATAAATTTTCTAAAAACTAATACATTCTTATTAGCCAAAAACTAGTATTAATTTGCAAATATTAGTATTCGTAGACTTATCAACCTGTTTCTAATCGTTTTACTCAAGTGTCCGTATGCTTACAGTAAACTGTACGTATCAGCCTCCGTTGTTACGCAATCACAAATTGTATATTCATTCCCATTGACTCATCGAGTCTATTGAGTTTCGGTTTACAATATAGGATAATACTTAAAGCTACGAGATACTAAACTATCTAAACATGCAGTGTACGAACATATACGCCATGATATTAAATGTAAAATAGTATAAAGCGTTAAAAAAAAACAAACAAACAAAAAAGATTGCTCTCTCAGTTCTTTTTCATCTTAACTCTCTTTCTCTTTCTTCTATTTTCCTCCCCACTGAAAAATCATCAAAACATACGTATCGCAACAAGGAACACGCACAGGAGGATGCATATATATACTCACTTACGAGTGAAAAGAAGATGGCACGAGGGAGGGAGAAAGAGAGAGGAAGGGAGAGGACAATAAAAAGAAGAGGGGAAGGAAAAGAGATAGGACGAGTCGTCCATCCGTAAGTGCGCGCGCGCAGGAGTCGCTGGAACAGCGGCAGTATACACACGTACAGACAAGAGAGCAAGAGAGTCGTCGTCGTCGTCGTCGTCGCCACCGCCACCACCAAATCAATATCGCGCTCGGTGGTAGCAGCACTAGCAGCAGCAACGAAATTTCCGTGTTGTGTGAATACGCGCGCGAGCGTTTGCTCGCTCTCGGCCAGTGTGTTGCTACACGCACTTTGTTCTATACAAACGCGCGAGCCCGCGCGCAAAAGTGCGAGGGGGTTGTTCTTCAACTTTTGAGGATTATTACACCGTGTGATCGCGATTAAGTGAAGGAGATTTTTAAACGACAAATATAGTAAAGAACGAAGTTCCAAAGGTGCAAAATGGCTGGATTGCGTTGAAAAGAGGGAATTTGCAAGCCCTTGACAAGGTTTTCCCTCTCTCTTCCGCTCTCTTCCTTGCGGTCTGCGCTTTATCGGCTCTCGCTTCGCTAGCAGAAGAACATGGCCAAGGTTAGCAAATATTCGTATATAAATTTTATTTTATATTTTTTGCTTGATAAATTATAAGCTTTCATTTATGAATTTCGTATTATTTTTTTCTTTTCGTGTTACCGTGAATGGGTTACCGGTGGGGGATGCTCGTGATTAGTTTAGAGAAGGGGAAGCCAGTGACAATATGTCACTGGCCCCCGAGTTACCAACCCCGTGAGTTAACGTGTGCACCTGTTCCATTGTATCAGTGTGCATTGGTGTGTGTACGTGTCATGGCGAAAAATTAACCATTAGAACAAAGTCGTTCGAGTTTTTTCTGCGTATAAATGAGTGAAATTCTTTTTTGTTAGAAGAAAGAGAATTTAATGTTTATAAATGGATAAAATGTAGGATAACCAAGAGACAGCTTCGTTTTTCTGAAATATTTTTCGCTTCCTATTAACTGAATATGTGGTGAATCAGAAAAACATCGAACGTGCAACCGTTATTCGTAGAAATTGGTAGAAATGAATAAGAGGGTAGGTTTGATATACTTTCTATAATTTAATGTACATGAAATTAAAATTCTTTTTATTCATTTAAGCATAAATTTTTATTTATTTATTATTATAAAAGTAAGTATTATAAATTATATAGTTTTTGGAAAATATACAGAAATTTTTAAAATCAAATTTTTATTGATTCAAAATTAAAAATGAAGTTTATTTTTATACTAAACTTTAATTCACTAAAATAATGCATTTTTTATATCTTGAATAAAAGTGATATTAATTTTTTACTTAATAAGAATATTTCTTTTTAAAATTGCGCAATTCAAAAATTAGGGCGAGAAGTCGAGTAGTTAATTTTTGGCTAATCTACACCCAACTTTTGTTTTCAAAGATCACTGATCAAAAAGAATAAAAGAATTACGTTAGAAAAACCAACTTTGCGGTAGAATATTATTATATAAATAAAATTAAATAGATAATAATTTATAACCTATTTTTAGAATTAAAGTGATCGTACAATATCGATATATTAGATATTTACAAAATAATTGAAAATATTTTCTTCGGAACAATTCATTTAAATAGATATTTTAATAATTTTAACTAATTTTATTATTTATTTTTATTCACAAGTAAAGAATAAAAAAGGTAAGACAATAATTAAACCATATTATCGATAAGTTTAATAAGATGAAAAAATTAAAAAACTATATATAGTCAATATCAATAAAAATATTCTAATTACTTTTATTCATGTTTAATTTGTAAATTCTTCAATGTTTTTATTCCTATGAAAGTGTAACAAAAATTTACACTTGTTCAAGCCCGAACAAAAAATATTAAATTTACAAACGCTGAAATGATATATAAAATTTATCCGTGGAAATTTCTCGACGCATTATTTTTACCAGAGGGTTGACGAGGATAGGTATTAAGAGAGAGTCTAAGCTAGGAGAACTCGTTTTGAATGTACAAGGGACCATTTAAAATCCCTTTTCATTTCATAGAAATTCTCTCACATATAGCAAGTTCATATATCATCTTAGACGCATTCTCATAAAATGTCCGAAAAAAGATGTATAGTTAAGAAACATTATTTCAATAATGTTGATAAAACAAAATTTGCTCATTTTAAATAAATAATATCGCTACTAATTAGCAATATTTATGAAAATAAAATTTCTTTAATGAGGATTAGAAATATATTGTTATGAAACAATTGGATAATGTTATTTTGATAAATGTCATTTTCGTGACTGCAGTTTAATCCTCTTATTATTAACAAAAATATTTAATTTTTCATTTAGTTACATAAAATATTTCTAAATTTAGATAATTATTTAAATTACATGCTTTGGATGTCATCATAGCAGTATGTTTAGATTCATATATGATGTATACTTTTTACTTTTTATACGTTAATTTCGTAATGTTCCTTCTGTGAAAGTTTTTAAAACATATTTACGATTAAAATTATAAGTATTAAGTTGTATATATTATTTAGTTATATGCTTTTTTCACGTGCATGAATTGAATGAAAAAAAATTAAGATATATTTTTTTACGTGTAGTATATTTTTCTTAGAGAATTGATTTTTAGAACGAAGTACAGAAATAGTAGAGAAAAATTCCTACTTATTTTATGCGAGTATCTATTTGTGTACGAATTGAGTGCGAAAAAGTTCAGTTGGTCTCGCTTAGATTTTATTTTAATGCCAACATCTTGAAGAGTTCTTTGTTCTCAAAGAATCGATAAATTTTTTTCTCAGGTGAATGTTAAATAAAAAATATAAATAAAATAGATAATGTATAAATGCATTAATAAGAGTAACCTATCAAAAAGTTTGATTAATTAAATCAAATATTTGTATTTTTTTTTATTAAAAATATACAAAAAAAATTTATGATCGGTATAAAATATTATTTGTATATATTATCTAAACATTATAATAAAAATTACAATTAAATTGAAAAATGTTTTCATCAATTAAAGAAAGAGAATGACATGTATATATTGGTTACGAATAGTAAATGACCAATTTCTTTGGTCGTTTGTCGTCCACCTCATTAGCTCGGATAGGTACGAATGTAATAGCAAGAATATATAACTGTTAGGGTTGCTTGAACAAATTCAGAATACGTGTATGTTTACCTGAAATAGGAAAAGGATACGGATATCAAAAATTTGACGAGTTGGATTGTATTTCTTAGTTAAATCCTTGTGCAATCAAAAGAAAATTTTAGGGAAATTTATTTTATTACTCTGTTCAGGGAAAAACCAAAACGATAATGACAAGGGTGAAGAGAAAGAATAAGACCATCTACAGATTTAAATATAAGATTGTAAAATTTTTACGTCGACGTCATAAATACATATACATGTATAAAAATTCTCATTAACTTTATTATTTAAAAAATTTTTACCATCCGATGCACACTTGCAAATTTTATTTTTCAAACTTTCATGAAAATGATTGAAAATCATATTTCGAGTGACACAGATTCCGTGCAAATATTTGCAGTACTCTGTATTCTGAATCTAAGTATTATTTCGTTATACTTTGTTTGCACTTATACCTTCTTTGGCTAATTATTTCAGCTCTTTGATCCTCACGAAAATATGTTTGAAATTTATCTTATGCATACAAATTAAAATATTGTCGAAGATCAAATGTTTCGGATTCAAAGTATCACTGTATGTTGTAATGTAAAGTGACAAAAATACTTAAAAAATATTTTTATTACAAAATAATATATAAAAATTTATCAACATTGTTGTAAAAATCATAAAGAATTTTAAAAACCTAATCAATTTGGTTCGAATTTCAAATTATATTCTATTAAACATGAATTAGAAACATGCCGGATTATTTCATCTCTAATTATAGATTTGTATTTAAATAATTTAATTATAGATTACTATTATTAATTTTGGATCAGTAAAAACTATATTTTATCTGGAACGGGAGTACGAAATTAGTTACAGTCTTATGTACATATAGTTAAACCGTGTTTTATTTTCAGCTTGTTTACATTTTGAAACTAATGCCAATAAGATTTCTTTTTGATTTTATCAAGTAATTAAATTATCTCCTAATTTCGTTATTTATTTTAAATCGCAAAATTAAAAATATAGCTTAGTTTATTATTTAGATACGTCGAATCATCTTTCAGAGTAACGATTCGAAGGAAAGCGCATTAAATAATTTACAAGCGATTTTCATGAACGATAACAAACGAATTAACGCCACCCCAAAGTTCCTTTTACAATGCGAGCCATCGAGATAAAAGGGAACCTTGAAAAATACAAAATGGACATCGGACTCGGATAAAATCAATGTACGCTTAACAAAAGCGCATTCGACGCGAAGTACTTAAATGATACACGAGAGCACAGTCGCGTGCAACAAAGATTTACAATGTATTTTCTTTACATTTAGGGCACTTTTTTTATTTTATATATTTTTATGCGGCAATGATTCATTTTCGGAACAAAGTGCAACGAATAAGTAAAGGGGAAACGTTTTTCATTTTTTGAGTGAGTTTCTATTTTTATATTTATCTGTACAAAGTGCAAAAAAGTGTCGTCTTTGTCCAACTGAGATTATATGCATTCTATTTCAAAGGCAACTTTTAGTTTGCTCTGTTCTTTATTATGCAGGATTTAAAAATATAAAATCACTCTTTCTTGTGCCTTAAATAGAAAGTTGAAGAAAATTCATTTTATAAATGCGTTGATAACAGCTGTTTGTTTTGTTAGGCTTTTATTAGCAATGATACATTTCGAAGTAAAAATTCAATTAGAAAGTTGTATGAATGCATATAGACTACACGTTTCGCTACGAAAACTTATACAAAATATATTCTAGAATGTATATAAAAAAATATGCACTTTAAAAGGAATAAGACATTTCGCACAGCTTAAGTACGTAAAAAGAAAAGCGTGAACATGCATTTTTTTAAAGTTGAATTACACGAAAATCGATGCGTCTTTCAAGTTTTTTATTTTAACGATATTCGCGTTACGATTTAACGATTTAAATATTCATTCTTTATAAATTGAGCAAAAAATTGTATTAATATCACAAAAAATGAATAGATAAAACTTCGAATATAATACGAAATTTGTCTAGGCTCGTTATATCGGCTGTTGAAATTACTCGTGTATAACTACACGCCTGCGTGGACAATTCATTTTTATCGTATAAGCAGCAAAGATTAGCTACAACGTGGCAATTTTATACAGAGAAAGCGGCCGTCACGTTGATTCATAAAAGTACGCATAATTTTTCGTCTCAAACTTGGCATCGTTCGTACATCAATGTACTATTCTCCGATAATTTTTAATTTTTCGTCCTCGATCCTTTTTATCATCTTCTTTTTCTCATATTTTTGCCGTATATATACAAAGTAACGAGCTGCCCGTTGTCGATGTACACGTGTAAACTCGCACTTCTGTATGTACTATATATCAAACGCGTTTCGCTTAGTTCTTATACCGGATGCGCACACGTACACACAATTTAAAGTTGAGAACAGGGGGGAGGAGGAGGGAATAATGGAGGCGAACGCGACGCAGCAAAAATCGCCTGCGAATGATAAGTCGATTTCTCGTTCTGCTCTTCCGTGACGACTACCATCATGGCTTCAATCCTATATACCGTTTCTTTTTTTTATTATTTTATATACGGCTCTTTCATATTCTGTCGCTCAATTGTACGAGCTACGGACATTAAATTTTTTTTTCCTTCCCTTATTTACTTCCTATCTCTTGTATGTATATAGAATGCGCTTTCGAAATTAAACGCGACTGTATACGAGCACGAGAGAAAGAAAAAGAAACCAATAGAAAGAGTGAGAGTTCGTTCAAAATGTACGCGAGTTCATTGAATTCCTTATGCACACATAGTCTCGGATTTTTTGTTTTCCTATAATTTTTTTTCTTCTATTTCTATTTATCACCGAAGTTGGGATTGCGTGCGGAGCGCTTCGATTTTTTATGCGCATAAGCGTGTTGAAAGTTTGTAAAGTTTGTTTTTAATTGGCTTGATTTAGGATGATTAGTGCATCGGGGACTTGGACGCTGTGGAGAATCGAGGCAAAAACGATCGTTGAAGTTGGTAGACACTGGAGTAAATGTACATATATATATGATATCAGACGATTGTTGCATGTTACAGCGATATATATTTTCGTTGTTGGACGAATGTCTTAATGCCGAAGCGTTAACTTTCACGGTTTTTAATTACCGATGTCGTGTTGCAAAAAATTATTCCACTTGTTTTTTGTTTTCTTTCTTTTTTTATTTACATTGCTTCCTGATGGAAAATAGTTTACATCAAAAGAGATCTTTGATCTTTTGATTCATTGTAAATGATAAAAAATATTTTTTATAATTCACAATGAATAATTTGCAATAAATTTTGATTTCAATCAATTTATGTAACAAAAGAATACCTGGCTTCAAAATTTTGTTATTAAAAAATGAAACATTTTAATATATTGGTTTTTAATGGAAAACAAAAAGAAAAAAATATAGCTACTGTAAATTTAAAAATTTATGTTTCGATTATGTAAATTGATTGAAGTATGTGTAAATGTTAAAGTGTTTGCATTTACATTACTTGGCAAAAAGTACACTTTTATCTAATTGTACATATTTTTAACGGTCAATAATTTAGTATACATTTTAGCGTTTGTATAGTATAGCGGTTTCTCATATATATATATATATATATTGAAGTATACACGTTATGTCTTCTGCTCTGAATCTTTTTGTACGATTGCGATTTTTATTTACAATTTCGTATTAGTAGAGAAAAATTTCATTCGACCATTGAATTCCATTAAGATATACTTAGCGATATGTAGCGAATATTAAAATTGAATTTTATACGAAGCTCAAATGGCTGTTGTTTAGAAAAAGTAAATTTTACATAGGATAAAAAGTATTTAAGACTCTTTGCTTGTTCCACGACGTCTTGGCGATTCCTCATTTTTCATTTAATAGAAAAAGAATTACTCGAACATGTGCGCGCTATGGCCGTCGCGCGAGCGAAGATGTATATGCTCGGTATTTTTCATCATTACTAGAAAATGTTGAAATATCTAGGTTACAAAAACGATAACGTTTTATGGATTATTTACTCTTTTTTTTTTTCTCTCTTTCTTTAACATTTGCTCATAGCAGTTTTTGTAACGCAGTTATACGGGAAGCGCTTTTGTAGATATATGTTAAGCAAACGTCAGACAAAGAAAATCTTATTTTTTTTTTTTTTTTTAATATATGATCAAGTAAAAAGATAATCAACAGATTCAAAAAAGAGCCCATGGAATATATCTTTTGAGAGTAAATTTTTCTTTTATTAATAAATTTATAAGGATGCTTTTTTTGTTTTATTTCGATGTTTTTCCCATTTTTCAATTTAATCCGACGTAAAGAGAAATTTGAAAGCTCGCGTTGTCGTTGTAAAAATATGTATACTTTATCTCTATTTCCGGTACATACTTTTACAACGGTTCTATACTTTAATCATAATTTTATAATTTCGTAAACTATACATTTATATAAAATTTAAATGTCGAATTTCGCAATAAATTTTTATATTTGTGTATTAAAAAATTCATTGACAAAACTTAAACTTCGAAATAGACGCGCGCGTAAAATAAAAAAAAAAAGCCCAAAAAATAAAAATACAATGCGCAAAGATTGACGAATCGATAGAAACCGATAGGGCTGGCTTGAAAATAGTCAAAAGTATAATAGTTTCGACTTTGCGTGCACATACTACGTATACAGAGTTTTATACGCGGGCACGTACATATATGCACGCGCATTAAAAACACAACGCGGGACGAACGCTTTTTCGCACTCACCGGCCCGTGATTCCGTCAGCGCGACGACCGCGACGCTTCCTTTTTTTCTTTCTTTCTTTCTTTCGAGCGAGCAAATTCGTTTTGTTTTTTTTTTTTTTTTCTTTTTTTGCTTTAAATTTGATGCTTGTTTTATTTTTTTCGCGGTTGTTAATGTTTATATATATGTATAGAGTTCTTGCAGTTGTTGCTTCGTTCGTTTCGATTGGTTGCGTAATATAGAAGGAACGTTTCGTCGTTAGCTTATTGGCAATGAAACGTTATTTTGCACTATCAGCTGTGTTGAGAAAAGGAAGCGAGTTGTTGACTTTCTTATTCGGAACTGACTCGTTTTAAAATGAAATGAGGTGGTGTTTACACTTGAACGTTCTATCGAACAAGGGAAGTTTATTTTCGATTAGCTTAAAAATTACGTAATTAATTTTACTTACTTGTTTTCATACAATTATATTTAATTTAATGTATAAAACTTTTAACATTAACTAAATTGAATAACGACGAACGAGGATTGAATGTAAAATTTTAATTAAACGTACAATTTTATATTTTTCAAATTTGACATTATAAGTGTGCATTCATCGTGAAATAAACACTAAACGATGCAAAAAAATAAATAAATAAAAAAAGAAATAATAATTCGAAATTTATTAGTTGTTACAGCGTAAGAGCTATTAAGTAACAATGACTTAACTTAAAACTTCAATCTATCATCTGACTTTTTAACTTTTTCAGTATTCAGGTCACATTATCAGTCAAGGCTGAATACAACGGAAGTATGTTTGAAAATTAAGATTAATAGTGATAGCATTTTTCTTAAGAAATAAAAATATTTATTTTTATTACTATTAGCATATAAATTTAATTAAATTTTACATAAGAATTTAATGACATTCTGCTTATCGCAGAGTATAATTATGAATACGTTGCAAAAGGAACTGCACTTGACCTTTTTGGAGTATCGTTTTTTATTACAGCGATAAAATAGCGGTGTAGTATTCAATTATAAACTTTTTATTGTCTTCGTGACTCCTCCCCTTTCTTTTTACACGCATACATCATTCAATCCGGTATTCGTTCTGTTACGAAGAATAAACTTGATGTTGAAAATAAATAGATAGCAAAATTCTTTTGCCGGAATTCAAGATTCTCAAAAATAAAAAAAAAAAATCATTCGTTACCGCGATTCTTAAAATGAAAAAAGTATTCATACTTACTTTACTGTATTCATATAATGTAGTTTATAATTTATAGAAGGTAATAAGGAATTATACATTATTACAACTTATAAATATAAAATGTAGAAATCGTTGAAATACTTTTTCACGATTTTACGGTAAATTTTTCTGAACAAAATGTTATTTATTCCATTGAAAAAAAAAAACAAAAAAAAAGCATAACTTAACATCACGCGTTACATTTCCTTCAAGATCGCTATTGCGAAGATCTCGCGATTCCACTTTTACGAATTAAAAAAAAAAAAAAAAAGGAACTTCAAAGTATCGAAACTATTTTTCACTCCAAAAAACATAAACAAATCCGCTTACATATGAAAACACGTAACTATAAATCTTAACTGTTAAGTGCGTTCAACTATTTCATATTTAATTACATACATACGCATTAACCGTAAACACGTTCGCGTATATACACGTAAAATAGGATAAAAAAGATACCGCGTGTGTGTACTTTTGCGCAATCAGTGATGCACTGTATTTTTAAAGACGTATTTTTTGTATAATTGATCATCGACGAGACGAATGTTTTCTTTATGCGTTTTTCTTACCGCTTGTAAACGTTATATCGTCGTTTATGCGTTGTTTATAATTTTTCACATCGGTGTCGTTGTTTTTTTATTTCAGAGAAATTTTCCTTCCCTTTTTTTACAAAGAATCTTGCATAAAATTAATAGACAGGTCTTGATGTTAACTATCATTAATTAATATTTAATTCTTTTTAAGCAGATACAGGCATTTAAATAATTTAATCATAATTTATCAAAGCTTATTATAAACTTTGTGATAGGAAAAGAGATTTGATAAGATATTCATAATGTAATTAAAATGCTAATTAAATATTTTATCGATATTAACTATTTTTTTTTTTTTTTTTTTTTTTTTTTTTTAGTTAAACAAAAATAAACAACATAAAAAGTTAATGCTTCATTAATTTATTATTTGACGCTGTTTCAAAAATTTTTATTATTTCGAGCGAAGACAATCGGTCGGTTTGTAAGCGCTAAAATAATTTATATGTATAATATATCTTCATAATATTTTTGCGAGTCAATACTTTGCCAAAAGATTGACAAATATCAAAATAAAAAGTGATTAAAATAAAATTGTTTGTTTTGTAAAGATATTTTCACATTTGAATAAATAAATACATTCGTTTCAAAATTGCATAAAAGATATAATTTATTACAATAAATTTGTTTACTTATGCTTGATAATAGTATCATATGTAGATGCAATAGAAGACAAATTATACAAAATCCTAAACATTTTTTATATAATAATTTTCATGGCGTCATTCGTGATAAAATTATACCAGACACGATAAAACTTAAAAATAAAACTTAAAAAATGCAAACAAATTACATACATCATCAGTCCCAGGCGAAAAAGCTCTTAGAAGAATAAAAGCGCATCGTTTGAATCGTTGCAATAATCAAGAGACCGTTTGTTTAAAATAAATTCAAAATGAAACATGTACGATACGATAACGAGGATTATTTTAATAATTTTTTATTTAATTTTCGCAAAAATTACACCAAGCATAAAATTATTTATCTCGAATTCGCGCTTGACATTTTCTCGGCCGCTATGTATAAGCGCGTTTAAACTGTCCTATCCGTGCGCATTTATGTAGACACGCATGAACCGTAAACTTGCCTACATGTTTCTATGTGATGTATATGCTGCGTCGTTGCTACGTAAAAAAAGATAAGAAGCTGAGACGCAATTTTATGCATTTATTTTTTATCGTTAGAAAGTGGACGTTGCTTATATGCGGTGTATCTTCATCGCTTACGAATGATGGCGTTTCGCATAATCTTTCGTTGAGTCCAATGTTTCCTTTCAACTTTTTTTTTTTTTTTTTTTTATTAATTTTTCATTTACGGTCGCTTTAGACTCGAGTTACCTCATGCCGGTATGCTGATGAGCTTTTCGTTTTGAGAAAATGTTACTAAATTTCTTTCTATTTTCTTTATTACCGAGTCCTGATATAAATATAAATGGACGGGACTTGATATATTTTTTTCTTTTTTTTTTTTTTTTTTTATTTTTACCTTTTCAAGCGTTTGAAATATTTTAAAAATGATGTACATTATGTTGATGCTTACAATGTAAGAAGGATCATGGTTAGAATATAAAAATGTAATAAATCTTTGTCGGTAAAATTATTAATAATTTAATTTATTTTTCTTTGTGGCTCGATGAACTCAGGTTACATTGATATTGAACTCGATAATTTAGATAATTTTTATTAATTTTCTTAATAACATTAAAAATGAATAATTGATTCTTTATAATATATAATAAAATAATTTTAATAAATTCGAATTTATTAAATGCATCGCATACAGGTATAAAAATAATGACTTTAATTTAAATTGTAAAGGAAATAAATGAAATATCTAATGAAAGATAATAAATATATTTAAACGTTGGAAAAAAAAGTATATAGAAATAGGACAGTTTAGTCGAGTGTTACGTACACGTTTTGTTTCCGTTTAACGTTGCGCAACTATTTTTCTTTAGAAACTTTCTTCGCAAAATTCGCATTATTTTTATACATTTATCGCTATCCTTGCAAAATATAACTCCGCACTAAAATTTTTTTTATCACTCGGAAGATAAAAATTAGGTTTTAGATTCGGCATTCCATTATTTTATTACGTTATATCCTGTATGATGTACATAATGCCCGTTAAAACTTTTGTCAATCAATTTATATTGATAATAATAATACACATAATTTTTACATAAAAAATGTATTATTCAACAAGCAAACTTTTTATTGTAATTTTGCTTGTAACGTTTCCACGAAATTTCATTCTCATCCTAAATTTGAATAATACGACGACGCGCGGTAAATTTAATTAAGCGCGCACTACATCTATTTATTCGACATAATTATTAATTAATTTTTAAAAGAATTGAAAAAAGAAGGGAACTCGTTAAGCGTAGATGTATCTTAATTTAAGGCTTACGAAGAACAGAATACTCTCATAATATACATATGGATAATAAAAATAGGCGCGGTAATTAATGGATTAACTTTGGAGAGAGAAAAAAAAAAACAATTATTATATGCGCCGCTATTACACGCACAATTTATTATATTCTATTTTTCTTTTTTATTTACGTTCGCACATTTCATCACTTTTCAATGCTCGCACGTATATTATATACCTATAAACAAATAAATTTTATGTGCGTAACGTTTCGCAAGTTTGATGATTTGTCTTTTTTTTTTTTTTTTTTTTTTTTTTCAATGAGCTCACGTTATAGTTACAGCGCGAAGCGTTGACTTGCGTCTACGTGAGTGCGTTCGCTCGCTTTATACTTTCCGATGGATTATGCATCGATTTGTATGCATTTATTCCATACGTTTTACTTACCGCTCTTTGCTAAAGAATTATTCATCTTTTTACATATACGTATACAATGAAGATTAAAGATATAATAATTCGATTCCCTTATTGTATATGTTTATATATATATATATATATATATATATATATATATATATATATATATATCGCTTATTAGTTAAGTCTGAATACGTGCAGCGATGAAATTAAGTTATATATTTAATTTAATAAAACAAATTATTCTTATCTATTAATAATGATTAATTAAATAATATGCAGCTTATCTCAAATTTTCTATTTAAAATTTATAGATAAATTTTAGAAAGTTGTAGGAAAAATGATTTTTACCATTACTGAAAAAATACTTTTTAAAAAATAGTAGTAACGTTAAATTAATTATTATAGGACGTTTTATTCGATATATTAATTTAAAATAATAATAAAACATCTTTTTTATCGTTATAAATATGAAACAGGATTTCAGAGTCATGAGAAATATTAAAAAGTGTGTTAATTGTAATGCAAACAATTGAGCGAAGCTGTTGCAATAATTTTATTCACAAACGGTTAAATAAGCTTAAGATTAGAAACTCCCTCGTTGGAATTAAATTGGATCTTGCTTTATAATAAAACGTTAACGGTCTTATCGTAAGTTTACCTTCTTAAGTTAGTTTATCCGTTAGAACAGGTGCGAGAACTTCCAAATAACCTACTTTTTTTTTTTTTTTGTTATTGAGAACTTTTGATTGCTGCAGAAGAATTCGTTTTATTTAGGCTATACTTTAAGCAAACTATACATTAAAATTTATGAAAAATGTATAGATGCTAATCGAATAATTCAATATTTTAAGTAGGAATAAAACAAATTCCTTAGTTTGATTTACTCGTATATTGTATCAGTTTTTTTTTATCGCGTGTAAAGTATTTTGCACGCATTATGCAATATTGCGCATCGAATATCAAATTTATCATTAATTCATAAACAAGCCCTGCATCTCCGGGAAGTAATTATAATAAATTTGATATATAACCTTAGATCCTAAAATCTGAACTCATCCATCACATACGCGCACATCCCCCTGGTCGTCGTCCTCTCTTTAAAAGCTTCCTTTCACCTCGGTGCAAGTAAGTTATCGAAGCACCCGAGGAAGCCATTCAACATAGCGCGAAGAAGGCGGAACTTACTTCGAAGAAACGGTTAAACGTGTACACTACCGCGACTAAGTACACGCGTGTGTGTACGCGTTAGAAAATTCTTCATTGTATTATATGCGAGGTGGAGGAGAAGAGGGGGCATCAAACTTACGATGTGCACGCGTCTTAGCTCGGACGAGAAGCGCAAGAAAGAAAGATAAACGCGAAGTGTGTATGTGTGTGTATTGTGTGTAGTGTACACGTTGATGAAGAGAGAGAATGGGAGTTGTTGGAATCTTTATATGCAATGGAGATTTTATCTGATACGAAGATGATCGCAAGATGAGGCTGCTATGGAGATTGGTGGAAGATGAAAGATGTTGCTTTATTTTTTGCTCGTATAGCGCGAAATTATGGTCAGAGACTAATTGTGGAATGTTTTGATACCGAATTAGATCTCGTGAGATGTTTTCATAAGGGCATGTGAACAAGTAAGACTTTTTACGCAAACTGATTAGGCTCTATTGATCGTTTAAGAATTTTTAGCCTTTCCTATATTTTTATTCAAACTATATGTTGTAGTCTTTTGATTTTGTTTTCTGTGAAAGTCTATTTCAAGCAGTTTTGAAAATAATTTATATTATTCTCAATTATATTTTAATTAATTAAAAATGCATTTGTTGATTTAATAAAAAGTTTTTATTCGACGGCATTCATATCACAATTTTCAAAGTCTTAAACAGCTTTATCGACTTTATATTTTATATCTCTACTAGTAAGAAATTGAAAATTTTTAAAAGCGATCAACTTTTTTTTTTATAACGTTGTTACTTTTTAAAAAAATTTTCATTTATCGATTAAAACGATCATTATAATAAATAGAGAGAAAAAACATTTCATTTTCTCCCCACCCCCACTTGTCTCTTTACATAATATCATCACTTTTCACGCACAGCAGACACCACCGATGAGTCCGTGCACTGGTCAAGTCCACTAGGAATCTATCTATATGTACATCCAAGTCAAGCTCAAGTTATCTCGAAGGCACATTTCTATTATCTGAGAAAACATGGCGGCTTCAAACTAACGTACGCTCTCTTACACATTGCGCGCTGCAGTAGAGTTTCGCGGTTATGATCATAAAGCCTCTCTTTCCGCAAGCCTATTCTATATCTTTCTCTTTCTCTCTTTCTCTCTCTCTAGACTCGTACTCGCGCTCGGGGCTCGGGAATGCCAGTAAAGTCGGCAGACTACTCTCGCAGTGACCTCCGGCGAGGCGGCCCGACTCGACAGACAAGTGTATACATACGGAACGCGACCGTACGCGAACGAAGCGCACCTGTGCTTTCCGCGCGGTCCAGCTACTCACGTGCTTTTACTTTTTTTCTTTTGTATTTATTATTATTATTATTATTTTTTTTTATTTTTTTATTATTATTTTTTTTTTTAATATTAATTTTATTTTGATTTCGTAACGAACGTGCGTTCGATTACGCACTCGATTATTGTGTGATTTTTGTGCGGTTTGTTTATCTGACGGTATTGATTAAGTGAGCGTTACGCGGTGTGTTTACTTGCTTAGTTATTAAGTAAAATTATGCGCGAGAATTATTTTATCGATGTTCAATTGTTCGTGAATTCAGTGTTGCGCAAGTTTTGTTTTCTTTTTCTTACTGTTTCAAAATATTCAAACTGACGCTGAAAATCGTACAACTTATATACAGTTAGGTGTGCATATTTTTTTTTTTAATTACTTTTATTTATGTATGGCGATGTTTGATAATTATTTTAACAGCTGTGAGAACGTTTAACAATTACCTTTAAATTATTATTATATCGAGTTTGAAATGAAAACATTCTAATCATCGTTACCTGGTATCTCCTTAATAGCAGTTAGGAATAGATTTGAGAGCATGAGATTGTGACTAAATTGGACTGTGTAGGCCATTAGAAAGACGTTAAATTTGAAAC
>OX465095.1:1383271-1415771 GCA_949987625.1 Chalcis sispes
TTTTACATAATCTCAAAAATTCTTTAATATCGTTTGGTAAAAATTATTTTTCGCGAGTCAACGTCTACTTTTAAAATTTCAAACTTTTCAACTCATTAAAGATTTCGCACTTGGGCGAGTTTGCGCCCAACTTTGAACAAAAGGCAGCTATACGCCCGTCTTTCGAATATTCCTATTCAGTAGAATAACTCGATGATTGTATAACCTCTGAATATACGAAAAAGAACAGGAAAAAAAAAAAGAAATTTCTTTGTAAACTTCGCTTTGCTAGCCTTTACATTAATCACTACGTTAATACCATTATAGAAAAAAATGACAAAAAAATACATACGCGTTTCTTCATCGCCGTTGTGAAAAATACGAAGGCGAGTGCGCAAATAATAAATAAAGAAAAAAGAAAATATATACGCACTAAGGAAAAGAGAATAGAATGCATACACTTATATGTATGTGTGAGTATATAGCACGTGTTTGCATCCCGATGCGCCAGTCAACGTGAAGCGTGTACTTGGTCGAAAGAGCAAGAAGGAGCACTCGTTGACCTCGTTTACGTGCCGCGCGTTTTCTTCATTTTCCCGTCTGTGAAGCTTCTTCTTGTTCTCGTTTTATTCGCAAGACGTGCCATGGGAAATGCCATCGACTCACTTGCGAATGCGTGAGTTTAACGCTCGTGTTCTCGCGATATTTTTTCTCTCTTCTTCTTCTCCTCTTACTTTTCCTTCATTAAGTATATGCATAGGTGAATGAACGAACTCGTTGGTTTTGAAAGCCGGTACACACGTTTTCCATGTCGCGAAATTATTTTTTTTTTTTTTTTTTTTTTTTTTTTTTTTTTTTTTTTTTTTTTTTTTTTTTTTTTTATCGTGAGCCGAGAGAAGGTGTTTTGTTCGCGGTTATTGGGAAATCTGCATCACGTGAACTTTTATGAATTTTGAATTTTTTTGAACAATACGGTGCTTTTGCTTTAGTTGGAAACTTTAGAAGCATTTTCCTGTTTTAATAAACTTGATATTATTGAAAATTTTTTAAAATGAACTATGCACATTAATATCTGAAAGCTTTGAATTGTTTTATAAACTTTAATCGATAAGTTTCTTAATTACCGATTGGCAGTTTTATCATATGACATTATAATCAATATAAAAAAGTTATTTGAGAGATGATAATTCGAGGTATAATAGAAAACTTGAAAACTTTTAATTAACTTCTTCAACAATAACTGATTATATGAAAAACAACGTTAATTCAAACTCAAGTTAACAGGAGAAAGAATGTTATCTCGTTGTATGTTTATGTACTTAGCCAGATTCGACCAGTTTTTTGTCGTGCGACATTTTTCGTTCGTGTATTATCGATAAATTCTTATTCTATATTTAATGTCACATATACGAATGAAAAAGGTACTTCTTTATTTGTGATCGTTAGTAAATTAAGCGTTGACTCTTCCGAATACCAATGAAGGAAGCGAAAAAAAAATTTCCTTTGTAATTAAACAATATCATTTTATCTAACGTTATTATTAATAATTATAGACTTATGAATTTTATTTAAATATTATTTGCAAATGTTAATGCGATAGCTAATTTCATAATTTATTTTATCTATATAAATATAATTTAAATAATGAAAAATGTAATAAAAATTATTATTAAAAATGTGATTTTAATTGTTTTGATTTTAAATAAAAATTAACCAAAGTATTGCGTTCTTAAATTCTTCTTCTTAAAATTATTCAAAGCAACAATTCAATGTTTCAAAAACTACGTTCGAAACTCGCCATAAAACCATCGAAAAGAAAGAGGTGGTTTTTCACAATCGAGCGCGAACGCATATGTATAAGCTTAATGCACGTGTCGGTAAAACGTCGACATCGTCTTTGGTCGTCGTCGTCGTCGTCGTCGTTGACCGCTAGAATTACGGCGCTCCTTCCGCGAATTTAAACCCACACATTTACGCGTAGAATCGCGTCGCGCGATACGCGCGGAGTGCATTCTGCACGACGCGCGTTTCGCTTAAAATGTAAGTACACAAATACCCGTAAGTCTAGTTATCGATCAGCATTTGGATCGCGCAAGCGAGACGCGGCCTTGACTTCGCGACGGCCACGCGGAGCTCTTTTTAACTAGCCGTTTTCTGCACATACGCGTAGATCTACGTGTTTCGTTGTATTGCATAGTATGTAAGATCAGTCAAACAATACGTGTGTATATATATATATATCATCGAAAAGATTTTTGTGTATTTTGTACTCGAACGAAATTGCATCGATTGTGAAGAAAGTTGTGAAATTGGTTTGACAGCGACATTGACGAGATAAGGTGATCTGCTGATTTTACTTTTCCGTGCACTATATCTATTTTATGCGGTTGTTAAAGCGCGTAAAAAACATTTGGATGTATGTATATTCGAATTTTTATATACTCTTTGTATACATTTATCTTAAACGTTAATAAAAATGTTGCTTTGCTATTGAAAAACGAATGCTTTGAGCTGAGGAAAATTTTACAAAAATTTAATAAAACTTTAAATTTCATTACTTTTTATCATAAAGTTGATATATGTATATATTGATCTAAAAAATTCGTTTCATTGAAGATAGCACGTAAATTAAATTTTATCGTTAAATTAATTGCGGATATCGCGGCTGACTTAATAATAAAAATGTTTAAAAAATTAGCTAAAACCAGTTTGTTGCTTAGATCGTTAAAAAAGGAATTTGAATTAATTATAAGCACTTTACCAACTCTATCATTATATATATATCGAACTTTTATTTATGCAGGTAAAAATTTATATTAATATTACAAAAAAAAAGTATCGGATAATGTTCACCGATAAGAGTGCTTTAAAAATTAATAAAAATTTGTAAGTAGTGGTAAAAAAAATGGTTTTTCTTTTTTTAATTTTACGAGAAAATTTGAAAATAAATTATAAAATAATATTTTAAATAAGAAAAAAAAAATGTGAATGCAATGCACATAAAATTGATAATACCTTATCTTCTCAATTATCGCTTTATCGAATTTTAATTTTAATTAGTTCTATGTTAAAGAATAAGGCCTTCGGTTTACCGATAGACTAGAAAACGTTTGTTAGATAGACTAGTAAACGTAAACATTATTATCTGTTAAATGAATATAAATGAGGAAAACTAGATTAAATAAAAATTGAAATAATCGGTATTTCTTGAAGAATTATGCGACGAGTAAACTAGTAAATAGTTTATTTCATTTACATTACGAACTAGGATAAATTGATCAACGACCGACCGAGTGACTGCATTTTCTAACTCGCGCTGAAAAAAGCCGATGTTAATTTTTTCTTTTCCTCTTGAGGCAAAATTGATTTTTGCTACAAAGTTTGCTCACGGAATAACGTTTCTTATATTTTGTTACACCGCTGCAGGATGTTGCAGAATTAATAATGACCGGTAATTTTCTCTCTCTCTCTCTCTCTCTCTCTCTCTCTCTTATTCATCGGACGCCGATTATAATTTTCTATTACGTTCATGATTAACGAAGCTTTTAAATTATAATAATGTTTACACAATCACGGTATTTACAAGCTAAATTTTTTATAGCTGGAAATGAAAAGACGGACTGTTTTTTTTTTTTTTTTTTTTTTTTTTTTAATAAAAAATCTTATAGATATACATTTGATTGATTTGGATGGTTTTCTAAAGAAAAGTAAACGAAAAAATAACTAAATGAATAAACAAATAATTGTTCAACTCTCGAGTTTCTCAATCAACAGCTGTTAATTATTTAAAAGAATTTATGCATTCAATCAATTTTTTTTATTTCTTTTTTGTTTATTTTTCTAAGCTGTACGACAATTATAATTCCTACTTAATTAAAATAAAATCAACAGTATAAACAACATTTACGTTTATAATAAAACTGTATCATTGTAAAATTTTTTATCAAATCCTACGAGTTTATTCTTCATTTTCCTATGCGATATCATCGTCGAACGAAGAAAACAACGGCGTGTTTCCACCAATCGATCGACATTTTTACGGAAAAGCGCAAACGGCAAAGTACGCGCGCGCGCGCGCCTGTGTACACGTGTGTACGTGTGTACGTGTATACGTGTATCCGATGTCTGTGTCTATACGAGGAAGCTCGCCCTACTTCGTGGCATATAGCATCGATCAAGTCGTTGCTCACGCGCACAGGAAGCACTTCGAACTGAAAATCACTAGTCTGAAAGACGAATAACTCTATAATGTTAGGTTTCCTTGTATTCGTTCGTATATTCTCTTGAATACACATACACGTATATATACACACACACACACACACACATTATGCTCGTTTCTCTTTTTCTTCTCTTTCTTCTTTTCCATAGAGTGGAAATAAAAATTGGCTTTCGAAGGTCGCTGTTCATCTGTCGAAATTATAATCAATGATAATTATTTACTTGTTACTTTGCCGAGAAATTTTATACGCGTCTAATTTCTCTTGTGCCATTTAATCGTTACGCAGAAAAAAGTAAATTTATCATAGTGGAAAAAGCTATTATAGCACTTTAATAACAAGGCGTCAAGGTTATTTTTAGCCGAGTTTAAAGCTTTTTAACGCGATTAAAATGTTTCATTTCTATCATAGTTTCCATTGATTATCACTGAATTAACGAGGATATCGATTTATTTAGATATTTACAATGCTCTTTGACATTTGCAGGCTCAAAAGGTTTAAACGGATGTAGTCTCTTATTATACATACTCGCTTTACCGAGGTGTAATTACTTTTGAATTTAATAATAATGAACGAGTTGCAAAATAGCTATTTCAATTTAGTTGTCAATTCATTAATAGATAATGTATCGATTTGAGTCTAATAAAAAAACCATGATTGTATAATATTTTACCTCTACATGAAAAAGCAAATTTTAATTTTTCAAAAATAATGCCTTATAATCCATAAATTGAGACTACGATAATTAAAGTTAAACATCTTTTATTTTTATAGACTTTTTATGCAAAATCTTTAAAAAAAAAAATTATGAAAGTAAATTTAAAATTTCAAAAATTCTTTATTTAACGAGTTAATCAATTTTTCGCTGTTTGCACGAAGATAATAACCCGACCTAGTTTCTATATCCAGTAGGACACACTTAACCCCAAAAATTGTGCAAACACTTCTCTCGCGATTCGATCGATTCAATTTTTTTTTTTTTTTTTTTTTTTTTTCTTTCCTAACGGTATTATACGCTACATCTTAACGTATAATAATAAACCCTTGATATCAATATCGTTACTTTAAGTGTATATACTTACGTGAAATCGCCTTGATACAAAAAAAAAAAATAGCCTTCTTTGTGGGCGTTCCATTAGTCTGATGGAAATCGCCTATGTCCATTTGGATTTATTTTAATCAGTCACGAGTACAAGATGAAAAATTGCTTCTTACGTTTATTAGAAAATTTTATATTTTTAACTTGCTTTTATTTATCTTTTTACGATGTTTTAAATGATTTTTTGTTTTTATATTATAAAAACAAAACCATCTTTTAATGAAATATAGTTACTTTTAAATTAATAAAAAAAATTATTTGAAACGGATTCATATTTGTTTTTTAAATCATTGACCTTTCTTAAGCATCCACAACATGTAAACGTGTTCAGTATGTATTATAAAATTAGCATATAAATTGTCCGGAATTAAAATCTTTGAGTTAACGAGATTGAGCGATTACTAAACAGCTCGCGTAAAATCGGTGATCCAAATAACGCGCGTCAACTCGATTTACTTGCAGCGTCTGTCGCGTTGTCCTTATTTATTTATTTATTTTTTCTTTTTTTTTTTTTTTTCTATATTTTCTTTTGAAAAAAATTGGCAAACGTAAGCGTTTACGTGTTTAAAAATTCAAGAGGCAAAAGGGAATTTGAGGAATCGCCGAGTAGGTAGCTAACGCGATCGCGTCATTTTTATTTTAAAGTTTAGATTAGAGCACACGCTTTTAATTTGCGTTTAATTTGCCTCGCTAGGTGTATATTGTCATTGTTATTTTTATCGTGTGCGCTTGTTACGTAGGAGACCCATTGTTTTTTTTTTTTTTTTTTTTTTTTTTCCCTATTTTAATTAGTTTTTGCCACGGGAATATATATTTATTTTCTCGTACGTTTAAAAAGGAAAAAATATAATTTTTTTTTTTTTTGTTTTTTTTTTTTTTTGTTAAATAATTTTAAATGTAAGATACGGATATTAAAAATAAATATTATATCGTTTAACGGTTAAATGATTGAATAATCGATATTAAAAACGTTTAACGCATGTTGTTAATTTATTTATAAGTAGTTATTATTTATTTTTAACGCGATTTTTCCGATACATCGGAATAAAAAAAGAAATTTTTTTATCGTTTATAAACAATCAAACAGCAACTCGTTAATTGTAAAACTATTATAAATACAAACTTTACTAAAAAGTCTCTTGTAAGATAAAGCAGAAAATTAACGATGTCTAATATATAAATTTTCATTATTCAAACACTCACTTTCCCGATATATGGTGAGACTCAATTTTGGGGCGACATTCGCGCATACTTAATAAAAAAAACACTTAAAGTTGATAAAGTACACAAAAGGAGTTAAAGGCGTTTTCACGGTGAGAAAATACCGCATGTTTTGCGGATTTTCTCGCGGCGCGATTAACCCAGTTGACTACTTCGAGAGTTGTCTTATGTAGGATACATTTGTATTCCAGCGGCGCGGATATGCAGACACGCGTCTTTGCCACGGGAATTGTGTGACTATTCTTCCTTCTTCTTTTTCTTTCTTTCATTTTTTTTCTTTTTTCTTTCATTTATTCGTTTTTCTCTCTCTCTTTTTTTTTTTTATCGTTCTTTTCGTAAATTGTACGAAAACGAAATGGTTACGTCAGTTTTTCTGGTTGGATTATAACCGATCTACGGCATATCGGATTCAATTGTCAAATTTGTGGATACGATAAATCAAGCGTTGGATTGAACGTCTTGGTTCAATTGTATCGGGCTTGAATTATTACGTGATTGAAAATTAATTGGTACGCTGTTGTAGCGATTTGTACAATGGGGAATTTTCAATTAATCCAGTGATTTTGCAACGATGATTTTGAAACAATAGTTTGGATTTAGATACTGAATTTAACATTAAAATTAAAATTTTAAATAAATGTTATACTTTTAAATCACATTGTTAGCAATTGAATATACATATATAAGATGTCGGTTATCGCATTCGACATAAGAGCATCGCAAAATTATCGTGTTTACACATAAATAACCGTATACACCATATAAAAATTGTGAACGTGGCGTCAGGAAACTATATTCAGCCGATCGTAAAATCTTTTACGACCGTTATTAAATTTTATGTATCGACAATTTAAATGTTCACTTGTGTATTAACCACCCGTATCTATTTTAATTGACCTAAATTTTTCATATATTACATTTTTTTACTATCTCTCTGTTAATAATATTCCTATTGTTGATGGATTCTCAACAAGCGATAAAATATAATGAATATTAACAATTGTAACTCTTATCGAATTTATAAGTCAAAGAACTTATGTGCATTTTTATCATATCGTATAAGAATTTGGTAAAAAAAAAAAAAAAAAAAAAAAAAAAAAAAAAATATTTACGATCTATTCGCGTGCGCACGTTTTTTCTCTAAAAACGAATACTTGTTAATACATCGTCTTCGATAATCGTCGTCTCGCCCACGCGCGAAAAAGTTCAGTTCAATTGAGCGTTTGTCCAAGCATTTCAGCTGATGATAATCTCGTTAAGCGCTTTCGCTCTTTTGTTGTTTCCTCGTTATCTTTTCACAGCTACTCGCGTGTATGTATATATATATATTAGACATTTTCTTGTTGCGCGCGAGCTATAAAAAAAATACCGATGTTCGCGCACCTGTTAACCGAGAAATTTTCTTTTAACGATATTTTGTATCTGCACTGACGTGTCAGCTGTTTAATGTATTAAATTTACATCGCGATCATTATATTAGCGGCAAACTTTCTTTTCGGCGCTAACTGTTTTCTTCGCCGTTAGCATAATAATAGTTTGAAATATTGAGGATTGTTATTCGTTCATTCGTTTAATTGATCGGTAATTTATTAATGATAATTATTTATTGTGTATTCGTACCTACGTTGCGTTTAATGATGAGTTTTAAAAATGTATTTGGTTCGAATTTTCATTAATAATTCAATGTCGATTTAAAGTTAAATTATTTAATTTGCAAGTATCTATAATATGTACAATAGTTGTCAATAATAAATAAAGGTAAACTTTTTTTTATAAAATTATAATCGGTCGATCAACTTTGCTCGCACAACTCGCAAAATAGGCATAAACTACAATTTGTATTAATGTACAAAGAGTTAAGCAAGAAAGTACTGCACAATGCAATGTTTCATTTTGTAATTGTAACCAATGTTGCGCTCGCAGTGTAACATTTCAAATTTCATATGACAACCAATTTACCATAATTCGAGTTTGAAAGTTTTATAACGATTATTATTTGTGTTCGTTGCAACATTTTTAGATTAATATAACGCATTTGTTTTCTTTTAATAAGTTTTGAAATATACAGACGAAAATAATAATTTCATAAATAAATCTATAAATTAACATATTGTTAAACTATGAAATTAAAACGTAATCCTTATACATTTTCGCCATAAAATAGCAAATAAAATCATTCTCAGGAAATGGAATAATTTGCAAAGAAAATTGGATCTGTTAGAATTAATTTTAACCTATCTCATAAATTCTTCCATCCTGTCCAAATCCAGATTCATCGAGAAAATTAATGATTTCTCCAATTTATATTAAATAAATTAAAACGTAAGATAAAAATTACGTACGAGAAGATCAATAAATAAAATTATAAAATTATTGTAGAACGTTTAAAGTATTTACATAATTGACTTCGTCCCCATTATCCTATTCGAAGCAATATCGTAAAATGTTTGAGTACCGCGTAAATAGCTTACTAAAGTTATTTATTAAATTTGCATATAATCAACTGCTTTGAATGGTAAATAGAATGGGTAATAATAATAGAGTCAAATTTTAATTGAATAACGCTTTAACGAACTCTGGCAAAATATATACATATAAATGTGTGGACAAGTATTTAAATTTGCGATATTATGTAATTTCGTTAACCGCTTGTAATATAATCTTAATACAAAATCGATTAAAAGTTGTTTAAAATTAGATAATTGACATTTTAAAATTCTATTCGTAAATTTTTAGTAGACTATTTTCGTGTAATGATAATAAATAATAGTCAATTATTATTGGCGCAAATTTACTTTCGATAATTTGAAAAATTAAAATCAAACTTAAAGTATTTCAAAATCTATTGAATAAAAATTTTCCGAAAACAATTATTTATTTAAAAAATTTGTTCAATCAAACGATATCAATTGTTTCCGACGATCGTCAATCGCTGCTGAAAAGAGAAAAAAAATCTTATCTCATCGGTCTATTGCATAACAATTTCAAACACGCATACATCTCGTCGCATGCAAGGCATCGAGAGAGCAAAAAGACTTCTCTCTCTTCATCCTCATCAAAGTAGCATCGCAGTAGCAGCATCGGAAAGAAAGAGGGAGAGAGAGAGAGAGAGAGTGAGAGAGACAGACAGAGAGTGAGAGAGACAGAGACCGAGAGTGGGCGAGTGGAATTAGCGGAAATTAAGCCGTAATCGAATATAATTATTCGGAGCCGCGTCCACTCACTCGCTCTTCTTCAGTTTACTTCGCGCCTTCGAACCGCTCGCTCTTTTTCTCTCTTTTTCTTTATGCTCTTAATGATATCCGCCCCCACGAGTTGTCTCGTTTGGGAGGCATCGACTGTCTCATTTTTTTTTCTCGCAAGCGTCGCTTTCCATCGATCGTATAAAGACGCGCCGAAGTTGTACTGGAATTTTTTTTCTTTTCTTTACGAAAGTGCGATGTTGTTTAACAGGTGATTATCGATTTTTTTTTTTTTTTTTTTTTTTTCTTTTCTCACGATTGGTTACTTTTTTACGTGCGCTTTAGATGTGCGTGATGAAAGGTTTGTTTGGATTATATTAGACGTGCGACTTGATGGATTTGATCACGATATTTGTTTTAAGTGCGTGAGGAGTAAACGATATACGTATCTCTTTTTTTATTCTAGTTTTATAAAAGTAGTGTTTCGTGTCTTAATTAAATCGAGTGTTTTTTTAATGCTACTGTAGAAAAGTATATTGCGTGATATATTTAATGTAAAATTTAGGAAACGTGTACGTTAAAATACCCGTTGATTTTTTTGGAATGCATTTTATAGACGATAAAATTGTTACATTCTTGAACAATTGGTACAAAATATATTATTTAATTAATCCATATTAACAATATTCATCGCTAATGAAAGATCGGTATACGACAATACTTTAAAAAACAAACCACGTAGCTTAAATTTTTATTTTTGCGTACGAATCGAATAAAATGCGGCCTTTTAAACAACGAATAAAAAGCCGCCTTACAGATAAACAAACTTTCTAAAACTAAAACAGCTTTAACAAATGAAAAAAAAAAAACGGAGTTTTTATATCGTACAATCAACTTAACACATTGAATAAGTTGCGAAAAATTAGCGCAACGTTATTACGATGGAGTAATACCTAATTTAAAAGAATATCTTGGACAATTAATTCAAAATACATTTAATGAGCTCTCCGAGCGCAGTATAATTAATACAAAACAGCATCTATTAAAAACAGCACGTGTCTATTATTAAACACCTTAATTGCTCAATACATACCTACATTTACTGCATCATTCAAAAGTTACACGTGTTTGTGTACGCGCGCAAGAAAATTTCTGCATAATCATTCATATTATACAGTAATTCAGATAAAAGTTGTCAATCGAGTGAATCTAACGTGTCATTCGCTTTAATTTTACGGTGTGTTTTGGTATATATTGTTACGAGCTTGTGTATATATATATATATTTCTCGTATGTTATTATTCAATTTTCTACAATGAAAGACGTTCTTCTACTTTTATTAAAATAAATTTATAATAAATGCGTTTTGTTGAAATTTTTAACTTGAAAGTTGAACTGCTTGAGTTTGTCGAGAATTAAAAAAAAAGAAAATTCTGTATACAATTCATGGCAAAAAATTAGTTTCAAATGTTTTTTACCAACGAGAAGAAATGCATTTTTATTATTTACTTTTTTTTTTTTTTTTTTTTTCTTTTTTCATTTGATATACCTTCTTTTATGAGTGAAAACACTAACTACGATAACATTTGTTTATAAAGTTCAGTGAACAAAGAGCGCACTGCTTTATTATGCAATTTTAAACTCGAGCAAAAAATTTAGAATTCAGTTAATGTTACAAAGGTCGAAAAGGTTGTAAAGTCATTTCGGCGTAAATACTTTACGACTTATTATAAAATTTTTTAATAACATTGTTTAAAAGTTCCCCCTTTAAATGAAATAATGCTACTGTTTAAATAATTTATATAGTTTTTAGAATTTAGATATTATTTTCAATCGTCATAAGAAATATTATACTTAATACTATTAGAAAGAAAAAAGAAAATTTAACGATCCATTCCAATATTTCATCAAACAACGTCGGTACAAAAATCATCCGTCAAAGCGCGAAATTGATTTATCTTCGAAAAAGATAAGAATAAGAAAAAAAAAAAAAAAACAGAAAGGCTAATGCGCGTATATTAACCGCCTACGCATCGTTCAACCGGCTAATGAAATAATTCGAGATTGCCGTCTTAGCTCATCGCGGAAACAAATTGCCGCCGGAGAAGTAGCGTATTCGCGTGCATATGTAAATCCGAGCTAAGAGAAAAGGAAAAAGAAAAAAAAAAATGTTCGATGCTAAAACAAACGACTACTGTGCACTTTATCCATATATATATATATATAGAAAACGATACGATTGCGCGGAAAAGAAGAACCGAGAAGTAAAGATTTGTTTTTCTTTTGCACTCTCGGATCGCAGATAAGCGTCAACGGCGTCGGCGGCATCCCTTTGGGAGTTTTTTCCTCGAGAGATACATTTTTTTTTTTTTTTTTTTTTTTTAACGTATAGAGTCAACGAGGCGATACACTTTCGGTATGAATGATGTTCTCACTCTCGTTGAATGTTTAACGTTGTGTTTCGCGGTTAAAGACGAGATAGAGTTAATTTCTCTTGTTTATGAGATTAATATACGAGAGAAAGATATTTCTTTATTATTTTTCTTGCGGAGAGATGGGATTATGAAGAATGTGAGGAATATGAGGAATGTTTTGAATTATCGAGTAGCTAATGAAATTAATATAGATAATGTACTTTTTATATTTTATCGGGTATAAAACGATCTTTATTGCTTGTTGAAGACGTACATTTTTTAATTCAAATGTCAACGAGTATGCCATAATTTAACGCTCGCAAAATTCTCGAGGAAAAAGATATTATACTAGTATACAATCGCTTGACTGATATCATAAAATTATTTCACAGTTTTGATTATTTTGTCATCTTTGCAGTTTAAGTAGGTTGCTCGTTCATTCGCATTGAATTTTCTTAATTACACTTCACGTAATCGCGACGCGTGCAATAAATAAACCACCGATAATTCTTATTAATTTCAATAAAATATCGAGAAATAATAATTTATCGTTGTATCTCCTAAGAACGAGTACGACGTGTGCGCGCACTTGTCATCATAACCGGATAATTATGGTCTTGTTATATTGCTTAGTTCGTTAAATTAAAACCGACAGAATTGCCTCTCGAATGAATCAAGTAAATATCTTATTAATAATTTATTTTACGTTTGCGAATATTTTCTTTTAAAAACTTTAATATCCAAATGATATAAAGCGACGAGGTGTAGGTACGTTTCTTACGTAATTTTAAAACGTGCCGTATAATAATTCGCGAAACTGTAGATTATTGATCTATAATTCACATAAACGAAGCGTTATAAAATATAAAATTATTTTTTTATAAAACTATTCCCAAGGAAAACTAAGTAAACTCGTAATTAACAACTATTAATTTTCATCTAATTCACCTCTTGCGTTAACAATCAAGATAAAAAATAATGAGCGACCGCTATATCCTTACGTAATCTCATGCAAGAAATTTTCTCCTTTAAATTGTTTTTTTTTTCAGAACGCAGGCGAGAGCAGAATACCGCTGCCTCGGATGGTACGGCCCTCGCTGCTACCAAAGATCCGATCGTTGGGTCCACCGACGAAGATCGGCAACGTAACTCATCGACGCGTCAACGTTAACAACAAGCAGCAGCAACAGCAGCTTCAGCAACAGCAACAATTTGGTAAATCGGGACAGTCGCTTGGTCTGAACCATATAATCGGCAACGATAGCGTCGAGAGCAACGACATCAAACATGCCTGCTCGACACTTGATACCGAGAAAGGTTGGCATTTTTTTTTTTTTTTTTTTTTTTTTTTTTTTTTTTTTTTTTCTTTCTTTTTTAATGCTTAAACTTTTTGGACGTTTTGTAAAATTTACTTGTAACGTATGCTATGCACTCCTTAAAATTAAAATTGCATCTATAATCGGATGTCAGTCCATGCGTGGAATATAAATAAAAACCTTTATTTCAACATTCGGGTCTGAGAAACCGTTAAACTAACTGCAGTTTTACCGTTCGATCTATGCTAAAAAAAATTGTGTGAAAATTTACATAATGTCCTTTTTTTTTTTTTATTTTATCTCATCGCGCAGACGTTCGCTCCATTTAATGCTAGGCTTTTTTAACACATTGTACGCCGGTGGCATCTGAGACATTTAAAGACTGAGCGCCGGCAACGTATCGATCGCTTAAAACCTGGGCGCCGGCATGATTTGCTTGTTTACAATCAATGAGTACGCGAAGAGAATATTTAAAATTTTGTACATTTTCGTAAAACGCTATATTTTGTTTCCATATTCGTCATATACAATTTGACGATAACGAAAAATAGAAGCAAAATAAAAAATTTTTATTTATTCGAATCGCGCGTTTTTGCGGGGCCGGCGCTCGAGCGATAGACTTCGAATCCCGCGTTTTCGCGGGGCCGGCGTACAATGTGTTAATTAAGTAATCATTCGTCTTACATCGTGAACTTAACATTATACTTTAAAATTAATACCACAATCTGTATAAACTTGCGATCGTTTAAAACTTATGAATTTTTCATTTATTTTATTTTAGACAATTTATTAGATACAGAGTATTCGATATCGGCAATATGGAATGCAACAACGAACAACAAGGAATCGGATCATCTTATGCGCTTAAATGATGAAAAACTTAGAATATTTTGGTAAGTATTTCAACATTATAAAAAAATTCTTTTTCTTTTTTTTTTTTTTTTTTTTTTTGTTTGTTTGTTTGTTTTAAATAAGGAATGAAATAAACAATTCATTATTAATTTAAAATAAATCACGTTTAAATTGACTCATACGAAATAAAAAATGAAATAAAACTCATAATAATCATAAAATTTTCGTTTGCGCAGTTCGCAGGAGGATCTCACTTTAAATTTTTCTTGCATCAAGAACAAGCAGACAGTCTCCCAGGAGGACGTAAGTTGCGGGGAGAAAAACATCAGCAACAACGGCAACCTCGCCGTTCACAACAACAGCGGCAGCGGCGGCGGCGAGTTCTCGATCGAGTCGCCGGTCGCCACGGCGCCGCACTATTTGATGCTGACCAAGCAAAACTCGTTCGAGCACGACGAGAGTCTGGGTATCCTAACGCCCGATCAGATGACCGACTTCACGGTGGCCCTCGAGTCCTCGAGAACGCCCTCCTGCGAGAATTTATCCGGACACGCTAATTCAGGTTCGTTCGTTCGCCTATTCGTGGGAGACATACATAATAGAGCTGATAAGAGCCCTGGATAACGAATGATTTATGTGTGGGATATTTTCTACATTGAATATCGACGTTAAAATGCTTTTTAAAATACGATAATACATTGACTTTAATCCTTCGGTAATCCGTCTTAAATTCCTTTCAAAAGTTATACGTCTTTGGTATTTTTTGAAATTTTTTATGGTCGTCCTTTAATCATTTATGCATGAATAAATTTATTACTTATTATGTGGTTGTCATTCATTTTTGTAAACAACATGTTATCAAGCAAATTATTGCTACAAATTCAATTTTCGTTAGAAATTCATTCATTGCTCTCTGGATGAATTCTAATTATTTTATTTGATCATTCAGAAAGTTAATCTTACTTTTATCTTATACAGGAAAATTTTTCCTTGGAAAAAGTAGCTCGGTAGTAGCTGCCGCGGCACGACATCTCGATATCGCTTCCTGTGTACCTTCAATTGAGGCGTTGTTACCTACAAACGACCGAAGTCCTTCGTTAGAAGAATTACCTCTAGATCCTCAACCTATCGTCGTTATCAACGAAGACGTTGATTTGCTTGAGGATACACTTTCCAGTGGTGGGTAAAATTAAAAAATTTTTTTAGAACATTTTTTCACTAGATGTTATCATTTTTTTTTTTTTTTTTTTTATTTTTTGTAACCTTTTGTGCGTGCATTCAGTTTTGTTGACTATTCAAATATAATAATGTGTTTAACCTTTTAGTTTAATTAATTTGCAAAATGTATATAATAAAGATGTTTAAAAAATTTATATTTATATGTTGTTTTTTAGTGAAAATAATAATTTTTGTTTATAACTCTGTGAAAATAGGGGAGAATATTCAAACTACTATTAAGGAACCAACAGATACAGCTGAGCTGTCAAAAACGGTCGTTATCGATTCAACGGAAACGAGCGAGCAGTCGAGTGAGCAGACGCGCTGCAGTGTTAGTGGCAATCACGTTTTGCCAACAAGTTTTATAACCTCGGTAACGAGCATTACGAGCCTTGAAGCAGGCTATCAAGGAGATGGGGAAAATTCGAGACCTGCCAGTCGAGGACCTGAACCACTTTCTATTGCCCCGGTCGCTAATCTTATTGTTAACGCGACCTGCAGGTTGGTTTTTATAAATACCTTTTTAATTTATAATGTTCGAAGCAACTGAACCGAACTAAGCTAATCTTTAAAAATTTTTTGTAAAATGTGTAACGTTTCATAAATTTTAAGGCAAGATCCAATGACAGATTCTGACTTTTTTACGGAGAGCGACGCGGATGCACACGAAGAGATTGTGCGAGGCGATCGCCGAGCCCAGGTGATCGACGGCACGCTTTTCTGCGCGCCTAACGAACGACGCTGTCCGAGCTTCGAGCCTGGTGAGGAGATGGACTCATCGGGTATTTATTCGGATCTCGATAAGCGTCAGGACGGCGTTGGTGTAGACTACGGCGAAATTTACGGTGACGGAGATCATACGACGGATACTGGCGATACTGAAATCTCTATGAGGAGCCAACTTTCGCCGCAGGAAAAAGTACCTGCGCCTGCTCTAGTCACTAAAAATATGTTGGTAGGTTTACTGCCAAACTTGGTATTTTCAAATATCAATTGTAAAATGTAACTTATTGAGATTCGATTCACTTTAAAGGATATAATATTTCTTTTCTTATTTAAATACATCATTTAAATGTTTTGTTAACAAAATTTTACTTTCAGACTCCACAAGACATTCTAAACGAAACAAACGAATCAAACTCAACTTCATCGACGGCTGAAGTAACTGTGATCAAGTGCCAAAAAAATGAGCAAAACACGGCGACGAAATCTAAGTCCAATAGCATTAGTAATAAAGAGAACTCGGCGCCACTGAAGAAGTACAAGATGCCAAAGAGAAACGTTATCTCAAAAATTAAGACAATGATCGAATCAAATCAGAATATAGGTTAGAAGAATTCAATTTACTTAAGCGATTCTATCTTAATTGAACAAGATCGTCTACTCATTTTGATCAATTAAACCGTTTGTAAATAGCCTTTCTATTTTTTCCTAACGTATCATTAATTAATCAGTAAAAAAGGTTTCTTGAAAATTCAGTTTTTAAAATCATAACTTATTATATGTAAAATGATCATTAAAAAAAAAAATTTTTTTTTTAATTTTTAATATTATTCAAAAATATAATAAAATATTTTTAAAAAATTCTTAAAATTCATACCGGAATAACGAATTGTTTTTTGTGATTATTTCAAAATCAAAATCAATGAATATGTTTTGTAAATTAAGCCTATTTATCGGTACTTTGTTTAATAAAATTAAAATCTACTTGTTTGTTTTCCAAAGCAAAAGAAGAACCTGAAAATGAATCACGAAGGCAAAGACAACAGCGAAAAAATGGTCGATGGGACGCTGTAATGAATAAGATAGAAGCCGGTAAACAACGTGGCAGATCTTTAAAAAAGGAAGTAAAGTCAAGAGTCCTTCAAGGTTTAGGCACATCGACAAGCTCCACAGCTTCAACTTCATCTACGAGACAACCTAATGGAGATTCAAGTAAAAATATAAATAATAATAAAGATAAAAGGCAAGTATTTGTTGTGTATGATTTTGTTTTTGCAAAATTTCGTAATTTTATACTTATTTTAACAACTTTGAGATTAAATATTTCTCAAATGTTTAAGTTCTTAACGTATGGTTTTAAAAATGTTTCTACATTTGCTTTGAATCTTATATGTTGACCTAAACAGTAAACACTAAGGATCGTATTCATATAAATTATAGCTTAGTTATAAATATATACACATATAAATGTATATATTTCTTTTTGAAAACCTTCGAATAACAAGCTTATAGTTAATCTATAACTTTTATGAATAAGATCGTAATAATATAGTTATAATAAAAACAGAATAGAATAATAAAGAAATAATGCAAAGTTTCTAATTTTAATATTTTAATTTATAGTAATATTGAAAAATCAATGTTTTAAATTATTATTCCTTACGGATTAATTTTGATAATCGTCACTTATTACTAGGTCGGTAAAACAGAAAAAATTTATTATTATTTATACCTATATATTTTAACGTGTCATATTTTATATTATTCGTTAAAAAATTATTGAATTTTTTTTTTTTTTTTTTTTTTTTTTTTTTTTTTTTTTAATAGAATTTTCAAATAATAAAATTATTAAAAAATAAAAAAAACTAATTCAAAGATATGTCATTACTTGAAAAAATACAGCATTGAAATAATCAAGTAGTATTGAAAATTCATTCGTAATATTGCATTCCAGAAGAGCTCGAGGCCGTCCAGAGACGGATTCACCTAACCAGGAAACGGCCAGAAGTTCCGTGCGAAGCTCCGCAAGCGATTTAAGTAGCGCTCATAGCAAGGAAATCCTAAGTGAGTACAAATTCCCTATGTATACAATCTTAGCTGAATATAAATATTCAATACGCCAGCGAAAGAAGCTCAAACACGTCTTTGCCCACCAATTTATCTAAAACATGAACGACTTAGGAATGGCTAAATACTCGGGAAAAAGCTAAAGACGATTCAAATCACGATTATTGTATGTTCGAACAAAGCGAGCGAAAATACTCAGCTGAGCTCCACGTTGTACATATACATGTCGTAAAGAGAAGGTAAGAAATAGAGAGACAGAGAGAACTCGGCA
Source organism: Chalcis sispes (assembly GCA_949987625.1). Taxonomy (NCBI): domain Eukaryota; kingdom Metazoa; phylum Arthropoda; class Insecta; order Hymenoptera; family Chalcididae; genus Chalcis; species Chalcis sispes. The sequence goes on from OX465095.1 coordinate 1,401,834, forward strand.
CGAAAGGAGTTAAACCGGCTTGAGCCTGTACGTTTAGAATCCGAATGAGAAGCCGGCACGAGCTACGTGTACCGTTAAGCCGCGATCGGCTGCTCGTCTCTGCGCCTTCTCTTATGCTTCATTGCGTGGAGCCATAGACTCGGTCCATCAATTCCTCGTACATTAGCGTATGTTGATTTATATGTGTGCGGGTAAATTTGCACACCGCATACATCGATAACCGTGCGATGTATAAGCAGAACGATACTGACGTAAGATACTGCATGGCGAGCGTTGTTCATTAGAATTTTGCGCTATGTATATGCTTTACAAATGTAATCGAGATTAGATTTAGAGTACTAACTATTAGTTTTAGATAACGTTAAGCGCTTTATTAATACTAGACGTTTTAAATTATTATTTGGTATTTGTTATTTTTGTTCAATAAGATGCAATAATGTATGCAATTTCGTACGAATGATGATATAATATTATAACGCTGCATTGAAATTAATCAATTTATGTTTGATAAACGTAAAAAGATATTATTAAAATTCCAACGAAAAAGTGAGTGTAAATGGCCAAAAATTTTAAACTTCGAATTTCCGCTTAGAAATCTTTTTTAACTTTATAAATATATTTTTAATGTCAATAGTAAAAACTACGATGTAATACGTTTTAAAATATTATGTGCTTAAAATATTTTTTAAAATTTATAAATTAATGGATGTGGCCGCAAAACTAGGTTTTAATTTAAAATGTAAACTAATTTATTTTTGTCATTGATAGAAAAAAAAAAAAAAAAAAAAAAAAAAAAACCATCTTTTATAAGTAATACAAATAGAACGATATCATTAATACATCTGGAATAGTTGATTTAAACGAAGTTATTTCAGTTCAAATTTTATATAGAAGTTCGTTTAATTGGAACTTTTAATTTCTAATGCATTCAAGAGATACCAATACTATTTAAAATATAGCTATCCATTGTTGTATTGTGCAAGTTTCATTACATAAATGTATCCAATTATACGTTCTCCTTTTTGTTCCTTTTCAATTTGATCGAATAAAAAAAGAAAGGAAAAAATCATTTCAAAAAAGAATTTTAAGTCACAGTCTCCTGTGCCCTTTATTAAATAATCGTCCCTCAACGAAATGGGATAAAAAAAAGTGCATCCTCGAGCGAACGATCTACATGTTCACCTTTTGACGGTCATTCACTATAAGCACTTACCACATGTACGTACACGCGTCTCTACTTCTCCTTTGAGTGTACTACAGTATATTGCTCTCGGTTGTCCTCGGAACGATTCGCCAACTCTCGGTCTGCACATTTTTATATATATAAGTATATTCGCATATGTACGAATGCACGTTCCTATGCAACGTACTCCATACAGAGAGCAATCCCTTTTATTCAGATTTTTAGTCTCTCTGTTATAATCCGTACTGCTCCCATTGGAGGCCGGAAATCGTTCTTTGATTTTTTTTTTCTCTTTTTTGATTTCCCCTCCCATCCTTGTGTACTACAAATGTGTAAGGTAATCCACTTGCATGCATTCGAAATATTGCCACCTCTTCTGTTCAATGTATAGCTATGGATAATTCAACCAGTTTGCACATGTACGCGTTTAAAGAGAGAAAGAGTAAGAGAGTGAAAGAGAAGGAGAAAAAGAGAGAGAGAAGAATCTAGAAGGTGCAAGGAACCGAGTACCGTATGTTTATATATAATGCCATTAGAGCCAATAGCAAAGGAAAAGCTTCGACGTATGGTTAAGAGAGACAGAGAACGCATATCGGATGAAAAAAAAACGAAAAAGAGCACCGAAGAGATCCGAGGACGTTTACGTAAGAGAATCAGCGAGAAGGAGAGCTACCCGGAGAACGAGGTCGAAGGTGTATACATACACACACTTGTGCGACGCTCGCTTTTACTACAAACGCATGTACATATACACGCGTGTCTATACGTATACGTTACAGTCGACGTATACGTTACCGTGTAAACGTACATTTCCTCTCTTCCTCTTCGTATTCATCTTCTCCGCTCGCACTGACACGTACGAGCACGCTCGCACACAAACGCGTACGGCGCACACAGGTCAACGGCATCTTAGCGACTATCCCTCTCTCTTTCTCTTCACTAGCTACAGTAAGAGACGGCTACGAGGAGCCGCACGCACCGGGGTTTATTTCCGACATTGCCTTTTTCACACGCGCGCGCGCGCCCGTCTACCTCGGAAGAGGCCCGCAGTCTTTGCCGTGCGTTTATCCGCGCTGCGTTTATAATACATATATATATCTATATACATATATATATATATATGTATACACTTACACCACTGAGAAGAATATAGAGAAAAAGAGAGGGACACCCAGCTGGGACAGCAGCAGCCGGCTAAGCTGACCTACTGAGAGGGACGCGCTTATCCCGCGCGCGCAAGAGCGGAGCACCGAACGTTCCTCAGTCTCGCGGATGCTGCACCGCGCGCGTCTCCCTTTCTCATCGTCGTCGTCACGCTGCACGGGACAACCACTTTCGTCGTTTTTCTTTGGTGTGCCATTGCAGCGCTCTGAGCACTCAACCGTTCTTGTAGATCGAGATGCTCGAACGATCGAAAGATGCGATGTCGAGCGGCAGGTGCGATTCGCGCATTTGGATTTTGTTGCTGATTATTTAAATTGCGATGATATTGCTATTTTTTTTTTTTTTTTTTTTTTATCATTTATTTAATTTTGAAAGTGGACACCTGTGTCTGTGCGCGCAAAGTGTTAAACGGACTTACATAATGTAAAACGCGAAGTATGATTTTTAAGTGCCACGGTTGAAATGATTATCACTATGACTAGAGTGGTTATAAGTATGTTGTAAGAACTCTGCTAGTTGTATCATATTTTTTCTTTTTTTATGCATATTCAAGCGCCAAAACACTAAGGTATATTTATGCGTACATTTGTTATACATTTGTTAGCGTTTATTAAGAACATCATTAGTTTAAAAAGTTTATATGTGTAATAAGTATGTTAAGTTTAAATATACGTTATTTTCGTTAATCATTGAGGAGGGCGAAAAAAATTTCCGCGCGCGCGCGCATAAATTATTTAAACGCTAAAGGTCACATTCACGTACAACGCCGCAGCATTTTAATAACGTCTGGGGAAGTGACGTAAAAAAAAATAAAAAATACAAAACATCTTTCAAGGACAGAATTTTTTTCTCTCTTTTTTCGTGAGCCAATGTCACAAAGTTATTTTATTGTACAAAATGATGAATGCGCATGTTTTATTCGAGAATCTTTAAAAATTAATAAATCATTAATCTTTGGTATCGCATATGCGATGATTACGTTACGTGGTGCAGCAAACTTTGAAACCAGAACAACACGTTTTATAAATCGCGTAAGTGTGTATGCGTGTGTCTACGTGGGATACACGGTGGGGAATGCGACGTTGTAGGAGAGCAAAACGAGAGTATACCTCTGTATATGATACACGTTCTAGAGGGAAGGAGAAATTAAGTATATGCTCGAGAGCGGATAATTTACATTTGTGTTCGTGTAGTACGTGATCGAGATTTGTAGCGCAACGTTGTGGACGTGATTTTATTTTTTTATTTTTTTTTTTTTTTTTTTCTTTTTCATTTAAAGAGAATCCGAGATTTTGAAACTCGAAATCCGTACCGTTTTATCTTTCAAGTTCAAGTATGTGTCGTCGATCTAGGCGTTGTAAACGATGAATTTTTTTACGTATGGTTATTTATTTTCTAGTCGAGGATGTTGTGTTACGAAGTGAAAGATTACCAGCTTCGTCGTTTCTTTTTAAACGTTCGAGCAATTAATTTTCTAGCTCGCTTATAAAAAAAAAGTGCAACGTAATACTGTCATCCATATTGTGCAAGATTTACTCAGAAAGTTACTTAACTCAAGTTCGTACCGAAATTCCATTTCGATCTAAACGAACTTAAAATTAATTCACTATAGGCGAAACGAAAAATCGTAATCGGTAAGAAAAGAGCCATCGAAGCGCGACCCGAACGACGATCTTTATTTCAGCCGATACAAAAATCGGGAAAAATTGCATCGCAACGATCGGGAAGAACCATTCGCTGTGACTTTGGAAAGAGAAAGACATTCGAGGCACGAGAAAAGGAAAAAAATCGAGAGCTCGGTATAATGACACTTCTTTCTTTCCTCCGTGCGTTACGGTAGAAAGTCGCACGCGCCCGCGCGAGATTCACTTTTTTGTTCCCCACGCGATCGCGCAGACTTGATTATTCGTTTTTTTATTTTTGTTACAATCGCGAAAGTCAGCAACAGCAGCAGCAGCAGCAGCAGCAGCAGCAGTGACGGCGGCGGCGGCAAACATCGTCTCCTTGTCTTTTTCCCAAGCGCAGGTGCAACGAGCAGCCACCACGTGCGCTCTCGTTCTCTTTCTCTTTCTTCGACTACCTGCAAATCCGCCCACCTTTCTTCTTTGACCTCAAGCCGATGTGCGACTAAGATAATTCTTCGACATTCGCGTTCTATTGTTTCTCTTTACCGTATGTTAAGGAGGGAGAGAGGATTTTTTGTTTCGAAATGAAAAAATATTTTCTTTTTCATTTAAATTTTTCATTTTGGTCAAAATATTTTGTTCTCGATTAATTACGTTTCTCATTTTAAAAAGGATAAATAAATGTTGATTTCTCAATAATTATACGTTGAATTTACTCGTCGTTATCATAAAAGTAATCGAGTTCGATATTTCTCTTTAACGAATAGATAGTCAATTCAACTAGTTAAACGAGCAAGCGAAACTCTGGATAAATTAAACTAGTTTTTATGGACTTTCACGTATAAATAAAAAAACTATCTATATATCATTATCGTGATAATTATTATTCATTAATGAAAGTCTTCATACTTTAAAAGCATCGATATTAATTCATTATTTTTATGATTTTTCTTTAACAGAATGATTCTCTCGTTGGAATCGAATCAATTAAAGATTGAAATTAATATAAAAAAAAATTTTAAAAACAAATTAAAATTATCGAATGAATTATTAAATTAATAATGTAACATTTACCACATGGTACTGAATTCTCTAGAAATCTAAAAAGACATCGTCGGTGCTCTCAATTTTAAAAGGTTTTAAACGCACGCCGTGTCTGCACTTAAAAATAGCGTGGCCAAAATTTACTGGAAAATGTGTCATGCGCGCTTAACAAAATTCACAATCGCGCAATCGCTTTATTTAAATCGTTACGAAATTTTCGAATGTTTCATTTCCCGTCACGCATACTACCATAAGTTCCGACGATACTATTTTTAAAAAAGACAACGATTTTTCATCTCCTCACTTGTTCATAGTCGAGAAAAATAAATTTTGAAACTAATTGCGTTAATTGATGGTTTCTCTCGTGCTGAGAATTCTTTCCTCCTTGCCTCACTCGGTGTAATAATTCGACTCTCGAACGCATAAAAATCACTCAAGCTCTGTTTACACTTATAAATGCAGTAAATTTCGAAAAATTTGTGCCGCCGGTGAAAATTTATTACACCAGCTGTCTAACCGATTAGTTTCAAAACAGCTCCGTTTATACAACGGATCTCGAAGAAGTTTGGTTCGCCCCGTGACTAAAAGCAGCTGATGTGTGTGTGTGTACGTATATCCGCACGAATTCAGAGCAACAGATTGTGTTTCTTATCCGCATGCGCGCGCGCTATATGTACGAGAGACCGGAAGCGCCCTCCCGGTATTGACCTGCTACATTCTGCTGTCGCTTCTGCTTCGCCGCCGTGCCGCGGATAAGAATTCTGGGGAAATGAGGAAAAATCCTTGCGCGAGATAGGTTGGATTTTTATATATTGCCGTGAATTTTTTTTTATCGTGTTTTATAATCGAAGCGAAGGTTACTCACCGGTGCTGTTAAAAAATATCTGTGGGGATTTTTTTGTTTTTTTGTTTACTTGTTATTATTTTATTTTAATTTCCATTCTTTTTATTATCTTAGTAGTGGTCTCCGAAACGCTTGGATCAACGCGAAGAAGTGAATATTTTTGGGGTTGAAAGGTTAGTTATTCTGTCATGGGATATTAAAATGAGGTCAATTGAGAATTGACAAAAGTGTTTATTATATTTTTCGATAATTATTGTTTTTTTTTTTTTTTTTTGTTTTTTTTGTTTATTTATTTATTTATTTTGAAAGAAAAAAAACGGAAGGATTTGAGGTTAATTTATGCAAGTCAAAGAATATTGTAATATAACATCAACCGTGCATAGTTTGTTAACCTATACAGCTAAGCAATATTTTCACTAAAAAATTTTTTTTTTATATAAAAATAATTAAATTTTATATTTTTAACAATAAACATTCAAGAACATTAAAAATGATTAATTAAAACTTAAATATTTAATATGAAAATTTTCCTATTTTAAAATATAAGTTGACCTATTTCCATTAAACTTGCAGCTATCGAGAATATATCTGCCAAAAAATGTCTTTTTGTTCTTACATTTCAACAACACCCACGTGGCTGTGCATGTACACATGCGTCCTGGAAGAAGTCAAATCAATAAATTCCTTTACGACTTTGGTGCTTTCTGAAATGTAACGTGTAAATTTCTAACTCTCCGCGTAAATGTAACACGCCCTCCTCAATAGAGATAAGACACTTTCATTACTCTGAACGAAATTTAACACCAATTAGAGATAAAATACTTTCACGCTAATTCATTATGAATCATCGCTGTTACTTTAAAGGAGTATTCGTAATCGCTTTAAAACTTAATCTGAAAAATTTTAATCTTAATCCTAAAAATAGCCTATAATGAATATGAATTAGATTGATAGTATTATTATTTTCGTAATTTTCAGCGAAAAAAAAAACTTAATTTAAATATAAAATTCTATCGCAGAAATTCATCAGTGTAAACGACTTTTCAAGAATGTGCACGATAAATCTCGCGAAAAATTCCAAACAATTGTAAAGAAAAAAAAAAAAAAAAAAAAAGTAATCAGCGTTAAACATAAATTAATCATCGACAGTGACCTGTAAAAATAAAACTTCAACAAGAGGATTGAATAAATCATCGTAGGAAAAAACAAGGTCATAAAAAAATACAATGAAATCAAAAGAAGAGAGAAGCGACGAGCAAATCGTTCTCGTCGCTTCTCAAACCGGTGCGAGTACAGAATTGGGATGAGATTGCCCATGGTAACAAGGGGGGCATCGGATACATCCTATTGGATCGATAAATAAAAGAAAATATATAAAAAAAAAAAAGGAAAAGATGGGTCAGCAGACATCGAAAAATGCCGGGAACCCTGGGAGCGGTTCTACCCCGGCCCAAATACAATTGCAGAGGGTTGCCGAACAACGTCGTGAATTCGCGAAAATGCGCCTCGGAAGCTTCAAGCGTCGAGGTAGCAGTGGTTAGTGACACACATATATTTATATACAAGTTTATATTTAATTTGAAATTATTAAAATTTTTTATAAAGCGTATTTGAGCTTCTTTCGTATTTGTACACAAGATTTATTATTGGATTTAAAAGATTTCCGAATGAGCTTATAAGACGCTTAGTTTGTTCCTTGTTTCGTTGAATTACAACATTTACGATGGTTTTTAGAATAATTAATAATTCATTAAAATCAAATTATATTTTAAAGTTTGGTGTAGCCAAGAATTTTTGAATTTTTAAATTTCCCTGTTTTCACCAAATCTTTTACTATAAACTAATTAATTAATTATACTATAAATTAACCAATTAATTTACTTGATATTATTTTAGATCGACGCTAATAAATTCACCTCGAATATTTGATTAAACAATGCTCTTTTCGTAACAGAAAAATAAGTGATCAACAGTTAAGAATTACGTTTGAATACCAAAATATAACGTTGTTTTAATTAACGCGCGATTAAATACAGGCGTCTATTCATAGCTAAAACTTGTTGCGCAACCCCGTAATAAATCCCCGTAATTACGTATACATGTAAAACGTTGTAATTCCAACGAAAAGAAGAAAAAAAAAGGGAGAATGCCATGCATCCATCGCGCTTACACTACATTATCTATTCGTCTATTCGATAAATTTCATCCAATGAAAACACTGCCACAGCTCCGGGCGTGCAATAAAATCCCCAAGGGGCAATGTTTACATTTTTACCCAAGCGACTCGCCGATGTATATAGCAACTACTCGGCGTCACTTCCCACCCAAGCTTTTTCTATTTCTCTCTCTCTCTCTCTCTTTCTCTTTCTCGAAAAGGCTATCCTTTCTTTCCTCCTCTACCCTTCCCTTGCATGCAGGTTAATATAATAATGTATATAATGACTATTTGTTACTTGACAATACAAACGCAAATGTATTTATATGTAAGTTGCTAGTGTCGCTCGTATGATGCGTTACAATTGATTGGAGTTTCCGGCTTATTAGGGGGTAAAAAGGAAACGAATTGTAAAATTACGGATGAGATGGATGGTTGACCATTGGGAGGATCTTAAGGGATTTTTCAAAATGTTCATGTACATACCGTTATTGGAAATTTATCATATGATATTGTATAAATAGGTCTCATGAGTAATTACGAATCGAAATGTTAACAAGGACAGGTGTCTATATTACTGCAGGTATAGATTATCATTATGAAGCTAATAAAGATTATTAAATTTTAAATTAAAAATACATTAATTTTGAATACGATGTTGTCATTTATAATTTATTATATTTACATTATACCTTAAAATTACAAATTCTATAATTGATTTTTAAAATAAAATTTTAATAATTATTTTAACTTTAATAATTTATAAAAAATATCGATCGAAAATTAATTCATATTTTAAAAATATGCACAAGATTTTTAGGGCACATCAACAAACAAACATTTTATATAAAATATTGTTTTAGAATATTTAATATTAATTATTTAAAGTTAATGAAATCAAATTTTATAACAAAAACGTACATCTGCATTTAAAACCCAATCGAATTATTAGACCTGTAACTCAACTAGACCTTTTCCTCCTCATCCTCTTTTACCCAGCCTTTATACCTGCCAATCGCAAAATTTAAGATTGGGAAAACGCATTATTACTACCAGAGTGAATCTCGTAAATCAAACGGGGAGGGGGTAAAATACATGAAAATGTAAATTTGTAACCTTTCCGAGTTAAAGTAGGGGCGGGTTACCCGAAAACTTTAAAACGACCTTGCTTGGTCGAATCATCCGTCAGTTTGAATCGAGGCACTGATCTGATTCGCATTAACGAATTTCATTGGGAGTGTTGATTAAAATTTCAATTCGAAGCAAACTTATTCAATACATATATATTTATATATGTATCGATCAAGGATGTTTACGAAGATTTTACTTGCAGAGAGGCCGCAGAGGAAAAACTGCATCGACACACATCATCCCAATAACAATCAGCTCAATGCTAACCTCACCAGTGAGTATTTTAATTTATTATTTTATGTTATTACTTTTTAGATATATACATACATATATATATATATTTTTTTTTTTTTTTTTTTTTTTTTTTTTTTTTTTTTCTATCTGACAAAATTTGATTCGTTACATTACAAAACGCAATAGCGAGTCGGTTGTTAAGTAATTGGAGTAAATTGGTTGATTTACAGTTGGTCATTTACATAATGGATATCAGGATAACGATGAAGATACTGCGCAGATAATAATTGACGCGTGAAAGATTACCATGTAGTATATTAAACGACCTAAAATTTCATTCGTTTATCGAATAGCTCACGTATAAATTGAAATTTTATAGCATGAAGTATATTTACGTTTTAGTAAAATTATAAAATTCACCTTCAACGTCTTAAGCGACTGAATTTTTCAATCTAACGGCAACGATTACTTTTTTTTTTTTTTACGCCCATTTCGTACGGTGGCATTTAAACACCGATCGGTTAAAAAAAAATATTTACAATTTTTTCTGACCTTTATAGCTTTATATAAATATAATTCGCGATAATTATAAGGCGTTATTAATCATTGCTACTTGGCTGGAAAGAAGTAAAAACAAAAAGGAAACGCTAGTCTCTTCTCAGGATTTATAATATACAATATAACGAGGAACTTTTGTCGCGCGTGTACTTTCACCGCGTTTAATTGTTCCTTGCAGCCTCGAGGTCGATATGTAATACAACAACGTGGGTTTCAAAATTCTTTTCTTACATTTACACAACGCCGCTTTTGGCCTTAGCGCTAGACGTTTGAGAACTTTTCACACTGCTTATATACGTATGTATATATGTATACTTTGCAATAACGGAAAATTATCAGAAAGTAATTTTCTTTCAGTTCACTCGTTATACTAGTATGTACTTTGTCGATGTGCACGCACACAAATTTATGCGCGCGTTTAAGGACTATGTGCAAACAAACTTTCGTCTCGTCTTGCGGTTGATTCCACGAGCGTAGATTTGTATAGTTTGCTTTCGTATTTTTCATGATAATTTGACGTTTTCGAATAATTAACGAAAACACGTTGTCGATTTTTCTTAAAACAATGAATATTTTTTTAAAACACCCAACAGACGTCTCCATTCTAATGCTAATTTTTTTTTTTTTTTTTTTTTTTCGACAAAAAATTAGTTAATGAAATTTTTCATTAAAGTTAAACAATTTCAATAACTTTGGCGAAGCTAGTTTTAAAACGTATTTAAATTTTGAAAATAATTATCGAAAGCCATAATTTTACGGTAATTTTCTTCTCTAGTCTTTGCCATAAAAATCCCAACAAACAAATGCGACAACCACTTGTTGCATCCTCAACGTTTAAGGTATTCTCGGAGAGCGTCGAAGTACTTCAGCTGTCGTCGTCACGAGTGGAAAGCTATCCAACGCTCGAACCTCTTTATACCATCCCTCTCGACGGTATGTAAGCAGGACTGAACAATCGTATTATTTCGGTCGTAAAGGACAATTTTTTCAATGCTAAGCGGTACGAGGAGGCCCACGAAAATTTCCCTTTTGAGTTATTAGTGTGAGAGCAAGAGAGAGGTAAAGAGTATGGCTAGCTCGATTTGTGTGTGTGTATGCAGGAGGCAACGGCTGTTCGTTCCACCGCCTCGATTCTTAACGGTACACTTATTGTAGCGGCCGAGTCGGACTGCTTTCTTCTTATAGCCGCAGACGCTTTCGCACTTTCCACGCGTTCGGACCTCTCTTCAATATATACTTCGTATACGCGTTGTTTATTCTTCTCGAGTGTCTCGCTTTTAAGTTTATTCAAAGTTAAATTTACGAGTTTCGCGGATTTCATTAGTTCTCTTTTATTTTCTCAAAGTGCGCGAGTAAATGCTAGTTTTGTCATGGTGAAATATCTTTCGAGATTTCATGGGCACGTGGTGGTATTGCCTAATGAATCTTTGCCGCGTCGATCGCTCGTAGCACGCGATCGATCAATTTTTTAAGAAGAGACCGACGAATAAGAAAGTCGAATTATTCGAGGCTGATTATGCATAGGTACAATGTTGTGTAAATAAGTGATTAACGAACTTTTGTGTCGTCGATTGTGCTAAGAAAATTTGTGAATTTTTTCGGACCTTTGTACGTGTACGCGTGTGTTTTAGATTATAAGACGGGGCATGTACTTTTTAAACTTCATTTGCTACATTAATTTTATTTAATTTGATATCAGAATATATCACGTTTATTAATTTTGTTTTAAAAAATAAAAGTAAGTACAAGATTTAAAAATTAAAAATAAATTAAATAAAACATTTAAAAATTGAAAAGAATTCTGTAAATTTTGTTGAAAAAATTCGGAAATCATTTAATTAAATTTAATAATCACTAATAATTATTAATAATGAAGAAACAGTCAGATGTTTAGTAAATATTTAGGTTAATCTTACTGCACTATAAGAAAATATACTGCCGTTATATTAACCAATTATTCAGCGAGGCGTATAAAAAAAAAATATTATTATAATACTTTAAAGCTTTTTATTATGACGCTGTTGAATTTCATCAAATTAATAAATTTTATACCGAAATTAAAGTTGTTCAGAATTGATTATTTTATGTGATTATTTTTAATTTCCATTGTAAAATATCCTTTTAATTTTTCAAAATACAAACAATATAACGAAACGAAATGTCTAAAAATAATTAAAAATTTATAAAAACGTAATCATTTATATGATCAATATATCGTTAAAAATTCAAGTAAATATTTCATAATTCAAATAAAAATTTAAATATAAAATTTTTTTTTATATAAAAGGCACAATCGGTGACATAACTCGTTCGTTATCTCATTAGCGATTCGTTCGAATTACATCGCAATGTATTAATGTTATTAGAAACCGCAGAATAGATGCATCAGTTATGGCCACTACATTGTTTGTGGCCATTTTCGAAGGTGAGCAATGTCGATCGCTTAACTCGTCAATATCCGATTTTATACCGATCAACATGTAACTCGATCATTTTACTCCAATAAAAAAAAAAAAAAAAAAAAAAAAAAAAAAAACCGTTTTTTAAAATCTTGTTTTTATCGGCAAAATTTTATAATTTGAATATTCAATATTAACAATTGATGAGAAGTTATAAATGCGAAACTAATAAACTAATCTTCTTTTTCGTAAAAAAAGAAAAAAATACTTATATTTTTCTGAAATATTTGTTTTAATTTTGTTATTTTATCATTCTAGAATCGAACCTTTCAACGGTCAGAAAAACGCCTAGCATCAAAAGTGTTCAGCCCAACATCAACGCAAAACAGAAAAACGCAACTACAAATAAAGGTAAGCTTCTTTAAAACGACGTTACCATTTTAATTTATTAATCAAACACGCAAACCCCGCATGCATATAATATATCCATCAACGATGCGTGGATATTTATAAACATACAAGTTACGGTTACGTAAAAAATAATTCATTTTAAACGAAATCGTCTATACATTTTAAATGCATTTAAGCTAAATTCTTTCTATTTTAAACATAAATATTCAAAATATAAATATTGTATAGAAAATATTGTTCAATAAAACATACATACGTACATAAAGCTAATAAAATGCATGAATTATTAATAAACGCAAGCGTTAGAAATAATAGCCCTAACGTTACCACACAACCCGTTATGCATTAACATACGTTTTTAAAAAAAGAGAAGAGAAGAAAATAACAAAAAAAAAACTGCATAAGCATAATCTCGTTATGAATAAACAATCCTTCGTTAAATTTTATTAAAAGCTTCCTTTTAAAAAAAGAAAAATTACAAGTAAAAAAAAAAAAAAAAAAAAAAAAAAAAAGCGGGCTTACTCGTACGAGAGTAAAACGGCGCGTTAAACATTCAAAATACCGTAGGGTAAAAAAACACTTAACACAAAGTATCCTTCAACGCGAATTAATCACTAGTATGCCTAACAACCCGTAAACTATATGAGCGCGTACGATTTTAATAGTCAACGGTATGCCTACAAACGTATCTCTGCAACGAAAAAAAAGCGCCAAGTTAACCTTTAAAAACAAATCGCTCAAAGCAATTAATTAAACGTTCCTTATTCATAGAAAAAAAAAAAAAAAAAAAAAAAAAAAAATTATAATAATAATAATAATAATATCGTACGGCTTCTCCAATTAATCGCTCGTTCGCGAAGTGGTGCTCCCGGTAGAGCAAAGAACGTATATCGGGTTAATAAGTCCTCGTCAAAAGCGCAAAATACCGCAGTCCCATTTTTTAACCTTCTCGAGTGTACTGCGCCAGCAACAGAATTTCCGTGGAGTTTTTCTCTGCTACTTATACGTTCATACTACTGCGTGAGAAAAAGAGAGACGAGAGAAATCGAGCTCTCGCGTGGATTTTTGCGACTTCTCTTTTTATTTCTTCGTTTTATTGTGATGAGGATGATTGCAATGTTTTATATATATATATACACACACGCATACGCGCGTATAGAAAAAGAGAAATATGATGCTGATGCATTTGT